>OZ023262.1:117197882-117715382 GCA_964006375.1 Tillus elongatus | reverse complement strand
AAGAACCTGAAATGAATACGGGTTATGTAGAGAAAATGTCGCGAGAAGTGTGTTCTACAGCCGCTGCAACGGTCATCGTCCTTTATTTTACTAAAATATTTATAAAAAATTAAATTCGAATAGACTTTGTTTTTGATGCTCAGGCAGCGGTTATAGTTATAGAGTTTATGGTTTAATAGTCTATAATGTTTAACGTATTTTCGTAGAAAAATTTCCCTATTAAGGAGACCGCGGCTTTTGAATGTTGAAAAAAAATTCTTCAGATGGGTGGGAACTAGGCCCCCTAGAACCCACATCAGGGGTTAGTTTAAGTTTTTATCTGTTTATATGTACACAAGGTGGCGCACTTCTACGGTAAAACTCAATATATCTCTTATTATACAAGATACGAGAAAAAATTGTATACTTAATTATAGGGTGTCCTGAGCTGCATCTTGTAAAATTATTTTGACAATCACAGGCTGGCACATAAGTCGAAGTAATACAACTTTTTTTAATCGAGGACCATTCTAATAACGGACATAAGACCAATATTATTTCCGATAACTTGTGACATTAAAGTTTTTCCTTTTCTTTACTTCCACTGGTTCAAATTTCCGTGAAAAGTGAATAAAAAACTGTTTTTCATTTTTTTCTTTCAATTTTAATTACAGGTTAGGTATATAATTTGTGTTTTATACATTCTTTTAGCAAATTTTTGTGCAAGAAATATTTAGAAAATTTCCGAAAAGATCATTTTTTGTAAGATTTGTGTGAAATTTTGGTAATTAATAAAAAAATATTTTCATGCAAAAAAATTTTTTGTAAGTAAGTTCGTCGAAAAGCTTTTTGTCAATAATTAAATATTGATAGACGAGTAAATAGCTTGGAGGGGTTCGTTGACGAGGAAAATCGCACCTGTTTGTTCGGATACAAGTTTATTTTCGGAAAATTTGTCTACTTTTTGAAACAATAAAGTTATTTATGAAATATGGTACATTGTTTCTACTATATAGGTTATACTTATGACCAAATTTGGTGCCTTCTTTCGTTCAAAAGAGACATATTTGCCATTAAACAACATTTTGATGAAAATTCACTACCATAACGCACTTGATGTTTTAAGAATTGTCAAATCTTCAAGAAGAGAGCCATCTCATTGATTGCTCTGAATTTTCATTTCCTTTTACACGTCGATGAGAATATTTGCTTGTGCTAGTTTTTGAGTGAAACTAGGGAATGTATTTATTTAAAGCACATTTATTTTTAATAGTTTGTGGACTTGACACTGATTCTTTAAAAATTAATGAGATCTTTCAGTTAACGATGCTGCAAGACTTATCATCTGCTCCATGCAGTGATTCACAAGTTTTGGCAACCATTCCTCTTTATCTTTTACTTTCTTTGACGCAATTCACAAAGAAATTGTTACTATTTTATATGTTTAGATTAGATGCTTTTATATTTGTTATTTGTTTATATTATTTCATGTTATTGAATCTATGATTTTATCAGTGCTAATGGTTTTCACAACATTTTACTGCGAATAGTAAATAAACAAATACGACGTTTGATCCCTCTTTTACTATGGTTGAAGCCATCAAAGCTTTTAAAATTTATATACAGGGTGTTTGGTCAAGGAAATATTTTAAGGGCGTATTCTGGAAGTCGAATAGAGCAAAAAATCTGATATAAACATATGTCCGGAAATACGTTCTTTCCTAGTTACAGGGTGACAAAAAAATTATAAATTTTTGGGTGTCACAAACGCTCCTAATATAATTTAGAAAAGTGTTTTAGTCAGAAAAACACCTTTGTATATCAGTTTTAATATTCTCAAAAGCTCAATGTAATATCCTAAATCGTTTTCAAAATATTTCAGAAAAACGGATTTTTCATAATTTTCTTGTCACCTGTAACTCGAATCAATGTAATTCCGGACACGTGTTTATATGTATTAGATTTTTTTGCTTATACGCCTATAGAATAGTTTCCTTTCCCGCCGATATATATATATATATATATATATATATATATATATATATATATATATATATATATATATATATATATATAAACATACAAACATATAAAAATAGAAACTAACCAGATGTGGGTTCTGGGGCACCTAGTTTGCGCTCATTTAAAGAAATTATTACAAAATACAAAAGTCGGGATCTCATTATTGAATTTTTTCTACGAAAATTCACTAAAAGACTAACTAATCTAAAATTTCGTATACTAATGAGAAAACTGAAATACTTACCCCTATATAGAAGTCACTCAAAAGTAATAAGTGCAGTGAATACCAAAATAGAATTATCTACAACGTAATTTTTTTTAATCTCTTCTTAATAGTATCTTTACTTGTTTTTAGCAATTTGAGGTCATTTGTCAACATAATAAAAGCCTTAATAGCCACAATGTAGCTATTTTTCTGGCTTATAGTTCTATTGATCTTTGGTAATTGCTTCGTCTTATGCTTTGTTTTGCTCGTGTTATGCAAATATATCTCTTTTAACGTTTTATAATGAAACCATATTGATTCAACTGAAACAATTTTCTTACCTTACTTTATTCATTTTTGTCAGTAACAACATAAAATTATAGTTTTACCTTTTTGTGTTCTTTTTTTTTTAATGTTCAAAATGTTCTCCATTCACTTGCACACAACGAAATAATCTGCTCTGGAATTCTTTACTGACTCTTATCTTAAATGTCTTATCTTGTCTTTTATCTAAAACCTACTTGGTATTATTAATCGTTTCTTATTAACTACCAATTTTTGCAGTGTGTAATGTGAAATTTAACAGTTCTGTTTTATTTTCTGGTGTATTGTGTTGAATGCACGTTCTCCTAATAAATTAGTCGTAATTTTGTTCCGATAATTTCAAATAATTTTTGGTCTAATAATGCGATACTTAACTGAAACTCTGCGAACAGAAATGTTAATGATGATTGGGTATAGTGATATGTGTAGAACACAGGCACAAGTTGTTAACCTATTTAATGAAAAATATCCAGATTTGCCCCCACTAATTCAGGGAACTGTGTCTAAGATAAATTCACAATTTCGTGATTATGGACACGTTAAACCACTGCCTAGAAGACCCAAGTTTGTTGAAGAAGATGTAAAACTCAATATTTTATTGGCTTTTCAACAACTTCTACCCGTCAAGTTGCACGTGAAAATGATGTTAGACAATCAACAGTTTTATGGTGTCTCAAAAACGAAAAAATTCATTCCTGTAAACTACAATAAGTTCAAGAGTTGACTGACGGTGATTCTGATAGAAGACTGTAATTTTGTGAACAACTGCTGGACATGTTACATAGAAATGTTATTTCTTCTGCTGACGTTCTGTTTTCCGACGAAGCAACATTTATTTTAAATGGCGTTGTAAACAGGCAAAATTGCAGATATTGGGCTGCCGAAAACCGCCACTGTATGTGATAAACACACACTGAGCGTCCTCGGAAGTTGAACGTTTGAGCTGGTATCATTAGTAATCACGTAGTTGGACCTGTTTTTATAGAAAATATAAAGGGTCCAAGATAGTTACAAATGCTAAGAGAACAGGTTGTCCCAATGTTAGCAGAATTGTATCCAGATGTAATGGAACCTAATGTTCCCCGCGAAAGGATATGGTTTCAATAAGACGGTGCACCGCCCCACTTTGCTCTTCAAGTATGGGAGTATTTACACGAAGTCTTTCCACGAAGATGGATTGGACGAAGAGGTTTCGTAGAATGGCCCGTTAGATCACCAGATCTTACACCTCTTGATTTCTTTAAATAGAGATACCTTAAAAACAGAGTGTTTAAAACGCACCCTGCTGATATAGATGATTTGAAAATGAAAATAACAACAGAAATTAGGAACGTAACGCCTGACGTGTTGAACAGAGTTAGTGAAGAATCCCAGAGCAGATTATTTCGTTCTGTGCACATGAGTGGAGAACATTTTGAAGATTTATTATAAGAAAGGGACGTTTTTATTAAGTTTATTTTCGAAATTTGAATTTCAGGGTGAACTGTTTAGTTTTAATATTCCGGTATTAAATTTCCACCCTGTATTGAAAACTGTAATATTAGACCATATATATGAGGTATCTTCGCATCAGAAAAATGTGATCCATCGAATTGTGATGAAAAAATGTAGGGTTGCTATTTAAAAAAAAATGGATAAAGTGTTGGGGGTAAAATGGTGGGAGTTTAATTTTTTTAACTATGATTATAAGAAAATGTTCGACAAATTAAACTTCCCGTGCCTCAACGTTTTCCACAAAAACTATTTTCTGCTGAATAATGAATTTTATTCCATAAGTGTGTTTCACACTGTATAGCAGCTGACATAAAAAAAGTAGTTGTCAGTTTTTAAGTTGTTAGTTTGGGCAGTTTTCTCTAAACGTTAAACCGGCGGTCACTGTGGGTAACTTTCTGCAGTAATTATTATGTGGTGCTTATATTTCTGTCTATTCAGTCGACCTATTTTTATCTTCTTAGTAGATCTTTAAAACTAGCTGGTAATTAAGATAACTAGAAGTTAAAAGCTAAAAATACTGGTGAGATTAATTAAAATTGTTTAACCAAAAACAAAATTTACAACCTCGATGTTTGTTTACATAGAAAGTCACGTTGAGTAGTTCGTTATTTACTCTTTTGTGGCACATGAAATAATTTATTTTCAGAAAACAAAAAAAACTCGGGACGCAGCAAGTGCGTTATGGTAGTGAATTTTTATTAAATGCTTCAAATTTAAATAACTCAATTTTCTATAAACTTAGAGAGTTTAATTTCAATACGTAGTAAGGTTTTTCCTAAGGCAAGATATCCACAAAATTTCATTAAAATAACTTTGTAATTTTCGAAGAAAAAAATTTTTTTCGAAAGAAAATTTAAAATTTGAGTAACTCAATTTTCTCTAAACTTAGAAAGTTGAATTTTGGTACGTAGTAAGGTTGAGGCAACATATATAGTAAATTTCATTGAAACAGCTTTGTTACTTTCGGAGAAAAAAAAATTTTTCGAAAGAAAACTCAAAATTTTTCCGGAAAACCCCGTCTGATTTTTCTGGATAACGAACTCATCCAAGCCATTAATAAAAGACAGGCAGTTGCCAAGTTTCATCGAAATCGGTTAATTACAGCTACTGATGAAGACAACTTCGTTGTCGAAATACGTATCAAAAAAGATAGCGCATAACTCTGTTATTATTGTTGTAGTTTTTGGGGTTATTCTACTTTTTGTTTCAGTTTCCAGCCACAATGTCCAGCCTCAGTCTTTTGTCAATAAAAATTATTATTATTATTTGTTATTTTTTGAGATTTCAGATGTTTTTATGAAAATTGGCTACCATAACGCACTTGCTGCGTCTAGATTTTTTGAACTGCAATTTGCTTTTTTACAGTACATACCAACAAAATATCAATCAGATTTTGGACCATATCACATCGTCTTCTATTTTAACACTAAAATAAATTTAATATTGAATGAGACAAACTTTAATTACTTTTAGTAGTACCAATCATAATAAAAATATGTCTAGTCAAAGTAACAAAACCCGATAAAAAAACAATTACGAAAACTAATAAATGCTGTTCAGCCAAAAATAGCCTTGCTAATATATCATATTCCCTTTCTTTGTCCAATTTTATCATATCTTTTGTTGGTCAGTAACAAAAGCAAACAAATTATATCCCAAATGATACAGAAAACTTTACAACTCTAGATCTAAATAAAAGGACTGTAACAGCGGCAGAAGCAGAAGTCAATGGAAGGTTGATGAATGAATCTCATGAGTCAATAAGAAAAGCATTGACTAACCAACAGCAACCACATACTTATAATTTAAACATGTTTCGAATTTGAATAGCTCAATTTTCTGTAACCCTAGAAAGCTGAATTTTGGCACATAGTTAGGTATTTCCCAAAGCAATATGTAGACCAAATTTTATCGAAATTTTCGGAAAAAAAAATTTTTTTTGAAAGAAAACTCAAAATTTTCCCGGAAAACCCCGTTAGATTTTCCTGGCCAACGAACTCATCCAAGCCATTAATAAAAGAAAGGCACTTGCCGAGTTTCATCTAAATCGGTTAATTATTTTTTGAGTTATCAGACGGATACATATATATATATAAATATATATATATATATATATATATATATATATATATATATATATATATATATATATATATATATATATATATATATATATATATATATATATATATATATATATAAACATATAAAAATTAAAACTGACCCCGGATATGGGTTCTAGGGGTCCTAATTCGCGCTCATTTGAAAGAATTTTTGCAAAGTCTCACCATCGATACCTCTCTATTAGTGAATTTTTTTAATAAAAATTCACTAAAACTAAAAATAAAATGTTTGTTTAAGGAATAAGGAGATGTGGGTAAAGCTGGTGGATTTGGTAGCACACTGTATATTAGTGACTGGACGACATGTTACTAACAAACGTACCTACTTTAATGAAAAGAACAAATAATAATAACACGGAAGAACTACATACTTTAAGTAATTAATTGATAATAATTATAGCATGGAAGAGCTACATAATGTACGACTGATTCAATAAAAATCCCCTTTTTAACCAGAATAAAATCGACTATATACAAAACCTTTTTAGGTCAGATCTAAATAAATATGTATATTGCAATTATGCTTAAGTTTCTAAATATGGTGATAAAATAAATCAGATTATGCTGATCTCATAAACATTGAGAATATAAACAAAAGTGAATTGTCATAAGAATAATATATATATAATATATTATAATGATTCAGCCCTATATTAAAAATTATTAGAAATTATTTGATTTAATTAGGAATAGTAAAAAATAAAGGAGATCTCGACTTTTGAATTAAAAAAAAAAGTCTTCTAATGAGCGCGGACTAGGTCCCCTAGAACGTATATCCGGGATCAGTTTCACTTTATATATATATATATATATATATATATATATATATATATATATATATATTTATTTATTTACTTATTTATTTATTTATTTATTCATTTGTGTGTGTGTGTCTCGATAACTCAAAAAATAATGGACCGATTTTGATTAATTTTGGTGAGTGCATTTCTTTTGCAAGTGGCTTGGATAAGTTCGTTAACCCGGAAAATCGCAATTATTTTTCCCTGGAAAATGTTGGGTTTTCTTTCGGAAAAAGTTTATATCCCCGGAAGTAACAAAGGTATGGCAACCAAACTTGGTACGCAAGTTTGTATTAAAAAAAGTATACTACATGCGAAAATTTAGATCTCTAAGTTAAAATAAAAAAATATATAGGCATTTAAAAAGATGCTGGGTGTCACTGAATGACCAGAGAAACATATAAAACCAAATTATTTGGTGTGGATAACAAAATCTATTGTATGTTACAGACGCAGATTAAGTTTTTGGCGTAAACAGGTACAGAAATACCGGGAAAATGACTTTGAAATTTTTATAGTTTTTCTTCTTATAACGTAAAGGTCGCGATTTAAAACGTCAAAATTGTGCAACATTTGGACAAAGAACCCGAAACAAATATGGCTTATGTAAAGAAAATGTCACAAGAAAGGTGTTTTACAAAGCCTTAAGTTTCAGCTTCACTCGTCATTGTCCATTTTACTAAAATATTTGCAGAAAATCATTTTAAATAGACCTTTTCATGTTTAATGGTCTACTTATAATTTTTGGCGCATTTTCATAGAAAAAAATCTCTATTGAGGAGACGGTGACTTTTAAATCGTGAGAAGATTTTTTCAAATGAGCGCGAACTTGACCCCCCCAGAATCCACATATACAGGGTGAAGCATTTCTACGGTACAGCTCAATATCTATATAGGTATTAATACGTGAAGAAAAAATTTTGTACCCCCTTTAAACCACATTGCGCGAACGAAGGTGTGCGAGATTTGGCATAGTTAAAGTTCATATTGAGAAGTAGTGCGGAAAGTTAAAATTTATGTACAAATAGATTAAACAATGCTTTGTTTCAATTAGATAGTCGGATTCGCTTGGTTCGTGTCAAAATTTCTGTGCTAAAGAATTATGTTTTTTCAAAGAAGGTTTAGTTGAAATAAAGAGAAACAGTGAGGCGAGAGTGAAGATAAATCTTTGTAACGGCTATAGAAATGTTTATGGAAGAAGAAAGAGAAGAAAAAGCAAGATCGATCAAAATTCAGTAAGTGACATTAAAATAAAATTGTTTTGGCAGTTTGATTATTTGAGGATTTTAACAAAATTATGCTAATACAAGCACAAGCACAGCTTATCTGTAAGGCATAATGTATAATTTTGACCAGTAATAAATGAGTATGAGTATGAGTATGAGTATGAGTATGAGTTGTGAGGTGACCGTTAATATCTAATCTGTCAATGTCAAACACATATTACTTTATGGCCAAACAGACGTATATAGATGCATTCATACTATATGTCAAAGACATAAAAGTTTGTGGTCAAACAGTCGCACTGAGATTATAGAGGTATACTCTATGACAAAAGACATCAATAACTTTCAACTTAAAATTTTAATGAACGTTTTTGATGTTTTTTGTCATAGAGTATACCTCTATAATTTCAGTACGACTGTTTGACCACAGACTTTGATGTGTTTGACATTTAGTATGAATGCATCTATATACATATATTTGACCATAGAGTATTATGTGTTTGACATTGACAGATTACATATTAACGATCACCTCAGAACTGACACGAACCAGGGGAATCCTACTATCTAATTGAAACAAAGCATTGTTTAATCTATTTGTACATAAATTTTATCTTTCTGCACTCGTTCTCCATATGAACTTTAACTATGCAAATCTCACAAATCCGGTCGAATTTAGACCAATGCACAGGTCGACTAGTATGTAGTAAAAGATCAATACGTTAATTATAGGGTGTCTTGAGCTGCATCTTACAAAATGATTTTAATAAGGTGGCTCATAAGTCATTGATGATATAAATCTTCTTTTTTTTTAATCGAACATGCCTTATTTAATTGCATTTCTGCATTTTGCACCGAATTATAATGCATGTTTGTAAGGAAAAAAAGTATAGTGTTCTTGTTTTCCAGTTGTTTCAATCGTTTTGCAACTTTTCACATTTTTGCGCATATCAAAAAATATGATACGGCGTTTTTACCAATATATAGGGGATCCCATGAAAATGACGTATTCCGAGATAATTTCGTTTATATTATTTGGTAATTTTGTACTTTTTCGAACAATAAAGTTATTTTGATTAAATGTGCTACATTGTTTCTACTATATAGGTTATACTGGTAACCAAATCTGATGCCTGCTTTCATTAAAAAAGACCTATTATGTAGGTCTTCAAAACATTTAAATGAAAATTCACTGCCATAACGTACTGGCTGCGTCTAGACGTTTTATGATGGGCTTACTCATATGTACATAGAAAACCTATATTCTTTTACAAACATTTACTTAATAATCATATATTTTTGCAGATAGACGAGCTTTACTCAGATATATTATACGAAATTCTTCATAACGTTGGATGTGATATAACATATGACATAGGACAGACAGCTCTATTTTCATATGCCCAGGATGCATTTAAAATTTCCAGTGAAAAACACAGAGAACTATTGGAAATCGCAGAAAAGAAAGAACCTCCTGAACTTCTACTTAACGTTGAAGTTATCGAGGCTAAAGATTTGAAGCCTAAAGATTCAAATGGACTGAGTGACCCTTTTGTCACTTTATTTTTAGCATCTAATAATTCCCATAGATATAATACATCAGTAAAACAAGGAACACTGACTCCAATTTGGGAGGAACATTTTCAATTGTAAGTATATACTAAGTGAATATGAAAGCATGTGATGAGCACTGATAAGTACATTTTGGAGAACCCAATTCACCACAACACATTTCTAACACCTGACGATCGTTTCACTAACAAAGTAAGTGCCATCAGACGAAGGATATTCTAAGCGCTCAACAACTAAAATATTATTTATACTAGGTGCCAGGTAATCAACAAGAACCAACTCCCCCAAGCCCTTAAGGTAGGTTTTCAAATAAACTTTCGCCGCCACCATTATTCAGAGATTGTTTCCAGCCTTAGAGACAATCTCCAGTGCGATTAGGGGAGTAGGCAGATTGAGGCCCCGTAATCCAGCTATACCAACCCCACTGATCCTTATACACCCCTCTAAGGAGTAGGCAGATTGAGGCCTTAGAGTTCATTTCCTTTCATATTTCCTTAACCTCTTGAAAATGGCTCCAAAACAGGAGTAATTGGTGAAACCACGAACTGTACAGAAGTGGGCCTGCCCTATTGACGAAGGATTTGTTTCATAGTTTTAGCAATATATACTTTCATGTGCCTCTGTCGTGATTGTCTGACACTTTTGATTATCTTTAGGTTATCTTTAATCTTTTTATGTTTGAAATGGATTTAGTAAGTGAAAAATGAGTATTCTGCCAGTGTACGGGTTCGTTATATGCGTGGTATTTTTGCAGTGTTTAATCCAAATACAAACATATACAAAGTAGACGATTTGATTGCTAGACTAATTTGTAAATTTGATTCTATAAGATTTACGCATGAATTAGAACTTAATAATAAGCTAATACTTTTTCTAAGGGCTTTATAGTTATAAAAATAAAAACACTTTATAATTAGATTTCCATGGAAGGGGAACCACTACTTACATTCCGAATGACCAACATAGTGCATTTGGAGAAAAAATTGCAAACTTAAATTTTTTACTCCTAGGTTAATACAGTTTTCCTTAAGTAAAAAAAGATATAATAAAGAATTAGAATACATTAGCAACGTATTTAAGAACTTTTTAGTAACAAAAATCTGTGGCTAATGAAAGGAAACTTTCGAGGCTAGCTTACGACCCCCACCACCATTAGCAACGGAGCTAGATATAACGGTTACCCTGTTTGCTTAGTAGAAAAATTATTACGTATATAACACAGAAAAAAATGTTAGCGGGATCCACGACTTCCTGAAAAAGAGAATAGACAAAAACGTTCTCTGTTTACCATTTGAACGGCGAGTTACGAAGAGTCTCAATGGCATTAAAAAAAAAGTCAAGTTGGGGCTAACATTTTCGACAAAAGAAAATTTAGCTAGGTAACTCAAAAGATAAGGATAAGTCACTGAAATGCCGGGTATCTAGGATTAGACAAGCTAAAAGATTTATTTAAACTATATGTAAAGAACATCAGAACAGCTGAGATCTCAGCATATTTGGCATAATAATCATCATATAGATAAATAAAATATTAAGCTAATCAAAAGTGTCAGACAATCGCGCCAATTAGACACATATGAAAGTATATAATAGAAAATGTCCTATGAATAGGGCATACACCCCTTTGTGCAGTCCGTACTTTCAAACAAAAAGTTCCCAGGTCAATAATTTTTTTAGTAAAGCGACTTCCGGTAAACATAAATAGCTAAAGTTTATTTCAGAACTTCCCTTGAGCGCTTTGCGTCATTCTCTGGTGACTCTAACCTTGTTAGTGAAACGAACGCTAGTTCTCAAAAATGTGAAGTGATGTACTTACTTGTAAATATATTGCTAACCAATATTACATTAGTTTATATCCACATGAAGTCCTTTCCTCTTAAACTCTTAACTTTTTTATTTTTTAAGTTTGAAATGTATGTAAATGTAAAAAATTGTGGAGTAGTTTTTATTGAGCTTATCAACGTTCCAGAAAAATAAATAACATGACGTTATTGAGATACAAACTAAACATATGTTTTTTTTTTCAAGTGGAACATCCTCCATATTATTATTTTTTTGATCTGCTCTGTGTTTATTGCGTTGGTATATACAAGTTTTATATTTGCTTTAGTGGTTCACAAGTTAGATAATGTTAAGGTTAGAAATTTGTACTAAATTAAGCAACCTTTGCTAGTTCTCCAAAGGCAACAGAAAGTTACTTTAGTTAACAAATCCAACGTGCTCTAAAAAGACTATTACCAGAGCTTTGCCAATTATTTTTCCTGTGCCAAAATGTTATGTCATATTATCAACTGTTTACAAGACATAAAACCACTATAATAACAGTTTCTAAGCTTAAAGTTTTCTGTATAGAAATATAAGATATTACATACTAGAGATTTTATATCCATTGTTTGTTTACCCTTTCTAGCCCAAATTAATTTTTGAAAAATAAAAAAAAAATAACTTGATTTTTTTTAAATATCATTTGAATCTACATGACATTCCCATACATTTTTTAAGATTTTTTACTCAGAGTAAAGTAAAAATGAAGACGTCATTTGGCATCAGTGGGCAAATATGGTCATTTGGAGAACCCAAATCACAACACATAAAAAAAACCTGAAGATCGTTTCACTAACCAAGTTAGCGTCATCGGAGGATGAATAATTTTAAATATGTTACATCTCCAGCTCTGCTTATATTCTTGGCCATAGCGATAGAGGGTAGTCCAATAACACAAAAATGAACATATTTCATTTGGCGAAAATGCCTAATCTACCTTATTATCTATCGGACGTGCTTCTACCGGTCTTTCCTGTGAAGTGGTCTATCAATCGACTTACCACAGGCGGCGGTGCGAAGTTCATACACTTTTTATTATTACTATATATATATATATATATATATATATATATATATATATATATATATATATATATATATATATATATATATTATATATTATATTATTATATTATATTATATTATATATATATATATATATATATATATATATATATATATATATATATATATATATATATATATATATATATATATACGAAAGCGTTTAGCTGTCCCGGTTGTCTAACATGTTTAATCAATTTTCGATTATCCTCATCTACGTAGTGATTATTATCCCAAATATGCCGGACAACGGAATATTTATCTATAGTACCGTATCTTTATTCTGCAAAATGTTCATTAAATCTAATTTCAATAGATCTTTTTGTTTGTCCGATGTATTTAAGATAACAGTCGTTACAACTTATTTCATAAATTTCTGACATATTAGCGGTACTCTCCTTATCTTTTGGGTTACCTAACAAGTTTTTTAAAGTATTTTTTGTCGAAAATGTTAGTTGCAAATTGGCTTTTTTTAAATGCTATCTAGACCCCTCGTGATTCGTTTATGTTTAATCGGACTTTGTGAAACTGGGCCATAAATGCTACATAATGTAACATACAAGATAATAATCTGATAAGACTTTTTGTCTTTAAAATAATGAAGCTGTTATCAAACACTTACTGTAACCTTGCAACATCCCCAAGTGTATGTATTTTTCGGGTTCAAGGAAATAAATATTTCTCAGTTACAAAACTTTATATTATTTAGCAAAAGATCACTTAAAATTAAGATTTATCAAAAAACATTGTATACTTTGCAAGCGAATGTAAGATACATCATTTTAAGACAACACAAGAACAGTTAACAAAGCTATGTTAATATTTTTTGCAAATCACATGTTATGTATTTAATAAAAAATAATCATTTACATTCTCCGGTAGACTGACAGTCAGTGGTTAAGTTTAAAGAGGGGAGTTGGCTATTATGGCTATTGTCACCGCGACTTTTATAGTTATTAGGGATCAAGGCTTTTAGGTTGATAATGCGCGAGGTCGGCTGAGTAGAACCCTAGAGCGTCTGGCCCGAGGGGTTTACCCCGACCGAGGGCGTATCATTATAATGCCTGTGGTGTCGTCAACGTTTAATGGCCCACTAATATTTTGTTGCATTTATTTATAGTAATTTGATTCTATTTATACTGTTAAAGCCAAGGTTGTGTGCAAATACATTCACCTGACCGTAACCAAGAAACAATTGTTTATCAATATATATTTCTGATGCTGTGAGAAGTGCAAGTTTTCTTATAATGGCTTAGGGTCTGTTATTTGAAGGTAACGCCCAAAGAGGTTGTATCAACCTCTTTGGTAACGCCCTAGTGTATTATTTATAATTTATATGTTAACTTATATGAGAATTGATTCATTATAGTTCGATAATATACCAGTGGGACATTAAGGTCTACGAGGGGGGTCAATAAGTAAAAAACGGTCGCCGTGACTTTGCTGGCTGACAAACTCACCTTGGCCTTCTTCGGCGCCGATTCGCATGGAGAAACCCACTGTTTTGACTGCTGATTGGTCTCTGGTGTGTTATGGTGAATCCATGTTTCGTCCACAGTTACGAAACGGCGCAAAAACTCGCCCCTATTGCGGTTGAATAACGCCAAACACTTCTTCGAAGTTGTCACACGATTGCGTTTGTGGTCGATTGAGAGCAAACGCGACTTAACTTCACGGTTAAGACGTTTGAATTTTTAAAACAATTTATTTAATACTTTGAACAATCAATACTTAATTACTTAGTTACAAAAAAATGAATAATATAATATACTAAAAATAAGACGATCAACCTACATGTGATCTAAAGTCTCTGCACTCGGTGTGCTAATGACTAACTCGGAACAAGAATGAACGGTTCTACCTCTGTGATTAGCCTCTTTATAGTCTTCCCTCCAGGCGTGGCACTATTGTCTCTGGATAACAAGGAATCTGCTGATGTCGATTCTCACAGTGATATTCCGTTCTACTTGCACTTTGAACCTGCAAGTTCTTGGCTCCGTTAAGACGGCGGCTGACTCAGCGGTTCTTACCGTGGGAAGGCGACATTGTATTATAATGGGCCATTGTTTGGGCTCCATTTATCTCCTCCCCTTTTTAAAGACGAAGCTATGGTTCGTTCCGGATTTTCAACGGAAATCCGGACTCGGTGGTTCCTGTTTTTGTTCCTTTATCTTCTTTGCTGGTTCTTCGTTTCTTCAACCCCATTCGGACTGCTATCGTTGGGACGGTTATTAAGACAGCTATGTACAGTAATATTGTGCATATACTCAGGTGATGGATTGGTATTGTTATAGGTCCTGGTATATTTTGTTTAATTTTTTGAAGTTGGTGTTGGATTTTATTGATGTTGTGTAGCTGTACGTTTTCTAATGATATTTCGGGTACTGGTCCTGGATTTGGTTGATCTTCTAGAATGGGGGTTTCTAGTGTAGGCAGGTTGAATAGTTGTTGTGTTTCTGCTGTTGCTGGGCCGGTCTTGTAGATTTTGTTGCCTATGGTTAATTGGCAATTTGGTTGCAGGTTGATTAATTTTGTACCCTTGATGATGTTGGTCCACTCCTGTTCCTTGCAAGTTATTCTGGCGTTAGTTTCTTCGGGTGCTACAACTATATACTGACTGGTTCCATATCTCGAAACTGTGGTTCTATTAATTTTGACTAATTCTTGATTACAATTGTTAATAGGTTTTTGAAATTTTATTAGCTTTATTTCACATGGGTTTTGATCATTCCTGGTTGTTGGATTGTCGTCTTTGCAAAAATATATCTGGTTCTTTAAATTTTGACATTCTTCATTACGATAGGCATATTGTTTACTGCTTAGGATAAGGTATTTGGTTCTAGGAATTTATCATGGTAAAAAGGTGTGTCTTTCTAGGGACAGGTAATGTATATAATTGATAATAATCATATTCTGATTCATCTACCAGAGGTATTTCTATTTGAAATATAATATTGAAATTGTTTTGGACGGCTTTTATTTTAAAGACTTTTTCGTATAGATTTAGATCAGTGGTTGTTATTACTTTAGCATTAGTTGCATAATTTTGTATCTTATTGATTTCTTTTACTATAAATTTTGGTTTTAATATTGATATGTGAAAGATTCCTAATTTTGCAAAAGTGATGGCCTTTTCTGTTGTTAATGCTGTTTCTTGAATATTGTTTAATAATTGTATTAGCTGCATGAGTACTCTAGAATCTTAATGCGATGATAGTGAACTCATTATCATTATTATTTGTTCACTTCGCAAGCTTTCTACTGTATTACCTAATTCATTTATCCTATTTACTATCGTGCCTTGGTTATGACTCAATCCTACTATCGTTCTATTAAATTCGAGAATGCCTCGAGCATGACCAATTTTTAGAACCTAAAAGTTCATGAATTTTATTTTGATCTGTCGTTAAGACTTCTAATGCTTGCTGAATGCGTTCCCCATCCTGTGAATCGAGATTCCCAGTGATTGACTTAAATATAGAACCTAGTCCGTTTATTAAGCCACGTTTTTTGTCTATTACTAAGATTGTTATTTGGAAAAATCCTGTAAAATGTATTATCCCTGCTTGCTGCAGTAAAATTCACTTATCATGAAATTTCGCTATGCAGCATGGTAATTTGTTATTGTTAACTACTGGTGGATATTTATTAGCTCTTATTTAATTTATTGGGAGTTTATTCCTAAATGATTGATTCGTTACCTTACCTTATTTCTAGCTGATTATATAATTTATTAATACTAGGATTACTTGAAACGGTCTTATAATTACGTTAATCGTTACGTGCGTTACTTCGTTTAAGAATTAAGCTTGCTATTTAAATTGTCTGTGTCAGTTATGTATCAATTCTAATTTGTTGCTTACATAGTCATATATATGTCGAGTGTCTTATATGTATTTCTCACATTGTAGGTACTGTAAGTGGACTATCTGTTTCAATTCTCCGTTATGGTTTCTTGGAATAGCTTTGTCACATTGTAATAGTGACATTACCGAATCGTCTCCTGAAATTGGATTTTATGTTTGCTTGTGGCATTTCATGGATTACTTTTCATAGACTTTGTCTCTTCTTTTAAAATGTTTGTGTATTGTTTCGTCTAATGTTGTCTTACGTAATTTTATTATGTCCTTTACCTGTCGTAATCTATCTATGAATATACATATATATCATAATTATTTTTCTGTTTCTAATAATTTGTTCTCCAATTATAAAATATGGGTGATGTTCCCTTACTAAAAGTTTTATTGATTGCTGAATTTGCTAGTTCCTAATCTGGTTTGTATACAACACAATAACATTTATTTTGTGGTCAACGTGTTCTGTTATAATTTTTCTTCTATGGCTGGTTTCTATTTGATTTAAATTTTACTTATATGAAAGTCTGTCGTCTATTTTCTGACTTCGAATATATTTGGTTCGTCCGTAATTTTGAACTTTTTGATTAGTTTTGTTGTTAACTAATTCTTTTTTCTAGTTTCGGTCGACAGATTGTTGAGTGTGAGGTTGAAATAATCGGTTGCCCCTACGCTGCCTGGTAATTCTTTCTTATCTTTGTTGTACGTCGATTTTGTTGTTAATATAATATTTATTTGGAAAAGTCTGGTGTTATAACACAGGTAAATGCATTAAAATGTCTTTACACGAGTTAAAGGCACCAATGTAGTTCCTGTCGTTAACGTTTATTTATAAGTTTACTTTAAGCCTTTTGTTATTGGCTTCACGACTGCATTGTCTGTTTATTATCAGATATACATTATGGTCCTAATTATATTGATTTCCTATTTTTAATTTTTGTCTTGAATGGTCGATAATGTTAGATAATTGTGCTGTGAAAATCCTTTAAAGTGTCTTACGGTCGTTTTGCTACAATTGTTTTCTTAATAGAGTTGTGAAGAAGCTTAGACATGACTTTGTCTAACATTTTGATATGAGTATTTATAATAATTGTTTTTTTTCATTATTATTAATGTTATTATATTTTTAGATGGTTAACCTATTACGTATATTTCATACATCTATAAAATTTGGGTGATTCTACGTTATTAAAGTTTTTGTTGATAGCCGAACTTATCAGTTCGTAATCTTGCCAATTTACAAAAATGCAGTAATATTTCCTCTGTGGTAACCAATATTCTTTTCTAAAATTCTCTATTTGATCTGGTTTATTTAAATTAAAATTTCCATATATATAATTCCTTTTGTCCCTTCTGACTGATTGGTTTGTCAGTATTTTTTAAACTATCTGATTTTAAATCTGTGTGCCATACCCAGTGGTGTATCGGTGAATTATCTTTCTAAAATGTTTTCTAATTACGTAATGAATGGTTTCATTATTGATTCTATTTTTGACAAGGTGATAACGATAAGATTTATTACATACGCCTATATGTCCTTTTTCTTTACGACAATATTAATCATCAGCTTAGTTATTCAATTTAAAATTTGTTGAGTGCGGTCCTGAATATAATTTTTTTTTAATGTTTCTATACTGGTATATTTTAGGTATTTGTTGCAATAAGTGTGTTTTTTCGTCATCTTAGTCGCCTGTATATATTTGTCATGAATGTAACGGTGTCTGCTTAGTGTCGTTTTATTTGTTTGTAGTCTTTAGGTAATTGTGTCAAGTCATGTATGTTATTTATCCGATTTTCCCGTTTTACCTTACTTAGGTAATATAATTCGATTGCTTATTTAGTTTATTTAATTTAAATATATTGTAATATTTTTTGTTACAATATTCACAGGTTTTAATATAATTCTCAATTGTCTGTTTCATCTGGGGAAAAGTGAATTTGTTTTGCATCTGTGTACAGGTTTCATTAAATGAGCGATGTCGGCGTTTAGTTTCATGCGCTAGCATAATCTGTAGCCTAATATCTGAGGCCGATTGTAATTTTTCCAATATGGGTAGTTTTGTTTTAGAATTATTAGTCATATTGGGCTTTTGGATTTTTATGGGTTTTGTTTCAGTACTATTTCTGTTTATTGTGAAAATTTGTTTATTATTAATATTAGAGTTTTGTGCTTTAGGGTTTGTTTCGCTTACTACCTGTTTTCCCGTTTTTAGCCCAGTATTCCCCGTATTATCATGTCGGCCTAAAGGTTCATCCTTATCTGGTTCTCTTACTACTAATTTATTTCTACCTAGTGCTCTATCCGACTGCTTAGTTAATTTAGTACTAGATTTTAATTGATTTTTACTTTTTGTTTGGACGTCGTATATATTATATAACCTATTAAGATCAGTTTCCTCGTTACAATGTTCGTTTGTAATGGGAACTTCATTTAAACTGCTCTGTGGACTTTTGTTTGATCTCCTTATTATATTACCACTGGTGAGCCAGGAATTCACATAATTCATAATACTGTTATTGTTCTGTTGCACGTTCGGCTTGGATTTTGACTCATCAGCGAAATCCATCGACTGCATATGCTTCATGTCGCTTGCGTCCTTATTCAAGTTCAAGTTTAATTTAATTCTATGGTCATTCATTCCTTTCTTACAATTATAACTACTATCACTGCCCTCGTTAATTAATTTATTTGTTGGCATATCTATATGGTTAATATGTACTACCGGTTGTCCGTATACGTGTTTGCTATATGAAAATTTTGTTGTTGACTATCGTATTCGTTTGCTGGCGAATTTTCATAATCTAATTCTTCGTTTACATAATTTACATCGTAATTTGTTTCATTTACTTCGTTTTCATTAAATTCTATATTATTTACGTGAGCTGCTCTCCTTGGTAATGACAGTCTAGTGTTAGAACTATCTACTTCCATTGGTTCGTGATAATTTCTGTTAGCATTATGGTTTACATTGGGTCGACCCGGTTGATTATTGAAGTTGGGTCTCCTAAATTGACTCGAAAAATTTTGCCTTGGTACAAAGTGTTGATTTTGTCTAGGCTGGGAATTTGTGTGATTGTTTTGGTTATTATGTTGTTGAAATGGTCTAAAGTTTGTTTGGAAAGGTCTCTGAAATTGTACATTCTGAAAATGTGGGTTATTTTGTCTCTGAAAGAACGTACGGTTTTGTCCTTCTAATTTATTACTATTACTGAAATTCTTATTTATTGTTTAATCTCTATAATCGAAATTTTCCTCTGCGAATACGAATTTCAAAGCTTGTTCTATGCTCGAAGGTCCTTGACTACGCAAGACGAGCCCTAACGGATTGCGTAACACTCCTAAGAACGCTTTTAATGTTTGATTCTGGTATATGTCTTTCTTAATTAATCGCACGCCTTCATTTTGCTCGTTAGCTATTAAACTCGAGATGAGCAATTGCTCTATATAACGGCATCTGTTCGCGAACGACAGTGCGTCTTCAGCATTACGCTGTTTCAAGGTTAACATTTCTGCTAATAAACTATGATCATCTCTTTGGTCTGAAAAATTCTGAACAATGGCCTCACTCAGGTCTGCCCACGTATTAATTATCTTTGTATTTACTATAAGCCGGGCTGTTCCCGTTAGTTTAGTTTGAACATAATTTAGCAAGAAGTGATTCATATACAGATTTTCATTTGGCACGTAGAACTGATTCATGCCTTTAAAAAGTTGCCTACGTTGGCTGGTTGCCCGTCGAACTCGGGGATAGCTTTTAAGAAAAATTCTTTGGTCTGTCATGTTGCTACTATTACTACTCTTATTAATATTTGAATAATTTACTGTTCTGTTATTGTCGCTAATGCTGACCGATCTAAATCTATACTCTATGTTACATAAACTTTGTGATTCTTCCTCTGAATCAGACATATAACGTTTCAATACAACACATATAAAAAATTGGAAATGTAAAATGGGATAGCAGTAAACTTACCATAATACGATGGTTGCTGCTTCCATTTGGCTCTGCTTGGCCACTACTTCTGCTTTAACTTGGCTCTGCTTAGCTCGAATTGGTTATTAGGCGTCGATACGCTTAAAAATCGATATGCTTTCGGTTTTCTAACCAATATCCTACCGACTGCGCCACTTAACTTCACGGTTAAGACGTTTGAATTTTTAAAACAATTTATTTAATACTTTGAACAATCAATACTTAATTACTTAGTTACAAAAAAATGAATAATATAATATACTAAAAATAAGACGATCAACCTACATGTGATCTAAAGTCTCTGCACTCGGTGTGCTAATGACTAACTCGGAACAAGAATGAACGGTTCTACCTCTGTGATTAGCCTATTTATAGTCTTCCCTCCAGGCGTGGCACTATTGTCTCTGGATAACAAGGAATCTGCTGATGTCGATTCTCACAGTGATATTCCGTTCTACTTGCACTTTGAACCTGCAAGTTCTTGGCTCCGTTAAGACGGCGGCTGACTCAGAGGTTCTTACCGTGGGAAGGCGACATTGTATTATAATGGGCCATTGTTTGGGCTCCATTTATCTCGCGGCACCCAACTTGCGGATAACTTTCTCATACCCAAGTGATCATGCAAAATCGAAACTACTGAGCCATGTGATATGCCTATGGCTTTCACAATCTCCCGTACTTTCAATCTCCGATCGGCCCACACCATATCGTGAATTTTTTCAATTGTTTAGGGTGTAGCGACCTCACCTGGGCATCCAGAACGTTCGGCGTCATTTGTGCTTGTACGGCCGCAGCGAAATTCAGTAAACCACTTTTTCACCATGGAAATTGTTGATCCCCATAGTCCCCATAGTATTTATCAAGCTAAGCCCTGGTTTGAGTGATGTTTTTTTCCCGCAAAAAATAATGTTAGATGAGTACACGAAATTCACTGTTTTCCAGTTTCGTTATAACTCAAGAGGTTGTCTGCTTTCAATGGCTATCTAACACAAACTAAATGACGCAGCTTGTTTAAAATTTGACAGGAGTCAACTGACAGATGCTTGTTGACAGGAGCAGTTTGCCTTTCTGTGAAGAGGCAGGAAATTCAAAAAGTCACGGACTTGTTGACCCGCCCTCGTATTATGACACTCCCACGCAAATCACTAGAGTACCTTCTCCAGTCCTCTTACCTTTGTCAGGTTTCATAGCTTCGACAGGGGCTCTGTTGTGTAGTTTTCGGCCTTAGGTTTTTCCTCGCCAAGTGACTGAAACCTCATACTCGCAGAATCTGTACCAGTGGCGGCTCCTGCCTAATATTTTTCGGTGTACTGCATAAAAAAATGTTAGGATAAATAAAATGTTAATTCAAGAAAACTGATAATCTTTATCGCACAATAATTACCTACATTGATTTTCTCGTACAATATAACGGTTTTTATTTATTTTTACTCAAAAACGGCGCATCGTCGAAAAACAACTCAGGAGAGCTCTTATGTTTAAAATTGAACGAAAACATAATTTTTAGTTGGGTAAAACCATTGGCGTACCATTTTTTTAATTCAAAATTATCCAAGTCAATTCCCGTACGTACGTCACTGTTAAAGCTGAAAATTATGTTTCTATTAAAATATGCATATTTATTAACTGTCTCTTCGTACTAGATATCACTGCAATTTCTTAAGCGGTTTTGAAAATATTAATTAATTTTCATTTTTTCCAAAAATTTTAACACCCCGTATTTTTGCAACGGAACATTTTTGGATCATGTTTATAAAGCAAACTATGAAACTAGCATTATATTTTCATGTAGATTCACACCCTTAAATAATCGCATATCATTCAGGAACACTTCGTATATTTACGTTAAATTGTCTTGCTAATTGTTCCTCGAAACTTGGTTGACAAAACTTAGTCTTCCCTAACTCAAACACTACATCCATTTTAACACTATTCACAAAGAGGAAACTCCTACGAATAAGACGATAATATGCACATAATATACACTATACAGATGCAATCTTGCTAAATGAAAGGCAAATGGCTGCAAAATATGCAGTTCTTTTCTAGCGTACATTTGGCGGTTCCGAAGTCGTCCGATGGCCAGCGGCGCCAATCGAACGCCTCGGTTACGACTGCTAGAACAACGATGTTAGACAGCGATTTCTTTGACCGGTCCAGGAGACTTGCATTATTTCAATATCCAATTGACTGACTGGAACTGGCATCTGGCGCTGGCGTGATGATCGCCTGCTCAAATCGTCAACGACAGAGAACCGCGAGCCTTCAAACAACAACGTATATATTTTCTGACAATAAATTAGGATTTTAATGATTTCATCTAATTAGAAATAATATATTTCGATTACTTTTGGTTGTTCTGCAGCACCACAGCATTTATGAACAAACCGTCTCGGATCTCCACAGTACTTCCTCTGTCAGACTCACTTCGCTCATATGCTTGTTAAGTCAATAGGGTCCTGTTAATACCTAATATTACACCGCTTTTGCTCCGTTCTAGTAGGTCTTTTGTTAAATTTAGGCAAATATTGTTGTATAAACTCTTTATGCCCTGTCTCTGTTGTAGGGAGGTTTTACACCATGTACCTCGGACTATTTCATTGATGGCTCTGCTTGTGGACAGCGAGAAGGTTCTAGACCTACTAAGGGTCTATATCGCCTACCTTGGCCAGTTTATTTGCCTTTTCTTTCTTTTTATGACCCTTATGTACTGGAACCTACGACAGTGTCACTTTTGACGTCCTACTCTATTAAGGTTAAATACAAAAATGTAAATACTTCTTCTCTAGCTTTACAAGTGCTTGGTTTCTTCTATGCAACCAGTTTTACCCTTTAAGGCATCCTCAGGTAGGATAAAATTTTCTCCCGCTTGACGATGCTGTGATTGTTCACTTTACCAGTCGTTCAAATAAAGTATGGTTTATTTTAGTTACTTACTGTTCAATAAGCAACATTAATATTTTGTATTATTATTATCTGCTTTAGAACTCCCTCGAAAGGGGTGAAATCTTAATTCGATTCTGTGCAATGCATGCCAAAGGGATAGAGCTCTGTTGACCCTTATTGTCTTGATTTCCTAGATCTCTACGCACTCTTCTACATGTTGCCAACAATGCAGCCTTCAAAAGCTGCACGTACAAGGATTAAAGGTATTTGAAGTGCGTGTATGTTTTGGTGCAGCTTTTTGGGTATTTCACCTGTTACGCCTATGACAGTGGGTACTATTAAAACTGTTTTCATATCCAGATAGCCCTGATTTCATCTGCCAACGCCAGGTACTTGCTGACTTTTTCTACGTGTTTTTTCAGTGTTATTATTATCTTTATCATTATTACTAAAAATGATAATAATAAAAGACGATTAATTAAAACAAATAAAAAGCTACGTTTTTATCAAAAATTAACGTAACAGGAAACAATGGTTAGCAGTAAAATAGTTACACCAAAAATAATAAAATTTGTTGTAAGGAAATTAAATTATGCTTAATACATTAGAATATATCTGTAATTGCAGAAGATGAAATAGGACTACAAATTTTGAAATTTTACAGGCCTTTAGCAGAAAACCCATATGAGAACTCACTATGCCTTGAGGTGTGGGATTTTGATCCTGCGGAATCTGTCAAAGAGAAGTTTGGAAAGATATTTGACGTTAAAGGTGTGAAGGGCATGAGAAAACTTATGAAAGAAATAGCAGTTACAGCAGCAACTGGACAACACGAGAACGAACTGATTGGCAAAGCAAATGTTCCTTTGAAGGTATTGACAAATTTTTTTGTAGACGATTGTATTCAAAACAATATTTAATTTTTCAGACAATTCCTGCATCAGGGATGACAATGTGGTACAGTTTAGATAAAAAGAATAAAACTAGTAGGCAAGGGGTTCTGAAATTGAGAATATCATTTGGTTCAGAATCAAACAGTGAAGTTGCGAAGCAAAAACACAGAAATTTATTACAAATAATACTTCTGCATGAGTTGGAAGTATCTAAGGTTTGTCATTATATTAGTTTATTATCATTTAAATTATACATGTTTATACAGGGTGATTCATATGTGGTGACCAAAATGTAACCCCATATTCTTTGAACAATTTTAGAGAGGGTATGTCCTATAAAAAATTTTCCTATAATGCTTCATTAAAAAGATACAGGGTGTTGAAGTTGAATTTCAAAAAATAAAATTTCCCAATTTTTTAAAAAGTGTCACATATATTTTGCTGAAACTTCGCATGTGTAGGCTGCTATGTATGGCGCGTATTATACCATAACATCTGAATAGGCTAATCCAGCAGTGGCGCGCGTACCCACATGTCATTGGTTATCCACCAAGAAAAAAAAAAACAGGTAAGCCAATGATTTTTTTTTTCATTTTTTGAATCTTACTTTCATTCGTTAACAAAATGACTCTCCTGATAATTTTCTGTACGACGCTTATTTTACGAGTAAGCAATGAATCAGGTAAGTGTTTTAGAGCACAGTTCATGATTTTTAACCAGTCGTTGTTTGGTAGAAAATCGCAATGATACACTTTTATCAGGCTTATAGTAATTTATTACAATAAATGTTCAAAAATGCATCCATTGGCCTGAATACACGCACGACATCTTTTTAATATGGAAAATTTAATGTCTTGAGGATTCATTGTTGCTTGAATATGACTAAAAGCATTATTTATCAGTTGCTGTAGCTGCTCTGGTGTATTTATTTGTTCACTGTAGACCAGTCGCTTAAAATCACCCCAAAGATAGAAGTCAAGTGGGTTTAAGTCCGGTGATCTTGCAGGCCAATGTATTGGTCCAGTTCTGCCAATCTATCTTTCATTATAATGTTCATGTAGCCATGTAACAACGTTTCGACTATGATGCGCTGGTCCACCGTCATGCTGGTACCACATTATACCTCTTGTTGCTAGTGAAATGTCATCTAGAATGTTTTCTACACGGTTTTCTAGGAGCGCTAAGTACGAAGATCCATTTAAACGTTGTGGCAGGACTTCCATGAACACTGAGCCGTTAAAAATACCACACCATAAATTAATGGAAAATCTATGTTGAAATGTGCGAGTCCTTGTTGCATGTGGATTTTCCAATGACCAGACATGCTCATTATGAGAATTATAAATACCATTTCTTGTAAATGTTGATTCGTCAGACCAGAAGATTAGATTAGGGAATAAGATATTTTGATTGTTCTTTTCCAACATCTATTCACAAAAGACTCGTCGATGCACATTATCTCCAGGCAATGAACATTCTGTCGATGATATGGACGTAAGGCTTCTTGATGTAAAGTTCTCCAAACAAAGATTTGAGAATATTGTAACTGCGTGGCAATCCTCCGAGTATTTGTAGAAGGTTGATTCATCACTGCATCCACAACTCTCTCTTCGTCTTCAAGTTGATGTTGTCTTCTACCATTAGCTCTAGCGTCAGGACGTTGTCCAATACCGCACTGCCGAAGTCTTGAAAACGATCGAGAAAAAACCCTTGGTGTAGGTT
This sequence comes from Tillus elongatus, assembly GCA_964006375.1. Lineage (NCBI taxonomy): Eukaryota > Metazoa > Arthropoda > Insecta > Coleoptera > Cleridae > Tillus > Tillus elongatus. The sequence continues at coordinate 117,689,419 of OZ023262.1, read as the reverse complement.
GACGGCGAGTAGAAAACCTAAGTTGATATTCCCGACAAGCAGCTAGAGCATTTCCATCAGTATATCCGTAGATAAAAATTATATCTGCATACTCTTCTGATGTGTACTCCATTATAAGAAGTAAAAGAGTAGAAAATTTTGCAATTTTATAAAGTTTACCACTTACACATATTTAAAATAATAACTTGTTAACCTAAACGTCAAGTGACACTTAATGACATCTTTGGCAAACCTACTACTACTTACTAAAATACAACAAAGATAATCGACTTACAAAAAATTATCAAGACATTAAATTTTCCATACTAAAAAGATGTCATGCGTGTATTCAGGCCAATGGAGGCATAAAAGTGTATCATTGCGATTTTCTACCAAACAACTACTGGTTAAAAATCATGAACTGTGCTCTAAAACACTTACCTGATTCATTGCTTACTCGTAAAATAAGCGTCGAACAGAAAATTATCAAGACAGTCATTTTGTTCACGAATAAAAGTAAGATTCAAAAAATAAAAAATGAAAAAAATATCATTGGCTTACCCGTTTTTTTCTTGAGGGATAACCAATGACATGTGGGTACGCGCGCCACTGCTGGATTAGCCGATTCAATTGTTATGGTAGAATACGCGCCTTACATAGCAGCATACACATGCGAAGTTTCAGCAAAATATATGTGCCACTTTTTTAAAAATTGGGAAATTTTATTTTTTGATATTCAACTTCAACACCCTGTATCTTTTTAATAAACCATTATAGGAAAAAATTTTATAGGACATACCCTCTCTAAAATTGTTCAAAGAACACGGGGTTTCATTTTTGGTCACCACTTATGAATCACCCTGTATAGAGGGTTAGTACAATCAATGGAAAGGCACCCACATTTCTCGAGATATTCGTCATTAAAAAAAATGCTTTAACAAAAGTTTTTCGATATATTTTTGCTACTACCTGGCGAAATTCAATTTTTCCTAGCGTAAACAGCTTCTTTGCTATGGCAACTAAATCCTTTTTTAAATAGCAAAATATTATTTATTTTTTGTCTTTTCTGAAAGAACGCCTCTTTCTTGATACGGCACTGTAAAACTTAAACTTTAATCGGGTTTCATTTCAGAAATAAAAATGAGAAAAAATTAAGGTAATTATGCAGATGAGCAGCACACGTGATTTTGGAAAACTGTTTAGCTGGTACAAGAAATTCTAGATGGCTATTTCGGGAGGCGTGTTAAATTTTATATTATGATAAACAAATTTAATGAGAATCCGGACTTTGGTAAAAACCATTCTTTTCTCAGATGAAGCTACGGCTACACTGCATGGATTTGTTAATAAACATTAACGGTATACTAGACAGCAATATTATTGGGCCGCTCGTTATTGAGGGAAACCTAACATCTGAAAAATATTTAAACTTATAAAGAGAAGAAATCATACCCCCTGTGCCAGTTAATAAATGTTGGTTTGGGAGACGTGAGTGGTAATATTTGGATGAAGTTTTCCAGAAAAGTGGATTAAGCGCTGTGGTGCTCTTAAATGACCTGCTCGATCTTATTTCACGCCATGTGATTTTTTTGGGGTCACTTGAAGAACGTTGCCTACAAAGACAGGCCATTAAATCTGGAAGACGTAAAACATTGTTTTTTGTTGTGTTAAATGCGTGTTTCTGTGTTTTCTTTGGTTTTCTCGTACGTTTTATCAGGTCAGGACAGGTCAGGTCGGGTTAGGTCAAGCCAGGTCATTCAGGCCTGCTTGGTGGAGTGTTTTGTGCATAAACTACAATGTAAATGTTGCCCCTTCAACCCCCAAAAAAAGCTGGGGGAGCTGCAACAAATAGCGTGCTGGAGGGGGGAGAACATTATTAAGAGGAAGTGTTGATGCAAAATGTGAAAAGGGCTGCTTATAGAATTCCAACTAGGCTGTTTTTGGCCGATTTTGCTACTATATTTCCTTCCCCGCCCAGCATCCCTATTTATTCAAGATCTCCTAACTTTTGGAGGGCTTGATTCTACAACATTTCTCCTGTTGTTTATTCATACATGGGTGCCTTTACGCATGTTTCTGGAAACAGTTTTCAAAAATCACGTGTGTTGCTTATCTGCATAATTACCTTAATTTTTTCTCAATTTTTTTCTTATAGAGCCAAATTACATGTCTATAGTGCCGTATCAGGAAGGAGACGTTCTTCCCGAAAATGTAAAAAAAAATCATATTTCCAGTCTAATTACTATACCTAATAAAACTAGTATTCTAATATTACCCTATAATATGTGTGTGTGTGTGTGTGTGCGTGTTTGTGATTCAATGATTATGACAACTTGTGTGAGCATAGTCCTGTATTGTGGGTACCGCTCAGATTGTGGCAACTTTTCGGGGTTGCCACAGATGAAAATCACCGAATGATATGCATTCCTCAAAAAAGTATATGCGTCATGATTCTTCATCGTACCACAGACGTGTAGAAACATGTGACTTAATCGGTTCGTTGAGAAATACTTTGCAGTTTCATATTTTTTGTGTGAGTTGTCACTAATGGGTCCCGTGCATACATGTAATAAACCAACTTGCGACTACTCAGGAAACACTGATGCCAGCGCACCCTTCAGTATACACTTTAAAGTTTATTTAAAACGAATGTAAAGCCACGGGCAAATCATAGCTTGTATCACAATAAATAGTGACTAAGTTTCTTATTTTAGAGGGAGGCTGATTTGAAGGAATGTTGTAAATAGAAACCAGATGTTTTCAGAGCCCATTGTATATGTTGCATCTACCTTGTATGGCCCTATGTAACTGTTATTAGGTTATTTTGCAAACTTAAACATAGATAAAAAAGTTCGAGACGCAACAAGTGCGTTATGGTAGCGAATTTTGATTAAATGCTTCAAATTTTAATAACTCAATTTTCTATAAACCTAAAAAGGTAAATTTTGGTATATAGTAAGGCCTTTACCAAGGCGACATATTGCATCTATATAGCTTTGTAATTTTCAGAGATAAATTTTTTTTCGAAAAAAAAAAAAAACACAACATTTTCCCGGAAAACCTTGTCCGATTTTCCTGGCTAACGACCACATCCAGGCTATTAAATTATTGAAAAAATTATTGCTGTCTCATCATCGATACCTCTCTATTAGTGAATTTTTTTAATAAAAGGGAAAATACTAAAAAGTTCAAGACACAGCAAGTGCGTTATGTTAGTGAATATTCATTAAAGGCGGAAAATTTGAATGACTCAATTTTTTCCAAACCTATAAAGTTGAATTTTGGTATGTAGTAAGGTCTTTCCCAAGGCAAAATATCAACCATATTCTCAAAATAGCTTTTCGGAGATACATTTTTTTTTAAAGAAAGCTCAAAATTTTCCCGAAAAACTTTGTCTGATTTCCTGGATAACGAACTCATCCAAGCTATTAATAAAAGAAAGGTATATGCCGAGTTTCGTGAAAATCGGTTTTTGAGTTATCGTGCGGACACCTATATATATATATATATATATATAGGGTGTCTTATCCCTGGAACACTCACGTATATCCCGGAATGAGTCCCCGTTTCTAGAGATATGTAAGGTTTTAGGTCGTGCGTGCTTTTAAGACTGAAACTATGCCGGTATTAACTATAACTATATTGTAGAACTCTATAAATATAACAATGAAGTAATTAAATGACAATTAATAGACTATCGTCTTTAACTACGGGATCCATCTGTTATCGTCGTCGTCGTCGTGGATGTATGGCCTTGCACACCGTCGTTGAGTACCTCGGCGTCTCTAGGTACTCTCTCGTCGTACTACTCGCGCACTATGTTCACTCAAGCTCTCTTCACACTCCGACCGTCTCGTACGAACCAGTCATGTGTAACACCGTGTTGAATGACACTTTTGTGCTGACACCTTTCTATGTGTCATCCTGTGTTTTTAACAACGTCCGTCATTGTAATGACACTGACACACTATTAACTCCCTTGTCCCTTGACACACGCGCCGCGTCACTCTGTAGCGCACGGACATCTATGCCTATCGTTAGCGGCAGAACGTTTATGCACACAGTTGTTGAGATAAAATTATTTCCCACAACTCGGCTCTCCTGACCATCATCCGCCTCGGATGATGAACCATTGTCATCTGAACACATTTTACGCCATGACTTCATATATTCGGAACATGTAGAAGTGTAGGTTGGACCCTCGTGGAGACTTTCTTTCTTGACATCGTAGGTATCGTTGGTCTTGACCTTCACGACTCTGTATGGACCTATGAACTTCGACTTCAACTTCGACCCTGGGCAGAACTGGGTTCTTCGAATGACGACTAGATCATTTAACCCATAAGCGGCAGGTTTTCTTCTTCTCAGGTTATACGTTCTCTTATTTTCTTCCTGGACTTTGAGCAGTTGCTCCTTTGCTAATCTTCTCAATTCTTCCCTATCTTCTTGAAATTGGTTTTTCGCTTCTTCTTCGATGATTTTTCCTATCTTGATTTGAACTTTATCTTTCATCTTGACACCCATCAGCAATTCAAATGGCGTGGTTCCAATGCTTCTTTGGTAGGTGGAGTTTATAACTCTCTGGACACGATCTACGTAAAGGTACCATTTTGCTGGGTCTTCTAAGGATATCTTGGTTAGAACAGAAATAATAATAGAGTTAATTCGTTCTATCTGACCATTAGCTCTTGGTAGACCAGTAGTAATCTTATGATGCTTTACGTCATTCTCGTTACAGTAAGATTCGAATTCTTCAGAGGTAAAGGCTGTGCCTCTGTCGGAAATAATGTTAACAGGATTTCCGAAAGTCTTTCTTTCGATCTCGAGTTTGGCAATAACTTCTTTCGAGGAGGTGCTCTTCGTCGGATATAACCAAACAAACTTCGTAAATGAGTCAATTATGGCAAGAATATATTTGTAATTCTTGTTCGTAGACTCAAGAGGACCGAGGTGATCAATATGGTATGTCTGTAAAGGAATGTCATCTTTCTTAAGTGGATGTAAAAATCCTTCCTGCTTTCCATGCTTTCTGTTAGATAAGATGCAAGGAATGCAATTTCTAATATACCTCTCGATCTTCTTCTTCACATTCGGTATGTAGTATTCTCTTTTTATTAAGTCTTCAGTTTTTCTGACAGCAAAGTGTCCTTCTTCGTGTGCTTCTTTAATTATCTCTTGTTGCATCTGCTTGGGAATTACAACTACTTCCCTTTCATCTTCCATTTTGTAAAGTAAGTCGTTTTTCAAGATATAATCTTTATACGGCTTTTCTTTTAAAATTTCCTTGATTGCCTTGATTTCGCCATCTTCTTCTTGACTATTTCGTATAGCTTGGGGAATGCTAGTACAAACCAACATAACAGGGTTTCTACTTAGAGCGTCTACGTGTCTCATTCTGGTGCCTGATCGATGAACTACGGTACAATCGAAATCTTGAAGTAGTAAGGCCCATCTTGCAATCCTTGTTGATAGATCTCTCTTGCTCATAGTCTTCTCAAAGGCAGAACAATCGGTCACAATGTTGAAGCGTGTTCCAAGTAAGTATACTCTAAACTTCTTGAGTGCTTCGACTATTGCTAAAACTTCTAACTCATAGCTGCAGTACTTCTTTTCGGCGTCCGATGTCTTCTTACTCATGTAGTAAATTGGATGCATCTGGTTATCTTCATAGGAACGTTGGAGAAGAACGGCTCCGTATCCTTCCATTGATGCGTCTGTATGCAATTCTGTCTCGGCATCTTGGCAGTAAATATTTAGCACTGGCTTCTTGGCTAATATCTGCTTGAGCTTCATAAATGCATCTTTTTCTTTGAACCCAAATTTAAAGGTACGATTCTTTTTCAAAAGATCGGTTAGCGACGACGCTATCACTAAAAATCCTGGAATGAATTTTCTAAAATAGCTGGCAAGTCCCAAAAAGCTTTGTACTTGCTTTGTCGTCCTTGGTTCTGGAAACTTGGTTACAGCGTTGGTCTTTACTTCTGAAGGGTAGAGCTTGGCTTCCTCTATCCTGTGACCTAAAAATTCGACAGTTCTTTTAATAAACTGACATTTTTTCTTATTAATCTCCAATCCATATTCTTCAGCGGTCTTGAAAACGATTTTTAATCTTTCCAATGCGTCTTCGTCATCCTTGGCTGGAATAATTAAATCGTCCATGTAGGGCAGTACAATTCCTTTGTTTACTAGATCTCTGAAAACTACGTCGATGTATCTCATAAATACGGATGGACTTATACAAAGACCAAAGGGAACTTTCAGGAATCGATATTGACCTTGGTGCGTCACAAATGCTGTATACTTTCGGCTTTGTTCTTCTACGGGAAAGTGAAAGAAACCATTCTTAAGATCAATTGTGCTAAAAACACAATCTTTTTGCAGCTTGTCTAGCTGATCTTCTATAAGCGGCAGCGGAAATCGGTCTTTTATTATGTTTCGGTTAATTCTTCTATAATCAATGCATACTCTTGGTGTCCCATCTTTTTTCTTGGTTACTACCACTTGGCTAGCATATTCAGAAGTGCAGGGTTCTACTACACCATCTCGAACCCATTGCTCAACTTGGTGATCAACAATATCTCTTTCAAAAAATGGTAGTCTTCTAGGACTATTGTAGATCGGTTCCTCGTCTTTGACTAATATCTTCATCACAACGTTTGCAGTTTTGCATTTTCTTGGTTTATACGTCTTCACAATATGTTCAACTTCTTTTCTTATACGCGTCGGTACTTCATTTCCAATATCAACTTCATCAAGTACATCTACTTGCATTATTTCTTTAATGCCGTCGCCGTCGTCGATCTTCTTGATGGTCATCCCACTTGGATTAATCGTAAGTTCAACATGTTGGAGAAATTCATGACCTAGTATAGCAGGATTACTAGACATATATTCACCGTTGACAACATGCATCTTGGTATCAACCAGTACGTCATCTAAATCGATCTGACAGTTAAAATAGCCCAGTGGTTTCACTTTTGACTTACCGAAACCATTTAAAACTATTTTAGAATCATGCATAGTTGGTGCTCCAATACGTCGGTATACTTCTGACTCTATAAGGTTAACTTGGCTTCCGGTATCTACCAGACAAATAATATTTTTATTATTGATCCTTATAATTCTGTGCATTTTGCTCATCGTGATTACTTCAACGTTTTGCACATTCGACGTGGTGGGGTTGGTTGGAGAAGCGCCACTCTTTCTGTTTTGAGTTTGACATTCAAAAGATTTATGTCCAAACTTATTACATCTGAAACACTTGGTGCCTAGATCTTTAGATCTGCACTCATTCGACTTATGACCTTGGTTACCACAGTTAAAACAACGAATTTTTTTCATCTGCGTCGACTTGACATTTGACATTTCTGTTAAACTGGAAGCTGTTGCTTTATTTTTCCCTGTGTTCGCCTTGTAAGATTCCTGTTTAGTTTTCATTTCAGCGTATATTCGCAATTTTTCCTTGAATTCTTTAAATGACTTGGCCCCATACAAGAATATTTTATTCGATGGTTCATCTGTTATACCATCTATGACATAATGCATTATTGCTTCATCTTCAACTCTGCCTCGATTAGCAATCTCCTTCATTATTAAGAAATACTCATGAATGCTTTCGTTTTTCATCAACTTTCTTTCAGATAGTGCTTTATGCAGTTGGGCACTATTTAATTTTGAAGAGTATTCGTCGATTAAAACTTCTTTCAAAGATTTCCAACATTTTATATTCTTTTCTCCTTGTATGAACAGCTTTGCGAGACCTGTCAATGATTTTTTTGCAAAAATAAACATATGCAGCTGATTCCATGAACATAGATCAGCCATGTCTTCTATATCTTGAATCCATTTTTCTATTGGGTAGCCACTGCTTCCATCAAAGCGTTGAATCGAATCTTCTACGTCCCTAAAATTCATAGCAAAGAACGTTTTTCCATTCGATGAAGAGTTTGAATAAATAGAACAATTTTCTGAAAGATGATCTTCCTTCTCGGCTTCTTTGTCTTCTTCAGTCTCGTCGTCGTCACGCATAGACAGTTTTGTAATGTCTACTAGATTATCGCAAATGTTTTTTATTAACGCGTCTTTATCACAATTATAGTCTAAACACAAAATATTTGCCACCGACGTTAAGTCATTGTCCGAAAAATTAGCACTGACATAGTTGATTTTGTCTTTATATTCCTCAGAAAACACCCCGAAATCAAAACCGTTAAACTCACGCAGTCTTTGTCTATTTTTTCTATCACCTTCGCTCTGAAAAATAAGTTTATGCAAGTTCTTTATAGCACTAGTATGAGCCGACTTTATATTGTTCAAAATAATGTCTATATCTCCTAACGTCTTCATATTGTTACCTCAATTCTTAGAACGTGTAGTGTGACTTCAGGTAGGTAGAACGTCGCTTACGTCTAGCTGTGGCTGCGGCCTTGCGTCTTAGGTCGAGTCCTGGCTACTGTAGATTTCCATAATACACTGTACACACTTATATTCCGGCAAGAAACTGTCTTTCAGCTACCACACTGTTTACATCCCGGCTGAGCCCCCATTTATAGGGTGTCTTATCCCTGGAACACTCACGTATATCCCGGAATGAGTCCCCGTTTCTAGAGATATGTAAGGTTTTAGGTCGTGCGTGCTTTTAAGACTGAAACTATGCCGGTATTAACTATAACTATATTGTAGAACTCTATAAATATAACAATGAAGTAATTAAATGACAATTAATAGACTATCGTCTTTAACTACGGGATCCATCTGTTATCGTCGTCGTCGTCGTGGATGTATGGCCTTGCACACCGTCGTTGAGTACCTCGGCGTCTCTAGGTACTCTCTCGTCGTACTACTCGCGCACTATGTTCACTCAAGCTCTCTTCACACTCCGACCGTCTCGTACGAACCAGTCATGTGTAACACCGTGTTGAATGACACTTTTGTGCTGACACCTTTCTATGTGTCATCCTGTGTTTTTAACAACGTCCGTCATTGTAATGACACTGACACACTATTAACTCCCTTGTCCCTTGACACACGCGCCGCGTCACTCTGTAGCGCACGGACATCTATGCCTATCGTTAGCGGCAGAACGTTTATGCACACAGTTGTTGAGATAAAATTATTTCCCACATATATATATATATATATATATATATATATATATATATATATATATATATATATATATATATATATATATATATATATATATATATATATATATATATAAGTACCTTTCTTTTATTAATAGCTTGGACGAGTTCGTTAGCCAGGAAAGTCGGTTAAGGTTTTCCGGAAAAATGTTTTCTTTCGAAAAAAAAATTAATTTCCGAAAATTACAAAGTTATTTTAATGAAATTTGTTGCATATGTTGCCTTTAGTTTATAGACAATTGAGTTGTTCAAAATTGAAGCATTTAATGAAAATTCACTACCATAACGCACTTGCTGAGTGCTGATTTTTTTTTTATTCATTTTTTTATGAAATATGATACATTGTTCTACTATAATGGTTATACTGTTAACCAAATTTGATGCCTTTCCATTAATAGGCCAGGCAATATATGGTTTGTAGGCTAATTAATTCTCGAAAAGCCGGAAACGGTTTTAGTCTCTTCATTTGCATGTAAAAAGAGTTTTTGAAGTTTGCACAAATTTTCTGCTTGTGCTGGATGATGAGTGTCCAAAAAACTTCGAAATTTTCGGTCTTTTTAAAGTTTTTTCACTGATAATGCCTAAATGATGAATATCTAGGAAAATGTTATTCTCTTATAAATTGAAGTATACAAAATTTTCCGTCGAATACCACCTATTTAAAATGGCCTAGGGGTTTTAGGAAGATATGCGAGTTCTAGGATCGACATTTTTTCCCATTTTTTTTAATCGTATCTTGGATTTTTAAACCTTATTCTCGCAAAGTTAAATGTATCATATGAAATAAATAATATATTTATTTATGTAGTATAACAATTTTCAACAAAACGTCGTCTACTTTTTCATTCCTGCTGGCAAAACAATAACCAGTTTTGTTAAATCAAGGGATTTGAAATTAAAAACGCACATTGCAAATATTTGTGTACTTAAAACGTAAAAAACTGACCTAAAGTACGAAAATTTTTCATGTAGGGGTTATGTGTAGGTGATTGACAAAATTAAAATAAAAAATAATAAAAATACAAGGTTAATTGGTTCGATTAAAGGTCCTCGTCATGCATAAGGTCTTCAAATTATTCATCATTGTTAGGTACCATATCTTCGCTGTCGCGCAAGTTCGGTTCGTCATCAATTTCATCTAGTTTATTAGTGCAGGACGCTCCTCTGCAAATATAGCACATTGGGGAATATTTCATCTCTTGCTTTCTGCAACCACAAGCATTTTCGCACCGTTTAGAACATTTGCAGCCAGTATTAGTCATCAGTTCCTGCAAGGCTTGCTCGGCTGTTGATTGTAATGGGAGTAGCCCATGCTTAGTCACCTTCCATCAAATATAACTAGGTCCATCAAATGACCATTTCACAAATTAATTTGTAGGAAAGCCCTAATTTCCTGCAGCCGGACAGCTGCTTCAGTTGAAGGAAGAGTATCCAAGATTAAACTATTTTGTACAAAGGATTTGGTGAAGAGTTTAAAGCGTGTTTCATTTAGAGAACAAGATTGAAGAAACTATCCGGCCTGCAAAGCTGCAATTACTTTTTTGCCGGCAGTACGGACTTTAATCTGCAGTCGCATCACGGTTTTTAAATATGTCCATAGTCATTTGTATCTCCGCATCTTCGTCAAAAAGCTTTGCTAACTTCATCTTCGGCTGTCTGAAAATAGCAGATGTTGAATAGCATCCGTTGAAAGCCTGAAGACATATTATATTTTCTTTAACTTTGTTTGGTATTTTAAAGTGTGTCGGGGAATAGAAGACGGTCTGGGACTTTCCTTTTTCAGGCTTCATCAAAAACAACCCATCGCTATTCGGAGCTAATGCAGTAATAAATACTAAATATATGTGTTCTCATTCCACAATCACACATTCGGGGAATGTAGCATTTTCAATAGCCATTCTAACAATGGTTGTGTCGGCATCTTCTGCAGCCTGTTCGAGAGTAATATTTTGATCAGCAAAGTTTTCAATAAGCATTGAGATTAGTGGTCTTTTGTTACCATCATTCGAGGGAAATTTATCTTTTGACATTGTCAGTAACATTGTTTCATCAAATTCAACGTTTGATGCAATGTACTTGTTCTTTCTAAGGCGTTCTGCAGGTTTAGTTCTCTTCTCTATAGGGTCTTCTAGATAGCCATCAAATACTATGACTGATCGCATATTAGCATATACGGTTACACACATAATTTGATACTATCTGATATTTAAATATATAATTTATGATACATTTAAAGCTGCGAAAATAAGATTTGAAAATCCAAGACACGATTTAAAAAAAAATGGAAAAAAATGTTCCTTCTTTGAACTTGCATATCTTCTTAACAACTTTAAGGAATTTCAGACATACAGTACTTATTCGACGCCGAATTTAGTGTGCTTCAATTTAAGGAAGAATAACATTTTCCTAGAAATGCATCGTTTAGGAGTTATTAATGAGATATTAAAGATTTCCGAAAATTTCGAAGTTTTTTTGGACACCCCTTATACAGCACAAGCAGAAAATTGGTACAAACTTTAATTAACTCTTTTTACATGCAAATGAAGAGATTAAAACCGTTTGCAGTTTTCCGAGAATTAATTAGTCTACACCCCCTTTTTTGGCCTATGTTGCCTGACCTATAAAAAGAAAGACATATTTACCATTAAAAACATTTCTATGTAAATTCTCTACCATACTTGCTGTGTCCACAATTTTTAAAATTTTGACTTGCCGCATATTATTATTTTCTGCAAAAAAACCACCTTCGCATAGATAAAATATTTACGTTTTTCTAGTAATTTTAATTTGTTGTCCTGATTTTTTGCTTTGTTCGCTTAAGCTACACAACTTATATTATATAACGTCTTTTAACTTAGTCTTACAGTTTTTGTCTATTTTTGCAGGTCGCTCCATATTGGTGGTGTAGTAATTTCAGTCCACAGGGTGAAGCACTTCTCACGCAACATATTGCCCAATCGGGGTTAACACCAATAGAAGTTGCAATTAGCCAATGGACTGCATTTGCTTCAATACATCAAAATCACGCACTTAGTCTCTTCATTTGCATGTAAAAAGAGTTTTTGAAGTTTGCACAAATTTTCTGCTTGTGCTGGATGATGAGTGTCCAAAAAACTTCGAAATTTTCGGTCTTTTTAAAGTTTTTTCACTGATAATGCCTAAATGATGAATATCTAGGAAAATGTTATTCTCTTATAAATTGAAGTATACAAAATTTTCCGTCGAATACCACCTATTTAAAATGGCCTAGGGGTTTTAGGAAGATATGCGAGTTCTAGGATCGACATTTTTTCCCATTTTTTTTAATCGTATCTTGGATTTTTAAACCTTATTCTCGCAAAGTTAAATGTATCATATGAAATAAATAATATATTTATTTATGTAGTATAACAATTTTCAACAAAACGTCGTCTACTTTTTCATTCCTGCTGGCAAAACAATAACCAGTTTTGTTAAATCAAGGGATTTGAAATTAAAAACGCACATTGCAAATATTTGTGTACTTAAAACGTAAAAAACTGACCTAAAGTACGAAAATTTTTCATGTAGGGGTTATGTGTAGGTGATTGACAAAATTAAAATAAAAAATAATAAAAATACAAGGTTAATTGGTTCGATTAAAGGTCCTCGTCATGCATAAGGTCTTCAAATTATTCATCATTGTTAGGTACCATATCTTCGCTGTCGCGCAAGTTCGGTTCGTCATCAATTTCATCTAGTTTATTAGTGCAGGACGCTCCTCTGCAAATATAGCACATTGGGGAATATTTCATCTCTTGCTTTCTGCAACCACAAGCATTTTCGCACCGTTTAGAACATTTGCAGCCAGTATTAGTCATCAGTTCCTGCAAGGCTTGCTCGGCTGTTGATTGTAATGGGAGTAGCCCATGCTTAGTCACCTTCCATCAAATATAACTAGGTCCATCAAATGACCATTTCACAAATTAATTTGTAGGAAAGCCCTAATTTCCTGCAGCCGGACAGCTGCTTCAGTTGAAGGAAGAGTATCCAAGATTAAACTATTTTGTACAAAGGATTTGGTGAAGAGTTTAAAGCGTGTTTCATTTAGAGAACAAGATTGAAGAAACTATCCGGCCTGCAAAGCTGCAATTACTTTTTTGCCGGCAGTACGGACTTTAATCTGCAGTCGCATCACGGTTTTTAAATATGTCCATAGTCATTTGTATCTCCGCATCTTCGTCAAAAAGCTTTGCTAACTTCATCTTCGGCTGTCTGAAAATAGCAGATGTTGAATAGCATCCGTTGAAAGCCTGAAGACATATTATATTTTCTTTAACTTTGTTTGGTATTTTAAAGTGTGTCGGGGAATAGAAGACGGTCTGGGACTTTCCTTTTTCAGGCTTCATCAAAAACAACCCATCGCTATTCGGAGCTAATGCAGTAATAAATACTAAATATATGTGTTCTCATTCCACAATCACACATTCGGGGAATGTAGCATTTTCAATAGCCATTCTAACAATGGTTGTGTCGGCATCTTCTGCAGCCTGTTCGAGAGTAATATTTTGATCAGCAAAGTTTTCAATAAGCATTGAGATTAGTGGTCTTTTGTTACCATCATTCGAGGGAAATTTATCTTTTGACATTGTCAGTAACATTGTTTCATCAAATTCAACGTTTGATGCAATGTACTTGTTCTTTCTAAGGCGTTCTGCAGGTTTAGTTCTCTTCTCTATAGGGTCTTCTAGATAGCCATCAAATACTATGACTGATCGCATATTAGCATATACGGTTACACACATAATTTGATACTATCTGATATTTAAATATATAATTTATGATACATTTAAAGCTGCGAAAATAAGATTTGAAAATCCAAGACACGATTTAAAAAAAAATGGAAAAAAATGTTCCTTCTTTGAACTTGCATATCTTCTTAACAACTTTAAGGAATTTCAGACATACAGTACTTATTCGACGCCGAATTTAGTGTGCTTCAATTTAAGGAAGAATAACATTTTCCTAGAAATGCATCGTTTAGGAGTTATTAATGAGATATTAAAGATTTCCGAAAATTTCGAAGTTTTTTTGGACACCCCTTATACAGCACAAGCAGAAAATTGGTACAAACTTTAATTAACTCTTTTTACATGCAAATGAAGAGATTAAAACCGTTTGCAGTTTTCCGAGAATTAATTAGTCTACACCCCCTTTTTTGGCCTATGTTGCCTGACCTATAAAAAGAAAGACATATTTACCATTAAAAACATTTCTATGTAAATTCTCTACCATACTTGCTGTGTCCACAATTTTTAAAATTTTGACTTGCCGCATATTATTATTTTCTGCAAAAAAACCACCTTCGCATAGATAAAATATTTACGTTTTTCTAGTAATTTTAATTTGTTGTCCTGATTTTTTGCTTTGTTCGCTTAAGCTACACAACTTATATTATATAACGTCTTTTAACTTAGTCTTACAGTTTTTGTCTATTTTTGCAGGTCGCTCCATATTGGTGGTGTAGTAATTTCAGTCCACAGGGTGAAGCACTTCTCACGCAACATATTGCCCAATCGGGGTTAACACCAATAGAAGTTGCAATTAGCCAATGGACTGCATTTGCTTCAATACATCAAAATCACGCACTTAGTTTTACTCTATTTTCAAAATTACTCAACAAACTACTAAAACCTCTTCAAACATCAAGTTTGAGTGAAGAAGACACAAAATTATTTTGGGACGCAACAAAAAAAATTTTACCCTCTTGTTTCAGTATTATACGGAAAATAAGGAAAAAGTGTACTAATGAAAAAGTGGCAATTAAGCAATTAACTGAAGTATTAAATATTTTGAGTCAGCTTTTAGAATTGGAACCATTACCAAATACCGACTTGTTTCCTGTAAATTTGTATCCTTGGATAAGTTACAGCGAAAATGGGCCAAACTGTGATATAAAACGAACAATGGAAGATGCAGTAAGTCAAGGTGCAGCGGATTGGTTTAATCATATCGTCGAAAGTAATGCTAAACCTAATGGGGTCCAATTAGGAAGAATACAGTACCTAATACAAATAATTCAATTAGTGAGAAGTGATCTTCAGAAAGCTATTGAATTTTATGATAAGTTGTTTCAGAGGTAAGTTATTTTCAATTAATAATAAATGGCATTCTTTTTGTTGTCAAATTAACTACATGTCAACGAATTGCGCATAAATCCTTACCTTGAATGTGCAGTTGAAAATATGTCAATGTCTCCTACCATGTTTCCATTTAAAGTGCGAAAATAATCAAGTTCAGTCGAAGCAAAAAATGTACCTTCAGATGGTCTTAATTTATATTTACTTTTTTATCTTAATTGGAATTTAATTTGTCGCTATCAGTTCGAATTATTACAACATGATCTTAAAAGAATCTGAAAACAATCAATTGTCAATGCAACATAGCAATGGTTTCTTAATTTCTGTTCTTTCGGAACTAATTAAGGTAGTATTTGCAAACTAACTATTTACATTGTACTTTGGCTTAAATTTACGCCAACCAATTAGTCTTCATTTTCTTATCATGTCCGTTATTTTTCAGCAAATTTAAAATTCTCATAGAAATATTTCGTCTATGATGATATCACAGCTTTGAAACTCGTAAAAATTCTTTAAAGGACGCGAACTAGGATCCCTAGAACCCATATCTAAAGCCAGATTTAATTTTTATGTAGATATACGAGGCATGTTCGCTGAAGTAGCGAGGAACACTTTGCGCAAGATCCAGCAACACTAGCGTGTAGCTTGGTTCCCCTCTAAATCTCGACCACCCGTAGCTGTCGGCAACGCTAAGTCTTGATTTGGCAGACGTTTGCGATGGAGCTTCCACTCACTGCTCCCTCCAGGTTTAAGTTACGTTCTGTGGTTTTTTTTGTGCTACGGCCACCACGCCTATAGAAATTGATCGTCAGTTACGTGAAGTGTATGGACATCAAAAACGTGCTAAAATTGTGCAGATATTTTAAAGACGGACGCACAAACGTCCATGATGAACTGCGTGTCGGACAGCCACCGCTTTCAGGGGAAACGATTGCAAAAGTGAAGAGGGCAATGCATGAAGATTGACGGAGTCACGATTCGGAAGCTGTGTAAATTGATCCCTGATGTCAGTAAGACTACTATTGACAAGATTTTGACATTAGCGTTATCACAAGGTGTCTGCAAAATGCTCACCGAAGATCACAAACGGCAGCTGGTTGAAACCGCCTCGATTTCCTTGACTACTATGCATAAAAGAGCAAGACATTTTTGGATTCAATTATCACTGGCGACAAAACCTGGGTACAGTGTATAACACCACAGACAAAAGAACAGTACCTACAGACAGTGGCTGTCAGACTTTGAAGAACCTTCGCGGTGCAATTCAGAACAAACGAAGGGGTATGCTGACGAAGAGGGTGCGTCTCCATCAGGATTACGTTCGTCCCCACACCGCCCGTGCAACAACCGATCTCTTCAACGAATTAGGATGGGACACGTCACATACACTCACCCCTTACACGCCGGACTTAGCACTAAGTGATTTTTATCTCTTTCCTGCGTTGAAGTCTAACCTGGGTGAAACGAATTTCAAGACCGACGATGCGTTAGAATAAGAGGTCGTACGCTACCTCTGCGGCGCGGTAGGAGAGTTCTATGACACGGACATACCAAAAATGCCACACTGCATGCAAATATGCATCGATCGCAACGGGGAGCATGTAGAAAAATAGTAGAAAGCACACGGCTTCCAACGAGTTATAGTTCATTGCAAATAAACTTGTTTTTCTTTGTGAAAAAATGCGAAACCTTATTTTACGTACATGTCACGTATATAAATATACAGTGTGAAACACACTTATGGAATGAAATTTATTATTCAGCAAAAAATAGTTTTTGTGGAAAACGCTGAGACACGGGAAGTTTAATTTGTCGAACATTATCTTATAATCATAGTTAAAAAAATAAACTCCCACCATTTTACCCCCACCACTTAATCCATTTTTTTAAAATAGCAACCCTACATTTTTTCATTACAATTCGATGGATCACATTTTTCTGAATGCGGAGATACCCCACATGTATGGTCTAATATTACAGTTTTCAATACAGGGTGGGAATTTAATACCGGAATATTAAAACTAAACAGTGTACGCTCAAAATCAAATTTTGAAAATAAACTTAATGAAAACGCCCCTTTCTTATAACAAATGTTCAAAACGTTCTCCATTGACTTGCACACAACGAAATACTCTGCTCTGGAATTCTTCACTAACTCTTATCTTGTCTTTTATCTAAAACGTATCATTAATCGTGTCTTATTTTTGATTATGGACACGTTAAACCACTGCTTAGGAGACCCAAGTTTGTTGAAGAAGATATAAAACTCAATATTTTATTGGCCATTCAAGAAGAACCAACAACTTCTTCCCATCAATTTGCACGTGAAAATAATGTTTGTCAATTAACAATTTTAAGGTGTCTCAAAAACGAAAAAATGCATCCCTATAAACTACAATTTTGTGCAATTTTGTGAACAACTGCTGGACGTGTTACATAGAATTGTTATTTCTTCTGCTGACGTTCCGTTTTTCGACGAAGCAACATTTCTTTTGAATGGGGATGTAAACAGGCAAAATTGCAGATACTGGGCCGCCGAAAACTTCCACCGGATGCGACAAACACACACTCAGCGTCCTCAGAAGTTGAACGTTTGGGTTGGTATCATTGGTAATCACGTAGCTGGACTGGTTTTTATAGAAAAGCGAAACGGTCCAAGATGTTTAGAAATGCTAAAAGAACAGGTTGTCCCAATGTTAGCAAAATTGTATCCAAATGTAATGGAACCTAATATTGCCCATGAAAGGATATGGTTTCAACAAGACGATGCACCGCCCCACTTTGCACAAAATTTTGTTGCCTTTACTTTGTTATTTGCGGAGATAAAAATTTTTTTCGGAAGAAAACACAACATTTTCCGGGAAAACCTGGGTCGATTTTCCTGGCTAACGAATTTATCCAATTCACTTGCAAAAGGAAGTTATTCGCCAAATTTAATCAAAATCGGCCCATTATTTTTTGAGTTATCGGTGATATATATATATATATATATATATATATATATATATATATATATATATATATATATATATATATATATATATATATATATATATATATATATATATATATATATTGAAACTGACCTCGGGTATGTGTTTTGGGGGCCTAATTAGCGCTCATTTGAAGAATTTTTTTTGAAAATTGAAAAGTCGGGATCTTCTCATTGGTGAATTTTTTTAAAAGACAATTCACTAAAAACTGTGCCAGGAAGGCTGCAACCCTACATTTTACATTAAAAATAAATCTCGTATACTGAAACTGTGAGATAGGCGCTGAAGCACCATTTCTAAATCCGGTGATCTAGGGGGCCACTCAATAGCACCTCTAAGCCCAATCCATTGTCTTGGAAACTCTCTGTTCAAAAACTCCCTAACACGTTGTTAAAATGCGGATGAGCTCCATCTTTAATTTTCAGTTTCTATATATATATATATATATATATATATATATATATATATATATATATATATATATATATATATATATATATATATTTAAAATTTAAAAGTCGGGATCTCCTCATTGGTGATTTTTTTAAAAAGAAAATTCACTAAAAACTGTGCCAGAATGGCTGCAACCCTACATTTTACATTAAAAATAAATATCGTATACTGAAACTGTGAGATAGGCGCTGAAGCATCATTTCTAGAAAGCACGTCAATTTATGTTTTTCTGGTTCTTTTTGTGCTTCTATCGCAGTGTTTCACTGAAGAGCTCGCAGCTCAGGGAAGTCAGGAGTATAGTGTATTGGAGTGACTAATGTAAAAAACTAATAAGATCTGACAAGTCCAAAACCGGTATTTATCTCCTGTGACGAATATACACCGCGCGCACCTGAATGTGTTATTTATTTAATTAAATATGTCACATGATTTAGGAGTGTGTAGTTTGTACCTTTGTTTAAATGTGATCTTCTTTTACAGAATTATAAACTTCCAATACGCAAAATGCCTGTACACCTTTTACCAAGCCAAGATCTCAACAATGGCCGAACCAGATATAACAGATGTGTGCAAATCATTAAAGAAGTTGTCATTTACTGGTTACACACTGGATGAAAATAACTCATCAGAAATACTTTTGGAAGGTACTTCTTTGTTTGAACTTTATTTGGCGATGAATAGATTTGTAACTTTGGGCAATGGGTTGTGCCCAGCAGACTGTGATACTTTCCATATTAAGAATTTTCATCGCTGGTTTCACGGTGGTGTTGCACAGTGGTTGGATATTGCTGTTTATAAAGCCTTACAGCGTATTGAAAAAGCCGTTGAGTTGGATAGTTTAGAACCTGTTGACGCAACTGTGAAGTATAGTTCTTCTGCGGTAGACACATTATCAATTTTTTATCAGGTATGTTATAGATATACAATATGTATTATATGCTCCTTGTGAAAACAGTCAGATTTTGTACCTTCAAAAGTCTGGACGCAGCAAGTGCGTTACGGTAGTGAATTTTGATTAAAATGTGTTTAATAGCGAATATGTCTCTTTTTAAAGAAAACATACATCAAATTGGTTTACCAGTCCAACCTATATAGTAGAAACAATGTACCATAGTTCATCAAAATAACTTTATTGTTTGAAGAAGCCGAAAAATGTTTCGAAAATAAACTTGAAATATTCCCGAAAAAACTGGCCCCATTTTTCTGGTCAACGAAACGCTTCAAGCTATTTACCCACCTGCTAAGATATAGTTATTAACCAAAACCTTTTTGACGAAATTTAAAAAAATCACAAAAATCTGAAAACATTTTTTACAATAACTTATTAAACATCTATGATTACAAAATTTCACAAAAATCTAAAAAAAAGATTACTACAGAAACACAAACAAATTTCTGCGAAAATGACTAAATATTTTCTACACAAAAATTGCTACAAGAATACATAACATTTAAATTATATGCCTAATCTGTAATTCAAATTGAAAATAAAATAATTTATGTGTACAAAAACCCATTAAAATATTATTTTCCACGAATTCCGTTAAAAAATGTTCTATCAAAACTTTGTTGAATACTTTTTCACACCAAGATTCGCAGCGAATGCTTCTTCAAAGAAAATTCGTTAGATTTATTTATAAGAAAATTCGTTATTAAAAGAACATTTCGTACAAGAAAATTCACTAATAGAAATAAATTAAATAAGTTAAAAAATATCCAAAATCTGATTCAAAAACAGAAATATATACTTTTTCTGTGGCTTCACAAAGAACATTGTTTTGCCTGGAGATGTTGTAAAAAATTAAACCGGTTTCAGAGCAGAGAAAAAACATTTATGAAGTCACAGAAAAACATCTACGTCTGTGTTAACTATTAAAATTGAACTTAAAGTCTTAAAAGTCCTTATCCCCTCACTAGTAATTTTTTTCAACAGTCGATATAAAATATATTGGTATTACATAATTTGATCAGATAACGTTAAAATTGAATCAAAGAAACAAAAAGTTAAAAAAAAAGAAAATTAATTAAGTCACCACGAAGATTTGTACCCAAGTCCCCCAATGTTCTTTTGCTAACGAGTCAATCGTCTAAACCTCTCGGCCATCTAAGGATGCAAACTAAAGTATACTAAAACGTAGATAGCCCATATTGGTTTCGGTTATTTATTTGTAATACGTAGTTTGTTTTAGATGCAGTTTTTGTGAATATTGTAATCAAATAAGAACATTTGAAACATAAATTTAGGACCTTCTAATATACATTTCTTACAACATTGACCATTCAAAAACCGCATTAATTATAGAAGCTTCATTTAAACATTACTAATTTTTGACGTTTCAAAGCTCCACTTTGACATTTAGGACAAGATAAAAATGTAAAAATTTTCAAATTTTTCTGGCACTTGTTGCGCAAACAAAAAATATACGTTATCTGTAATATTTAATAGATTTTGTTTAACACATACAATATTTTGGTATTGCGTCTTCTCTGACTTTTAGTGACAGTGATATTTTTCTTAAGTGCCTATAACTTTTTAGCGAATTTTCATTAAGAAAAATTCGCTAATAGAGAGGTTACGATGAAAAGCTTTTAAAAAAATTTCTTTAGAGCGCGAATTTGGGTCCCTAGAATCCAAAACCAAGGTCCGTTAAAATTTTGATACATTATATATATATATATATATATATATATATATATATATATATATATATATATATATATATATATATATATATATATATATATATATATATATATATATATATATATATATATCCTAGCGATAACTCAAAAAATACTCAACTGATTTGAACGAAAATTCGCGGCACATATCTTCATTGTATTAACACCGCGGACGAGTTCGTATATCAGCTATAACGGACATTTTCCCCCCAAAAATATACACAAATATTTTTGTAAGTGTCAGAGTAACTGGAATGAGACTTTCTATGTGGCTATAAATAGTGAAAATAAACTTATGTTGTGAATTTTAAGTAATTAGAGTTTTTTCCAAAATAAAAATAAAATCACAAAGGCATGCGTTGAAACCACTTAGTGGTTAACTACAATGCCTGACAGAGTAGTTAACTGCCACGCGTAGATTGATTCACACAACAGGTATAAACCATACATCAACGGTAACCAAACTAAATATATATCAGGCATAAAACATACTACCCGAACCAACAATCGTGAAATCTCGGCCGCAATCTTGGAAAATGACACACGACATGAAATTAAAAATTTGCTAAGTGATTGTTATTTAACTGGGGGATTCAACCAATTATTAAAATACGCTATATTTGTAGCTTTATGAACTGCCCCAAATACAGATTTAGCGCTGCATAGATATATTATGCTGTCGCATAATGTAGTAGAAATGTAAACAAAATCAA
Organism: Tillus elongatus; assembly: GCA_964006375.1. NCBI lineage: Eukaryota > Metazoa > Arthropoda > Insecta > Coleoptera > Cleridae > Tillus > Tillus elongatus. The sequence continues at coordinate 117,667,355 of OZ023262.1, read as the reverse complement.
GTCAAGTCTATAAAAATGATTATAAATTAGTTTCTTTTATCTTTAAACTTAAACATAAGACACCATATAAGACCGATACAATCCTTGAATGTGTTTCAATGGCAATTCAACTAATTATGTAATTAATTGTTACGTATACTTTTAATATACTACCCCGGTCACGAAGCCTGTGTCAAGTATCAAGTAAACAAAACGTTAGTTGACATATTAGCAGATAGCTCATTGGAAGCGTGCTGGACTTGTACGTAGAAGGTTGTATGATCAAGTCCTGCTGGATGAATGTATGCTTTTTATGTTTTATTTTGACATTTGTACGAACAATAGAGCACAGAATTCATACGTTTTGAACATTTTTGTTTAAAACGCCTGAATAAGTTTGTCACCTTTGAGTCGGAAATTAGAATTTTCAGCAAAGATTTTATTATTGTTGATATTGAAAAAGCCGGTTTGATTACGTTGACTAAAACGAAATTATACTGACGATTCATAAGGAAAAATAACTGACATGTTTATAATTTGGAAGATACTAAATATGAATTAAGTTTCCTTCTGGAAAGTTTCTTTTAAGGAGACTTACACTGTCTACAAATATAGCAAAATTTCGTTCATTAGCTTCATAGAAAATTTATTTTTCCGCATTTTTCTCACGAGGAGTTAGAACACAATAGAGAGATGTCGATGGCAATACTTTCGAAATAATCCTTCAAATGTACGGGCACTAGGACATCCAAAATCGATCTTCAAGGTCTGTGTAAGTTTAAAGTATTAATTTTAGTAATATGCTGTATAATAATAGTGTACAATTCTTATGTAAATTCGCTACTATAACGCAATTGCTGCGTCCAGAAATTTGTTTTCTTTTAACTTAGAGATCTAAATTTCACATAGTTTAATTTCTACAATGTGAACCCGCTTATCAAATTTGGTTACCATAGCTTTGTTATTTTTGGAGATACAATTTTTTTCCGAAAGAAAACTCAAAATTTCCCAGAAAACCTTGTCGGATTTTTCTGGCTAAGCAAGTTGTCCAAGCTACTTACAAAAGGAATGTACCTGCCAAATGTTATTAAAATCGGCTTATTCTTTTTTGAGTTATCGGTAAACTGATCCCAGATATGGGTTATAGGGGTCCTAGTTCGCGCTCATTTGAATATATATTTTTTTAATTAAAAAGTCGGGGTCTCCCTATTAGTGACTTTTTTTAAAGAAAATTCACTTAAAATGTATGCTAGTATTTAGAAACATTTTTACGCGTGGGAAAACCGTTGGAAATTTACGATGTATTTTCTCTCTCTCTCTTTCTCTCCCTACCTCGCTGCCTCGCACCCTCCCTCCATCTCTCTCTCTCTCTCTGTGTGTGTGTGTGTGTCTGTGTGTATGTGTGTATGTGTAAATGGGCTGGCATGATATAGCAAGCCTGGCTCTTCGACAGACGTTTCACGCGGGAGAATTCGAATAATATACATCCACCACATAGCGATTTTCAATGGCCAATCAGTATCCAGGAAGGCAAAGAGAGAAGATATCTGGCATCTCGCTCAAAGTTGGCGCGCTGTTTGATTCAACTCTAAATTATTAAAATAGTTGTTTGCAATGGAAAAATATTTAAGGCAAGGATTTTTTTGCAAACCGTCAAATTATAAATAAGAATAGTTACGTAGTAGATAGACATTCAAAATAAAATGCAAACACTGAAATAATGTGCTTTATGGATGATTCCATTATAAAGTATTGTTTATGACATATTGGGAACAGAAATTTGTCGCAGGGAGACGGGTAAGTACGGTGGGTGCGGCAGCAATTCTTACCGCAATTCATGCAATTTGGCCGCGACCTTTCCGGATGAATAAGCTTGTGGGTTCTTTTGGTGACATAGCACTTTTTATTAGCCAAGTGGGGCCGTGCCTCATTCAATTTCTTATAGAATCAGTCCAATAATTCACTGTGGTACTGCCCCGTGATCGCTCTTCCCTCCTGAAAAAAGCCCATGAGGATTATTCTCTCCGAATCCCAAAAAATCGTGGCCATGACCTTTCCGCCCGATGGGACCATCTTTTCCTTTTTCGGAGCAGATTCACCCGGAAAAATCCATTCTTTTGACTGCCAGTTGGTCTCTGGCGTATAATAATATATCAGACTTCGTAAGTGGTGACGACTCGGTGCAAAAATTCCTGCGTATTTTGCTTAAAGAGGTCCAAACACTGACAGCTGTATGCGCTTGTTATCCATCGTGAGAAATCGCTGCACAAATCGGACCGTCACCTTTCTCATACCTAACCACTGACAAAATTATTGTCTATGCCCATAATCTCTTGGTAAACGTTCTTGAACACGTGTGTAGTGGTATGGTTTTAATCGTTGCTCTTGCCAGATTATGTGTACAGACGATGCGGAAATAATTATTATTTCGTTATAAATAATTCTGGTACTTGTACTGCGGTTACGTTCCACTGCATTGAGAACCGACCCTTCAACTTAAACAGTTCGTCGGTATTTTTGCGCCCAGAATTAGATTTTAAAGGTTTAAAGGCACCGGTTTCCCCCCGTGGGGAAACCGGTGCCTTAAAACCAGTACAAGTATCAGCATTATTTATAACGAAATAATAATTATTTCCGCATCGTCTGTACACATAATCTGGTAAGAGCAACGATTAAAACCATACTACTACACACGTTTTCAAGAACGTTTACCAAGAGATTATGGGCCTAGACAAGAATTTTTTCAGTGGTTAGGTATGAGAAAGGTGACGGTCCGATTTGTTCAGCGATTTCTCACGATGGATAACAAGCTCATACAGCTGTCAGTGTTTGGACCTCTTTAAGCAAAATACGCAGGAATTTTTGCACCGAGTTGTCACCATTTACGAAGTCTGGATAGGTTCTAAAATATTTTTGCTGGATGCCATTAGTCCGGGAAACCCGTCATGATAAATTCTCACTGCTTGTCTTTCATTTTGTCACGGTTCACCATAAACCAATAATATATCGCCAAATTCAGCCAAGGTATAATTGAAAAATGGCATTTTAAAGCAATAAGCAGCATCTATCACTTTGATAAGTAAATCTGAATAACAACCTGATTTTTTTATTCAGCCCAGGGCATATTCAATTAACTACATAACACAGCATAATTGCATTTATCTTATAAAAGAGATCAAAATCGACAAAATATTAAGAGGTAACTTTTAACAGGTCGAAACTATGTACATAACTGTGCTAACAAAAGAAAAAAGTCAGTGGCGTACAGGTTTTTTTAAGAAAATTATTGCAATGATAGGACATACGCACAGCCCTGGTGAAGCTGTCCCCATTTTTTAGCAATAAAATATGTCCAAGTTTAAATAACTTACACCCGCCCAATTTCATTCGTTTTGCTACAGTCGTTTTGGAAAAACTTGGAATAAACGAAACAAACAAAAAATCTTTAACACCCTGTAGCTACGAAGCTAAGCAAAATCGAACCTATGTTGGTATGAAAAAAGTCTTATTTTACGTGAGAAATCTAACCACGAGTGGTTTTTGAAACAGCCTGTATAAATATAAGACACCTATGTGTTATTCTGCTATAAGCTTAATTGATTAAACTCTTTTTCAGGTAAAAGTTTTTTGGCAACAACTGAACTGGCCGGATGTTGAGGGCTGTTACACGTTTATTGCAAAAATAATAGATGTAAGTATTTATTTGCAATGTACTCTTACCTAATTAAATGCATCATCATTTCATCATCATCACAGCCTTGTCACCTTCTCGTCTTAATCATGACTTTCTGCATGTCATTAGTAGTTCTTTTACTTCCGCATCGTCACAGTGTGTAGAAGTATCGCAACGGCGACAAAAATTTCAAATTTTTTTTTCGCTTACACGTCGTAAAAAGTATCAAAACATATAGAAAACATAATTTGGGAAAGACATTTTTTTGTCTGTCGGTCTGTATGACTGTCTGTAGCCACGTTAACTTTAGAACGAATTGAGATATCGTCTTCAAATTTGGTAGAAAGTTAACACTCGACAAACGGACGGTTCGGATTGTTTTGGGGTAAAATCGCTTTAGGTGGTAGGGGATAAATGGCGGGTGATTTGGTGAAAATGGATATTTTTGCGTTAAAACTCGAGTATAATAACGTTTTACGGTTTATTTATTAAAAAACTTTCAATTTCATCAAACATCTATGGTATTCTCTGCTGAAATTAAATTAGGGGTTGAAGGTGTGGGGGTGGAATATTGTTGACAAAAATTTCAAATTTTTTTGCTAAAACGGTGAAAAAAGTCTCAAAACATATAGAAGACTTGGTTGTGGAACGAATTTTGTCAGAATATATATATATATATATATATATATATATATATATATATATATATATATATATATATATATATATATATATATATATATATATATATATATATATATAGTGAAATATATTGTGAGAATTCAATTTATGTAGGCGAGGTAACTTCCACATTCACACCGTCATACGCCTGGGCTATTAATTTATTCGGATTATTAATCATTGGATAAATTTCTTTTTGAATGCTTGTTACCAGACCAGCGGCTGTTTTATCGGTTATTCGTAAAAAACTCCAAAACCTCTCGTGTATAACATGCTCGTTGACATACCGCAATATTATTACCATTTGGCAATGATTACTTACACGAGTTGTTTCATCACACTGAATTGCCAAAAACGTAGCGTGTTCCACTTCTCTCAAAATTTCATTTTGACACACAGTTAACATGCAGTCCAAAGTGTCATTTTGAATAGTTTTCGAAGTTCCCTTAAAAACTGACGACGTGACCAAATGTTCCTTCAACACAATATCTAATTCGGCACTGTAGTTTATCAGTTCTTTAAATATTCCACGATTTAAGGATTCGTCTGTTTCGTCGTGTCCTCGGAGTGCCGGTTCAAAAACGCCACAGAATTTAACGCACGTTTTAATCCTTCTCAAAATATGTCTATTTTTTTCACTGTTGCATTATGTTCGGCGATCTGTTGTCGATATGTGGTAGATAACTGTTGAGCAATGTTAACTTTTCTCAGTAATGCAAGTTCTATACAAGCTTGCAAATGAGCCTTGCAATTTTCATGCTTTTTTTATTTTTTCGTGTAAATGATTTAAGTCAGTTACACCTACAAGGCTCCAATTCTTGTCCATGCTTGGAGTATAAAATAACAAGCATGAAAAAAAAAGAATTCCTTACATTGCATCCACATATCCATTCGTTGCGATTATATATGCTTCTAGCAAAATGTCGAGTAAAATACCACCTTCTTTTTTTTCATACAAGTTTGGCTTAATTTTATAACTGGTGTAGGTCGTCCTAAACTTTTAATCTTTACCTTACAATTTAAGTCTTACTGTGAAAAATTAACCTTTAAAATATTATCCACTGAATTAATCACAGTATCACAATTATTTTGTCCACTTATTAAGCAACCCGAAGTAGTAGCCATGATAATAATTGTCTAGTTAGAACATGTAAACAACAACAAAATGATCTAATTAAAATCAATCCGACGCGAAGCATTACACAAAAATTACTACACACGTTCTGCGAAAAGTGCACTGCAAACTGCAAGTGTGGAATTTTAAAGCGCAGATTGCGTATTCGGTCGTTTTTGACGAAGATAGACGATCATTTCGCATTGAAGTATCGCATTTCCTTAGAGCGCCGAAAAATACACACCGCCGCGCGACTTTTGTATATGGATGTATATAACTTCTGCAACCATTAACATTATACTCCTTCTGATTCTGTTTTAATGACTGCCAAATCTACGATCCTCGATATACTAATTTTGTTTGTTGAATGCAGGAGGTAAAAAGGAAATAAAAATTTATTAAAATATGGCATAGAAAAAATATTATTTTTCCACGACAGGCGGCAGTGCGCGCGCACGGGCACACTTATTGAGGAGCCGCCCCTGGGCACCTCACACATCCTGGTTTGATGTTCTGTTAATTTCTAAAATAGCCATCGGGAGTTCCAGTGGTTCTCACGCATGATCTACTGCCACAATATAGCGATTTATTAGCTCGAATTAGCAGCTGTGTGTGTGTTTTGTTTCTTTAACGTCGGCCTATTTCCGCGACTATGGCCAATCACCGACGCCAGGGAGCAGTTTCACCTCACTATCCTGGAAATTTTGCCGAACCCCTGCCTTTCTGTAAGGAGGGTAAAGATCTTTAACGTGCCCAACATCGCATGGACACGGGACCGACGGCTTTACGCCCCCTCCGAAGGGCGGAACGTGCAGGCATTTAACTTGCTTAAATACGATGCCAGAACCTCGGTTGATATTAATGTTACAGTTTGTACTGAAAAAGTGAAAGGAGTACAGTGGGATCGAACCCAGTAACTTTCGGTTCAGAGGCACACGTTCTTACCGCTGAACCACCGAGGTTTTTAACCATGCAGATAATATTTTATATAAATATCAGCTTCTGCCTATCTACACTATTATACGCTTTCATCGAGGCTACAAGCGTGCAATATCTCAGCTATCTCACTCGCTTTATACATAATTTTCCAAATAGCTTATGCACTTATAACACTTATCGGTTGGTAATTCTTACAGTCACTTATGCTTTCTTTATTTTTATACAAGGCTACCATGATATCGTCTTTCCACTGCATTGGTACTTGGCCCACTTTTATGTGCACGTTAAAGAGCTTACAAAATTATACAGCCAATTTCGAGCTTCCATACTTTCACATTTCTTCATGATTTTTTATCATCACCCGGTGCTTTTCAATTGTTTAGGAAAGCAGCGGGTGGTTTCCAAATATTTCGGCCCCTGTAATTATTATATTAAGATTATAAATTCTATTACTAAACTGCTAATGGCCACTTTCTTGGATAATTGTAGGACATATGTCGATGCTGTGTTTTTTATGCCACAATGATGGCAAAAAGAGTTGATGGAATGGGAGATACACAAAATATTTACGAGACAAAATTTGAAGTTACAAATGAATGGTGTTTGGCTATTAACAACATAGACTATGTCAGGCAATCACTGAGACCCTTTACACAAGAACTTGGAATGGAAGACGTTATTCAAAAGTTGTCTGATTTACGTAGTCCAATGGAAGCTCAGAGGTGCCAACAAACTTTGGAAAATGTTATTGCCAATGCTATAGATACAGTCAAAAATGAAATAATAGGGCTGCTTGAAGTTGTTGTATCAAAAGTAAGTACTTTTTAGTTTAATCAAATATTCTTAGCATGCAGAGTGTTAATTTAGTACGGGGCAAAGCTCCAGGATGCAATTCCTCGTTCAACCCTAACATAGATAGCAAACTACTTTGTTTTCAAGATACAGGGTGTTAAATATTAAAAAAAAAAGTTCCTTCCAAATATCGAACTAAGCCAGTCTAAAACTGAAAACCAGTGGCAATTATACATGTACTAAGTTAAGGTTGAAACCTGTGATGAGCACTGATAAGTACATTTGGAGAACCCAAATCACCACAATAAATTGTTTAAAGACATGACGGTCGTTTCACTAACAAAGTTAGCGTCATCAGAGGATGAAAAATTCTAAATATTTTATTTATAATATTTATAATTTTTAACCACCTGATGACGGTAACTTTGTTAGTGAAACGATCGTCAGGTCTTTTAAAAACGTGTTTTGTTGATTTGGGTTCTCAAAGTGTACTTAATTATAAATATATGAAAATCATCACTCAGATCTACAACAATTAATCGAATTTTTTACACACGTTTCTTGTTAAATTTCTTGTCACTTTTGTCACTTTAATTTTTAAATAGCAATTCATTTCTTTGATTGTTGTTGCCCTTATTTTGTGAAACTGTTTCATACCAAATACAGACTTGGACACCACTTGTATGGCTTCTCTATTGGTTTTCTTTTTTGTAAATGAAGGACATAGCCAGCGCGTAAGCTAACTGAAGCAAGTGTCCCTTCTGAATTGTAGAAACGGGTCACAGAGACGTTGAAGAACATTCACATTAGCTTACGCGCTGGCTACGTCTGTGTTTAAGAACAATTTATTCTTTTTGCGTTTTGTTTTTACACAAAAAGCAACAACTAGAATATTTGCGTAAACTGTATCCTTTATATAAGGCTGTTAACGTGTTAGTGCTGCAGTAAAGCGATAAGAACGACGATACTAAGCTATAAACAACGCAAAATAATACATGAGTTTATGTGTAGGCGTTTTCATTAGAGACGTGAGCAGGAGGAAGCCTTTTCAGACCAACGATAAGATCTGAGAGATATAGAAGTGTATATTTATTTGCGTTTATCATCTATTTATTTTTAAAGAAGGCAGTAGTCAACATTTTTCATTCATTGTTCGGTATTTTTGGCTGCCGATTAGGTTAAACCATTCGCACAGTTAATTAAGAGTCAATATTTTTAAACTAAATAATAAATATTAGGGCGAAATATTCGCTCGTGACAAGCTTAGTTAGATCCACACATTTTTTACTATAAAACACTTTTTACCAATATCATTAATGTTATATTTTAAGTATGTACCTACTTATAAGTATAGCTTAACATTTCATGTTCCAACATTAAGTTCTTATTTTCTTTATATCTTATTTAACAACTTCTTCATTTGACATTTCAAATGCCAAGAGTGGGTCTGGGCAGCGTTTTTTAGCAAGGACTTAAGCCAGTCTGGGACCTTGTCTTCGATTCGGCCTTGAGTTTCGATGCTTATAACCAGTAAAAAAGTTTGAGCCTAGTTTATGTTTTATGGTTTCTATTTGGTAAAAGTTGTAATGCAATGGTTTTCCATTGCTTTCCCAAGAATTTGGTAACCCTTTGCTAGTAACTTTGACAGGTACAAAAATATAAAAACTGCGTGTTTTGCTTTGTTTTTTTTAGTTCTTCTGCTCAGACTGACGCCCTCACTGTTCTTGACCACCCCACAGGCCCGTATGCCGTCGTCAGAGGTTCACGCCTAAAAGGTTCTTTCCAGAAACGCCAAAGTTATTTGTCTGATAAGAAGTTATTACAGGATAAATATTTCTTATGCGAATTTGTTTCAGATGACACCATCAATGAAGCGTCTCTTAATAGAAGGTGCGGAGTTGTTTAATCAGGATTGTAACAGCATTGACCGGTTAATGCTATATGTTGATACAAATTTAGGCACCTTGCATAGAGAACTCAACGAAGAAAATTTTGCCAGAATATTAGCCATTGTTTGGGAAGACTTAAACGCAATATTACAGGAGCTTATTGAATCCAACTTAGAGGTATTTATTTCTGCAGTGTCAATTTAATATAGGGTTACTTATTTTAGTACATTTCAGAAAAGGCGACCACCATCATTCTTTTCGAATTTACATAAAACCTTAAATTTAATGATTGGATCATTTAAAGGACCCGAAAATGCTGACAACTGTGGTAACTTAGAAAAAATGGAAAAGTTGTTAAAGCTAAACGGGCTAGAAACTGCTGACCTCATACATCAAGTAAGTATACCTATATACTAAACTGTCCTTGTTAGCTGGTTATTAAAAGAATGTATATAACTGAAGACGAGTCTACAGAGTACGTTACGTCAAATCAATGTTAATGAGGCCATGATTTGTACCAGGATCTTTATACAGGGCGATTACTGGTGGCCACCTATTAGATGTATATATAGAGCCCCTCGCCAGGGTTTGAATTAATATAATAATAAGTACGTGCCTACCTTATAAAAAAGGTCTGGACGCAGCAAATACGTTATGGTAGTGAATTTTCATAGAAATGATCTGGCACCAAATATCTTTGTATAACTTTTTTTCTTGTAACATAGAAATCTAAATCTTGGCGTATAGTCTACTTTTTTGTATTGTGAACCTACCTACCAAATTTGGTTACCATAGCCTTTTTATTTTTCACGATACAAAAATTTTTGGAAAGCAAACTAAAAATTTTCCCGAAAAACCTGGTTAGATTTTCCTGGCTAACGAGCTTATCCAAGCCATGTACAAAAGGAAGTTACATGCCAAATTTGATTAAAGTCGGCGTATTATTTTTTGAGTTATCGGTGTCATATATATATATATATATATATATATATATATATATATATATATATATATATATATATATATATATATATATATATATATATATGTGTGTGTGTGTGTGTGTGTGTGTGTGTGTGTGTGTAATCATTAGTAAATTTTTTGTACGAATATTCACTAAAAGACTAACTAATCAAGCTTTGTTATTTTCGGAGATACAAACATTTTCCGAAAGGAAACCCAAAATTTTCCCAGGCAACCTATTCCAATTTTCCTGGATAACGAATTTATCTAAGACACTTGCAAAAGGAAGGTACAAATTTCATCAAAATCAACCCATTATTTTTTGAGTTATCGGTGGATTGTATATATATATATATATATATATATATATATATATATATATATATATATATATATATATATATATATATATATATATATATATATATATATATATATATATATATATATATATATATATATATAGATATATATATATATATATATATATATATATATATATATATATATATATATATATATATATATATATACTCTTTATTTGTTTGCTGTACTTTTTGTGATTTTTGATTGGTTTGCGTGGAATGCAGTTTCGAAACGTCCCGGTTCATCATCAGCACGCTGATGAACCGGCACGGTTCGAAATTGCAGTCCACGCAAACCAATAAAAAATCACAAAAAGTACAGCAAACACATAAAGAGTATATTTAAAAGTGATTACAGTGTAGTGCAACATTCCAAAAGATATATATATATATATATATATATATATATATATATATATATATATATATATATATATATATATATATATATATATATAAATTGAGACTGTTTGCACTCATTTGAAGATTTTTTTTAATTCAACAGTCGGGATCCCCTCATTAGTGATTTTTTGTATGAAGCTTCACTGAAAAGTACTCTTATTGCTTTTTGTTATGTGAAACTCGATGAAACTACTACTAGTAGTAGCAGTGGTGGAGAGGCCAACGCCAAGCAAGTAGGCCACAATGGGCCCTTTTTGCCAACCCCAGCAACCATGCTCTACTCTCCCTCGGTTCCGTCGCCAAACCGCCTCGACCTCGACGATGAAACTAAATAATTAATGAAACATCAAGAACCATATCTACCGTCATATTTTTGAGACTTAAGAAGAACTAAGTACACAGACTAGTTGTTATCGCAGCTTTACAAAGGATTACTCCACATATGTTGCCGTAAAGTTTTACATTTTACGGTTAAAAAATGTGATTTATGCTTAGAGAATAATAGACATCTGTTCAAACAATTTTTGTGATTTAAATAGTAGTTTTTGTGGTTAATTCATTTGTAGATAGTAACTGTCTTGTATTTTTTTGTTACATATGTTGTATTTATTATCTGGTTTAACCAAGTTTCACCAAATAAAAAAAACAAAAACTTTGCTTCTCGGTTTTATGTTGCTTAAGAAGAGTGCACCACCGTACTTATTATTTTATTTTAAATTCTGATGAGGGCTGAAACAGATCTGCATCTCAATTAAACCACCACATGTGATATGTCACTGAATATAGAATTAAAAATACTTTGCAAACCAATTTTTTTTTAATCAGGGCCGTATTAAAAAAAAAGATTGATGATGGTTTTTGAGGACAAAAGGTCGTATTGTAAAATTGATATATCATACGACAGCCTATAAAAAGTAGCCGTGAAGAAGTGGTCTTTATTTTGTTTTAGCTCTAGTACTGACGTCAGAAAAAATAAAAGGGAATATTGATATATTCAGTTGGTTTAAATTTCTCGAAAATCAGACAAAAATTGAAAATTTGATAACTTCTTATCAGTATCCATTTAGTTCCTCAACTTTTTTCCTATTTAGCCAAAATTGCATCTAATGCGGTTTCCGAGATCCTAAGTTTGTACACACTATAAATATTATTTTATAGTCTTTTCTTTATATAGTTTATATATGTACGTTATATTGGAACATCTAACTTTCTTATAATACATAAAGCCCCTGAATATGATTTATTTTAGGGGTAGCCTTTTTAAAGGCACGTCGAATGATATGCCACTTGAGGCGTCTTTCCCTTAGTACCTAAGAGAAAATGGAATTTTTGCAGAAAAAATTCGCTATGAATAGAATGCGACTTTTGAATTTTCAGAAATATGCTCCAAATGAGCGCTAACCGGGCTCTTTGGAACGTAAATCCAAAGTTAGCTTCAGACTTAGACATATAAGGATTTCGGTATAGTATGCCATACATATGCTCCAACAAGTCAGCCTTAAGGCAGGCACTACCATATATAGTGCAATGGAGAAGAGCGCGAGCGCCATCTCTGGTTGTGCGACGGCTCTAGCCTTTTACAGCAGCTTCCACATATGCACAGTAGAGCAACAAGGAAGCTACGAGAAGAAGTCTCGTGAGTGAAAACAACTACTTCCCTGGGTAATTCCACGACAGGCGTTGAATAACATCAGTCGCTAGCCACCATGACTTTAGTCCTGCCTGGATTTCTAAATAACGAAGTGGGATTAGGTAAACTTTGTTTTTCAGATGGCCCATAAAGAAGTCTGAAGGGTTGAGGTTTGGTCACCTAGCCGGCCACTTAATCATATTTGTTAACAAGTTTGCCTGTTAGATAGTTGTGGTAGAGTTCTGCTATAAGAATATCTCCTCCCAAAAATGATCCAAAAATACTATTCTCAACTATATCGTGGCCCACACAATTATTTTTTGAGGGTAGTGTGTGCGAAATATTTTCAATATATTAACTTACATCCTTGAACTTGTATTGAAATTACCTTTCAACCTTTATCAGAAAATTGTAAGCCTGATAACAATGATGATGTTAAAATAAAACTCTCATATTTTAAAATCGAACCACTATGGACGTCAAAATAATGAGTTTGTTCCAGGCTTTACAAACACTATGTATACACTACATGTTTTGGATAATTTCTCATTGATGGTCAATTGTCACACATTCCTTAATGGATTATCATATGTAGGGCAATAAATATCATTATTATCATTATTAATATTGCTATTATTTCTTGTTGCACACCATAAACTGGTGTTGAGACTAGGTTTCACCACTTCTGTCAAGAAGTCTAGTCCTAGTTGGCTGATGCTTGATTTCCACATGCCTTCTCCATGTTTAGCACCTTCCTGACTAATGTTCTCTGGTATGTCAAGTATCTTCAGAGGCTTGAATAACTTCTTGGGCACTTCTCCAAATGCACACGTCACCACTGGAACTGTTACTAATTCTCTTTTCGTGCCGCATCTGCCTGATTTCTTCTCCGACCATCTGATATTTGAATCGCTTTTCAATGTGTTTTTTTAGTTGTGTTTTGCGCCAGCGGTATTTCCACATCAATGAAGGAAGCACATCTTGGTTCTTGAGTATGAAAAATGTGTTTGGTTTATTCTGTTGAACTGGTTGGTCCGTGGTGATCGTTCTATCCCAATAAATATACGCCTCGTCGTTTTCAAAGACCCGTTCTGCGATTGATACAGCTTCCTTTTTTGCTTGAGATTGTATTTGATGCAGCGCGCTTAATTAGTGTCATTGCCGACGTTGGCATGTCTGTTTTTATATTCTGTAGGTGCAAGTGTAGTGTAACTGCTGATAAGAATATCGACATTTTCTGTCTAGCTTTCGCACTTTCTGCCTCTATCTGAACCTAAGCCATGCTCTTTGACTATGTGTTTCCTGTAGTTTCGGGTCGGAAACACCTTGTCTGGTTGGTTATCGCCCATGTGTTTGTTTTTCTTTCCAGTTTTTGATTCTGCTGTTTGAATCGCTTACGTTATGTAGAAAATATATTAAAGGCAAAGAACATGCACCAGGTACGGTCCAACGTCAGCGTCGACGCACACAGGATCAAGGACAAGTACTGCAGCGCCGCTAGAACCGCCATCCGCCCTTTAGTTTTAGTAGCAGTAGAGTAGTAGTAGTAGTAGGCAAGCCGAGCCAGCAGTGACTAACGGTATGCAAATGCAGAGTAGCTAAAGAAGATTCATGCGACCGCGATCTTTTTATATGTTATTATTCGTATTAACCCTTAAAGAATGCAATATTAATTTCTACTGTACATTTTAATCGATAATAAAGTCTTAAGTTTATCTCACTTCTTTTAACGCCCCAAAACGAAATAGTAATCTTTATATGGTGCCGAGATTATTTACACCTTATATTAGTTTGGGTGCACGGTCACACAGATTCAACGGCGTTAGCTTGATGTCGGTCTAACTCACTGCACGATGGGATGAACTGGTCTCCGCTTTCTGGTATAAATTTTTTCTAAAACCATTTATTATCCTGCTATTGGAGCATGTTATATATCAATGATCACTGTACCGCATTGCTTTCTAGGTTTTTAGCATCTTATTTCTACTGCGCTTCGAGGGTGATGTATTCGGTACTTTATTGCAATGACTTGTGTAGCTCTGTTAATTCAGTGTGGGCCATTTCACCATACCAACACTGAATGCTAGTATTGGAATGGTAAACATACTGATGGCTCGAATTGTATTCCTGGGATTCACCTCTATATTGACAAACTGCTTCAGGCTAGCTGTGTGACAATTTTTAAGGAGCGTTTTATTATTATTATTGCGTTATTGATAATGAAACACCCTGCCACTTTTAAATTTAGTTAGGAATTTTCCAAAAAAGTGTTACAAATGCAAAGCATATCGTTTAGTAATTGGCGAAAAAAGTGCATGCAGTTATAAATACGTTGTTTTATGACACTAATAGCTGTATTATTTTTTAAGGTTCATCTTGATTTATATAATGACTTCTCCGAGCTGAGTGAATCTCCATATGGAGAGTTGGCGGTTAGAGTTAAATTCGAAGGATTAAGTCTTTACATAGAAATACTCAATGGTAGAAATTTAAAGGCAATGGATTCTAACGGTAAGTAAAAAATAAAAGATATTAACAACAAAAATATAAAATTTTATTTGTAGGTGCCAGTGATTCATTTGTTAGAATTCACCTGTTACCAGAACACAAATTCGTGGGATTAACCAAGCCTAAAACCCAGACTCACAGTAAGACGTTATGCCCGCTTTTTGACGAACAATTTGTGATGTAAGTAATGCGTCTTTACACTCTTACTTTGTATATAAGTATAGTTTGAACACTAAGTGGTAAAATACTGGTTTCATAATTAAAACTATTTAATACGAAAGTAAGTTACGTGACCAGTTACGTGCATATTCTCCTAAAATAATAAAAAAAAAAATTAAGCTGAATCAAATAGTATCTTGGGGTTACTTTGCCACGATTTTGTCATATATTTTTGAACAACTTTTAAACCAAAGACAATATCTTATAACGCTGACGATATGTGGTATATCTCACTTCAGGCTACTCGTAGACTTATTTACAGTTGTCTGGGCAATCAAGATTATTTTCTATATTTTTTTAACGACCGGGCAAAGTTACCCGTCAGAGGTGTTACTTTGCCCACCGGCAATAAATACGTAGTTACGGTTATTTAACTGCAGTTTAAATCAAAGTTGTGCCGGTACAAGGGTTACTTTTCCCGCCTAGAAGCCACAAAAAATTCCCGCATGGAAGAAGTGCTTGAGATGACAAAAAAAAAACACATGTTTATAAACTATTATATTTATTTCAGTGCATCTTGCTTTAGCAAAAGATATGATCAACAAATAGGTACAATCAATATCACAACATAGAGTCTTACATATATATGAGTTTTTTAAATGCACAGGCACGTTAAAAAAGCCACTAAATACTCACTAGGAAAATATTAACATCATTTTAACCAAAATAAATATTCTGAACAAGAAAATTAAAAGGAACATTCTTAGAGATCATTTGTTTTTTATAATCAATACATATAAAGGACAATACTTTGTGGGCTAATATATCTACAGAAAAACAAATAAAAAAATTTGCTAACATAGAAAAAAATAAACAACTTTCTACCCGTTCGAATGTGTACTGAACGTTGTATATTCTAAAATCAGAGCAAAATGTATTAGCTTATCCAACTAAAGTTTATAGGCACTGAGATCACAGTTGAATTTCTGAATTCCTCTTCGATATTCAGTTGGTGCTCCCAAAACCTCAAGAATGTCCTGTTCTTTGGTTAGAGAAATATCGTCTACCTGAGGGAATGTAAATAAATTTTCATTTGGCTTCAATTTTCTCATTAGTTTTATGTTGTATTCATCGTCAAAGATATCTAACACAACTCCAATGTAGTGTTTAAGAGTTTTCTTAGTGAAATTTAAGAGTTTTCTCGGTGAAAAATTGGACTACAACAAAATCGTTAATTTCTGGCGTCTGTAGATAGCTTGAAATTCCTTTTTGGTCGCCTACTTCTGTTTGGTCTTCGTCTTCTGAAAGTTCTGGATCTACTGTTTCTATTATATTATCTGACACATTCATGTCATTTTCTGGATTTTCTTCTGGGAATAATTCTGCAAAGGACACAGACTTTCCAGCAGTAACTTTGAGCATTTTTTCCTTCCTCTAGATGCTATTGTAGAGGACCTGGGACTTCTAATTTTCTTCAAATAATCCAGCACCGCGTTGTCAATTTGATCGTTAACATTTTCTTCCAACTTTTGTTGTGGGAGCCTTTTAAGAACTTGAGGATCTAGCGGAATGATTCCTGTTGCCCTAAAAGCATTATTAATGGCCACTTTTTGATTTATTTGGATTTTGTCCATCAGAATCTTCAACAACGAAGGAAATGATGTTTTATTGACACAGCTCCCTCTTGGGTTTGTTGTTTTGTAGTCTGTTATTATATCTCTCCAACAAATTTTGAGGGATTTGAAATATCCCACATCCAGTGATTGAGTATGGTGAGTTGAATATGGAGGCAGGAAAACGAATCTAATATTATTACGTTGGCAGGACCTAAGAACTTCAATATTGAGATGTGATGATAAATTATGCCCTATAATAACTTTGGGACCTGACCTTGTACGACTCCATGAAATCGCTACCTTGTCAAACCAGTCCAAAAAACAAACAGAGTCAAATCAACCCGACTTTGTTCTGTTGAATTTAGTACCTTTTTAACCACCAATTAACCATCGGTCATACAACCGTTCAGCTTTGTACACGACATATAGCGGAAGCATTTCACCAGAACCTGTCGCACAAAACATAATGGAAACTGATGACATGGAAAAATTCATCATCCGTTCTGGATACCTCATCCCACGACGAAAAATGCACTTACTAGCCCCAGGATCGTCTGTGAGGTTAGTTTCGTCATAATTAAGGATATTCTCAGGTGGAACATCAGCGATACTGTCAGAAAGATTTTGGAAGTAGGTTCTAAGTTCCTCCTCACTTTTTTGAGCACGGACATACTTAATATTTTGGCACGCACGCTGTGATAGTCCAGCACTGTGTCTGTTGATAAAGGAATAGCACCAATCGTTTCCTGGTGTGGTACCGTCTTGAAACTGTTTTCTGCGTTTGCCTTGCTTTTCCAAATAACTTTTGACGATCATTTTCAAATAAAATTTGGTTAGAGGTGCTCCGAACTCAGTATTTGGAGTTAACAAATCGACAAAATGACGTTCCTCAATTTCGGTGAGCGCTGTTTGTCCACCAACGGATCCCATATGTTTCTGTCGATGCTTATTCCAAACCGTTTTTTTCGGAACACGAAAATTGTCCCCGTCCTCTTGATAGGATAGACCTCGTTTCACAGCTTTACCCAAGTCATCTTCTGTGTAGTCTTTGTACCTTCTACACCCAACTTTTCTTACATAATTTCTTAGCATAACGAATATATCTGCAATAAAAGAGTGCAGAGACAGTAATATCGCCTCATATAACAAAATTATCAAAAATGTAATTATTTCAAAAATTGTTTCAAAATAAACCGTTGGGTAAAGTCACCCCAAGATAAAGGCTATTTAACACAAAAAAATCATATAACATACAAAGGTACAGAAATGTCAGCGTAATTTTTGGTATATTGAGGCCCAGGCGTATAATATCCGACATGGTAGACTTAAAGCGACAAAACAATGTTTCAATTCTCTTCTAGGTCCGTTAGCATTTCACCATCATTAAAGTATGCAATTTTAGGTAAATACTTACATGGCTACTGTTACGTTCAGACATATCACGTCAAGCTCGCATCAGCGCTAGTCGACACCTGAAGTATCTCGGTTTACAACTTCACTTCACGCGATTAAATCGGCGTTGCCATTGTTGCAAATTTGTTTATTATAAAATATTTCAGTTGCGTGGGCAAAGCAACCCCTGGGGCAAAGTAAACCCAATACACGGTACGACTTAAAGTACTTGAAAATGAAAATTAACTAAAAATTTATCTTTCTCAAGAACGTATGGTTTTCCCCATTTCGTATTACAATGAATATAAACTACCAACTGTTAAAAATTACATCAGTTGCATTAGTTTTTGAGGGCAACAATATAAGCATCTAGTGAAAGTTACCGACCCATCAGTCTTGTACAAATCACCTGCAAAATATTGAAAGTTATTATCTTTTGTTGTGAGACACAAATATTAGATTCAAGCAACAGAGTTAGTTGGTTGCTCGAACGGTAATGGTAATGACAAATTTACTTGTGTACTTTGATGTCGGAATATCCTTTCTGCACCCTACACAACAAAGTGAAATAATCTATTAAGATTTTGCACAGGTTTTTAAAAATGTTTTAAGACGTAGGTTTTCCGCATTTTTGTATGTGTCGATATAACTCTCAATCTTGCAGGCAAAATTTGAAAAAAAAGGTCCTATTCATTTTTGTCGTCCCATTGATACTTTTAGTGGGATAGGTATGTTTGACAAGTTCTTCTATTTAAGAGAGGGTAGTACTAATAAATCACTAATAGAGAGGTATCGATGGTGAAACTTTGCAAAAATTCTTTCAAATGAATGCGAACTAGGACCCCTTGAACCCATATCCGGGGTCAGTTTCAATTTTTATATGTTTATATATATATATATATATATATATATATATATATATATATATATATATATATATATATATATATATATATATATATACATCGATACCTTTCTATTAGTGATTTTTTAAAATTAAAAGGCACTAATAGTATAGCACTAAGAGTAAGCAAAGCCACATTGTTAATAGTTGTAAAAGCGGCAATTCACAAGTAGATGACAATGGAAACCACGTAGTGTGTTCAGTTATTAGGAAGAAACTATTGACTATTAACAATAGACTAAAAACGATTACAGCAAACTGTAATGATCATAATTTTATGTGGTAGCGATCTATCTTTATTGGCGATTATGTGATATCGAGAGTAGCATACGTAAATGAATTATAGCCATAAAAGTATAAATATTAAATTCTATGTTAGAATCAGTACCTCGTGAAAACAAATCTTTATTCAATGTCCCTGTCCTTATTGTCCTTATTAACCAACTAAATTATCTGTGTCCGCTTTTAGACATATGTGCCATCTATTAGAATTTACCTTAAGCAATTTGAGATCAACAGTTTGAATATGAAAGAAAGCTGAGGAGGCTTAGAGTCAACGTCAGTGTCATATAAAATAAACAAGATATCCACAAAATTTCATTAAAATAACTTTGTAATTTTCGGAGAAATTTTTTTTTTCCAAAGGAATATTAAAATTTGAATAACTCAATTTTATCTAAACTTAGACAGTTGAATTTGGGTACGCAGTACAATCTCTTCTGAGGCAACATATATACTAAATTTCATTAAAACAGCTTTGTTACTTTCGGAGAAAAAAATTTTACGAAAGAAGACTCAAAATTTTCCCGGAAAACCCCGTCCGATTTTTCTGACTAACGAACTTATCCAAGCCATTAATAAAATAAAGGCACTTGCCAAGTTTCATCGAGATCGGTTAATTATTTTTTGAGTTAGCGGTTGGATATATATATATATATATATATATATATATATATATATATATATATATATATATATATATATATATATATATATATATATATAAACATATAAAAATTGAAACTGACCCCGGATATGGGTTCTAGGGGTCCTAGTTCGCACTCATTTGAGAGAATTTTTGCAAAGTCTCACTATCGATACCTCTCTATTAGTGAATTTTTTTAAATAGAAATTCACTAAAAACAAAAAAAATTCCTAAATGTTTCGGTAGGTAATAAAAAATCACTTTTTTAACGAACATTAAAGGAAGTAAAATTATTATTAAATTTAATAATGTTTGACTGCCTCTTAGTGCTTCCCGCAATGGGATCAGGTAAGACTATCTCAATGTCTTGTACATCAACACATGACACAATAGGAAGCAATTGTCCGATTTCACATTCATTTTGGTAATTTTTCCTACATAGAATATGTTTAGGGAAAATCTTACTAAAACAAATTTTCCTTCAATTAAATTTTTTTAAGTCGCTCTTATTTTCAAAATGATTGTCTTCTTCTGGTTCCCATGTTTCGGTTTCTGATAAAACTCCATATTCGTCATCCTCGCTCGTGACACTGTCTTCAATTTTCTGTTCCTTAAACCTCTTCTTTATTACTGTCTTGACTTCATCTCTCAAATATTTTAGGTTGTTAATAACAGCCAGATTTTTTATTTTCTTCATTTATTCTTCCAATATTATATCTTAATGTGGTGTCTCAGTTATAATTCTACTTCTTCCCCTTTTCCTGCCTTTCTGCATTTCTTTCTACGTCGTGCTTTTGGAAATCCTCTAATCATTTTAGGTGAAATAAATTTGAGGGATCACCGATTGGAGGAGTTTTTTCTCTTTTAGATTGTTCGGATATTTCAGGATTTCCTAAATCTGTTCCTCTTTCCATTAAGCCGGATGGCTCTAGTAGTTCAGAACGTTCCGTGAAGCTACTAGGGCCAACTTCTATTTCCATTTCAGCTGGTGCACATTGCATAGCAGAAGGCCCTGGTGATTCTATGCTATTTTGTGATGTTATCAACGATCTATCATTTACTTATGAACAAAGAAAGTCTTCATCCGTAAAAATGTCACTGTCAAAGAGAACAATACCAGCTTTTTAAACCTTGCCATAATGTTATTCTGTGTAAAAGCTTTTTCCAATGCTTCGGTAATTCTTTCTGCAGCATCATAAATTGTCAATGGGACGCCTGGATTATTCAGTATCCATTTGTCGCAAGCTGCGTTGTAATAAGCCCTAAGTGGACCAAAGAGTGAAATGTCTAAAGGCTGAAATTTATTACTGCAATGTGGTGGGACTGTCAAAATTTGCATTCCGCATTATCTGGCTCTCTCAACTACTTGGACATAAATGTGACTCTCATGATTGTCGTATATGAGTAAAGTTGGGTTTTCTTTTGTAGAATGCGTATGATATATGATGTGTTCCAGGATTTCAACAAAAATATTTGAGCACATCCATCCACTTCGAGTCGCAAGCCCTAGCGCGATCCGGTTCTGGGCGTGACAAAGAGCACTACCAGGGGAGCCATTAAGTCTTGGGTCAGAAATGAACACAAGGTGTACTGGGCAGACTGTCCAGGGCTCAGGCATTGGAAGTCAGTAATTGACGAACCCAGTTCAAAGAGAGCTGTGGAGCTGCTAAATCTTAGCAGAGGACAGCCCAGAAACATAACAGGTCTCTTGACGGGACACATGGCCGTCAAGAAACACCTGCGGCGGTTCGAAGGAGACCTCGCATGCAGACTCTGCGGCGAGGGGGAGGAATCAGCCCAGCACATCTTGTGCGAGTGTAAAGCTCTGGACCGCAAAAGACAACTGATCTATGGTCAGTCTAGACCGGAGACAGAGCAATTTAAAACTGCACCCTATCAATCGCTGTGCAGACTAGTGCAAGGCACAGTGATTTTGAAATGGGTAAAGTAAAAAGACTAGGGGCATGCACAATAAACCAGAGGCTGAAGTGCTATCGGGCTGTAAAGACGCCGACGAGCCCTGGGGGGAAAAGGCCCAAGCGCTCACACTATACCGTCTTTCATCATATGTGGTTTCAATTTTTCCGGGGAAAAATTATTGCGGGAGGAAAAAATGTCCCTGCTGCTGATATTATAGCACACATGGTTACAAGGTCTCCCCTCTCTGCACTCGTACAGCGGTTTATTGTTTTGCACCTTTAGGTGCAATTATTTTTTTCGAAGCCTGTACCGTTGTGATGCCAGTTTCATCCAGGGTAAACGTGTTGTGATGCCAGTTTCATCCAGGGTAAACGTTCTTGAACCATCCGCCAAACAAGGAAACCGCTCGAGTATTCTTCTTAAATTTTTGAAAACATTTTTACGTTAATTTTATTAAAGGTTGCGAGCCTTGATTGGCTACATGCCTGTGGTTTCAAATGGATAAATCCGGGTTTCTCTTTGTAAATGCCCTTCTTCAGTACTCTCCGTACTTATTTCTTTTCCATGACTCTGGCATATTGTAAGTGTTTTTGGACGCCAACTCGTAGGCTAATTTACAGGTTTTCCCCGTGGAAAGCTCATAGGCCATTTTGCTACAAGTTACCAAATAATCTGCTAAAACTATTTTCTTGATCACTACTGAAAACTCGCCGATGTAGGTAATTGGGTTCCATTTGTTTGTAATCTAGATCCATCCTCTTCTTTTGAACGTACATCGCCAATGTTTGAAATTTTATGTTAAACGTATCTACTGCATCTCTAATCGAAATATTTTCTTCTAAAGCCGCTATAGTAGCTTTAGAAATTATTTCTGCGGGCACATTGCCGATTTTTTTTGTTTTGGCTTTCTAGGCATCTATAAAACAAAAAAAGACACGTAGGGTTCTACATAAACTAACGTTAGGCAAGACTGAATTTTTAAAAGCCTGGACGCAGCATGTGCGTTATGGTAGTGAATTTTCATAGAAATGATCTGGCACAAAATATTTGATTAGAACTTTTTTTCTTGTAACATAGAAATCTAAATTTTGGTGTATAGTTTGCTTTTTATATCATATAAAAATTAAAACTGACCCCGGATGTGGGTTCTAGGAGTCATAGTTTGCGCTCATTTGCAATTTTTTTTTCAAAATTCAAAAGTCGGGATCTCCCTATTAGTGAATGTTTTCTACGAAAATTCACTAAAAGTGGTACAAAGTGAGACTGTCCCACCTTGTACCTGTTTGTCTGTCGCAGTTGGTACTTTACCACTACTGACTTTGAAAAGGATTTACTCGAAAATTAATGGGTATATAGTGTGAAACAGGTTTTATAGAGGTTATGTTAAATCATCATAATATTTGCCTACATAGTTGAAAAACTAAGAAAAACATTCAAAAACATATTATATCAATAATAAAACTTGATAATGTGCAACTTTCTTAGCTTCAAATCAAAATAAACCTTTTTTGTGACGTGTCGTTTGCGATTTTAGAATTTTTAATAAAGGTTGTAATATTGTTATTATTATTTTTTGCTAATTAACTCCTTTCGTCAAAAACTTAATCGAGCTTCTTTGGCCTAGTTATATAAACTCATTTTTGTTGTTAACAGCTTCACAAAAATCACAAAAATGGATTGATTTACACACTACTTGCGAGATAGCTACTCGTTAAAAAGTTGAAGCAACTTGACGTATTAATTGTCATGAACACGTTTGTTTAATGGCTATCTAGATTTAATTTTAATCTTCTCTCGTATGATAGTATTATTTATTCATTATATTTATCGTACACTGCGTGTCTATACAAATAAAGTCTTAAGACTTGTGTAGTAGGTATATTAATAAAATGCCGTATACCAGATTTAAACAATACGTATTTAAAAGGTATATATGTGCAAAGATTTTTGTTTTGCACAAAGTGGGTGGGTACATACATATTTGAATTTAATTTTTGTTGCAGATCATTAACGGAAAAACAAAAAGCAACACCGGATGGTTTACTCTTATTCAGTTGTAAAGACAAGGATTTATTAGGATATAACAACCAATACATCGGAGAAGCATTCTTACATTTTAAAGATATCCCGGAAACAAATGCACCCCTTAGTTCCTTTTCTCTTGTTCGTTTACAGCTGGGAAGACCTGAAGGCCTAAGTAAGTTTTCGCTGTATCAACGTATTTTTATTTTTAACAAACATATTTTTTTCAGGTTCAGATGCCATTAAAACGTTGGAACATAGACAGGGTGACAAGCAAGCGAAAGAATTCCTGCGAAAGTTTAAACAAAGAATGGGAAACCCCTAAAAATGAAAAGAGACTGAGATTTTTGACGGTTTTATTATAATTAAGATTTGTTTGTTTATGTTTTTCAAGAGCAATTATTGTTTAGCAATAAATATATTTTGTACACAGTTTTTTCCTTGGTTTTTAAGTATTATTTCAGCCATCTCTTTAAATGCCCTACTTGCTTTTTCCCAACTGTACCTTGAACAGTTTATATCGGACTGCGATGTTGACTATAGTAGCAGTTATAGAATTTCAGTTTAAGATATTATTAGAAAAAAAGTCATTATAAATGCATACCATGTCAACGGCAGGACAATACATATAGTGAAGAAGACAAAACACAAGAACATCCATTTATAAATAGTCCAGACGAAAAATACTGGAGTCAAGAACAGAAATGAAGTCTTGGAATACTGTAACACTTATGTTTCACAAATACAGGGCTTTTGTCTGAATAACATAAAGTCATTAGTTTTAGTCTTTTGAAACTCAATCCTTATATATATAAATATATATATATATATATATATATATATATATATATATATATATATATATATTAGTGGCGTGCGGTCCATGGAAGCATCGCTTCCATTAAAATAACGACCACATACCTACTTAAAAATAATTTGTTTAAACCGCATTATTTAAAATCCATTTTGTATTTGAAATGTTAAATATCAAATTCTAAAACTAATTTATCTATTACAATTTTTAATTCGCAAGCTCACACATAATTATTTATTATGCATCATACTGTACTTGTATATGCGCTCTGCGCTCTTAGCAAGGACGTCGTCCCAGTAAACGCGACCACCAACCAACAGCATGAACCTGATACTACGAGTGGATGCAATGACTTCAGTTAAATACACGTAGTCAGCAGGCAACATAATGAGAAACCCTTGCTCGATGCTCGATGCAATGTACGTGTATTTCAACATGTAGAACGTGTTGGAAGACCCGATGCACGTACAACGTGAATGTCGCTGATTATTTCGTAGATATACGCAGTTGACTAAGTTAAATACATTGGCATTTTATGATTATTAATATGGCGGCAACTAGATCAGCTTTTAGCAGTGGCGTCGGTGAGGGTGGGAATTTACAAACTTTACGAACAAGTGGTAATAATAACTTTGATTGTGTAGTGTGTTTTTTGATAACCACAAGGATTTTCAGCTTTATCGTTTGCTGAGAAACTTGCTATTATTAATAAAGGTAGGCCGAAACCTACTATAAAAAACTTAAATACAAGAATTAAAACATGCATTCGACATTTCAACGCGGAAAAAACTTATAAACAATATGAATAGTTAACAGTAATAAACTGTTTTGTTGGCCTGGTAGTCTATTTGTGACTGAAAAGGGGGTGTGGAATAAAAGTGGGTTTTCCGACTTGAATAATCTACATAAAGTAGTAAAAAGACATGTTATGTCTAAAGCGCATTTACAGACCATTTTAAAATTAAGTGTCTTTGGAAAAAACGCGAATTGAACACGCCGTTTACAAGCAGATAGAAATTAGTCATCGCCAACAAAATGAACTGGTTGATAAACACAGAAACATATTAAAAAGACCTATTGATGTTGTGTGTTTTTTTGGTAAGCATGAATTGGGGTTCAGCGCTCATGACGAAACAACTGCATCTGCAAATAGAGGAAACTTTCAAGACCGAGTTTCTTTAATAGCCAAATACGACATTTGTTTAAAAAATCAGTTGGAACAGTCTAACGTTTTTTCGCGGGACATAAAATCGCATTGAGAATGACTTAATTGCGGCTGCTGTCACTATTATTTTGAACAGAATTAAATCTGAATTTAAACAGACTCGTTTCATTGCTATTGTTCTAGATGAAACAACCGACGTAACTAATTTAAGTCAACTATATGTAGTAATACGCTATGTAAAAATGGATGAGAGCAAGACAGATTTTTAGGCTTTAAAAATGTGACAGAAGATCGTACCGCAAACGCTCTATATAAAGTTGTGCTTAATATTATGAAAGAAATTGAGGAGACTGATATTAAATTAATTGCCCAAAGTTATGATGGGGCTACTGTTATAGCCGGACATTTAGGAGGTCTTCAAGCTAAAGTGCGGGAAACGTTTTCCAGTGCTCTATTTGTACACTGGTGTGCTCATATATTAAATTTTATTTTATCCCATAAATCATATTAAAGAATGTAAGGTGTTTTTTGCTACCCTAAGTGGAATGGCTGCTTTTTTTCCAAATCTATGAAGCGCACACAAGCCTTAGACTCAATTGTTAAAAAACGTTTACCCAAAGTAGCTGCAACCCGATGGAACTACAACGGCAGACTAGTGTGAACTATATTTGAACACCGTGAATCGTTATATGAACTTTTTGAAAACATAATAGAAAATAGCAAAAATTGGGATGCAGAAACAATAAATAGTTCTAGAGGATTTTTGGATGGTTTGAAAAGAGACTTTAATTTAAATTTTTTACTTATATATTTTCGGAAATATTTCCGTTTTCAGATAATATATTTAACATATTGCAATGTAAAACCTATGACATTGGTTTTTGCCTGAAGAAAATTAGTGAATTTAGATCCATTATAATTCAAAAAAGCAATGAATTTGATAAGTTCTGGAAAAAAACAATGGAATTAGGAAAAGTGGAGCCACGAAGAAAGCGTCTGCGCACTGATAATGTGGGAGACCTTCAAACTTCTTATCGCCGCCTTTTCTACAAAATCATAGATTCAGCAGCAAATTAACTGCATATTTGATCATCTCAGTGACCTGAAATTTCTTGAATTGTGTAATTTTGGAGGATTTGTAGGGATACCTTTCCCAGAAGATTCATTCAAATCGGTATTCCACCACTATGGACATTATTTTGACAAAGCCTTATTACGATCAGAACTTACAGTCATTTATGAAACCGATGTTATTGACACAAAAACTAACGCGAGTCAACCTTTAACTTTCTTAAAAGGTTAGGTTAGGTTAGGTTAGTTTGTGAGTGGTCCATATCGGTCCCTCCACCGCGACCATAAGGTCTATTGTGGCTCACGCCTAATGTCTATATTTCGCCCAACAAATCCAGCCTCCTACAGAGGTCGATAACCTTTGCGGGCGAAAGTTGATCCAGATCCTCTGGAGCAAGCTTTACCTTGCCAAAGAGCAGGTGTCTAGTCCTATCCGCTGCCGGACAGGAACACAGCACGTGCTCTGCTGTTTCGTCATCCTCCATACACAGCCGGCACTCGGTCTCCTGACCGATCCCAATACGGTGCATGTGATGCCGCAAGCGACAGTGTCCTGTATACAGGCCGACTAGAGTACTCAGTTGTTGTCTGTTCAACTCTAGAAGTTTCTTAGCCCTTGACTCAGACAGGCCATTTATGAAGGCCTTAGAGTGAGCTAATCCTGGAAGATTTTGCCAATATTGAATTGTCCTTCTATCTGTCCAGGTCTTTAAGGTGCGTTTTGCTGTGCAAGATGTTATTCCCAGCACCGGTTCTGGTCCGACAAAGTCACACTGGGCACCACTCCTGGCAAGCGCGTCTGCCGCAACGTTGCCATCATGGTCCGAGTGACCCGGTATCCAGACCAGCGACACCTCATTACAGCTGCCCAATTCGTTAAGGGCAGATTTACAACTCCATACCGTCTTTGAATTGCAACGGTAGGAACCAAGAGCCTTTATTGCAGCTTGGCTATCTGCAAATATCTTTATCGATTTGTTTGTGCATAGGTCTTTTAAGCTTTCCTTTGCACACATCTCGATGGCATAAACTTCTGCCTGGTGTATGGTTGCGTACTTGCCGAGGCTAGCTGATAGTCTAGCATCGGTGCTGCCCCCATATGCGCCGGCTCCTACTCCCATATTGGTTTTGGAGCCGTCAGAGTACCAGCAGAGGTCCGCTCTCAACAGGGTCGATTGGTTCCGGTCCCAGTCCTCCCTTTCCGGGAGGACGGTCTTGAAAGACAGATCTCTGCTGATTTTTGTAGGCATCAAGTCCGAGACCATTCCCAGAATCCTGTGACAATCACTGTCATCAAGGAGTCCGGACCCCCTCAGACTGACTTCCCTCGGCATGTTATCTGCCGTTTGTTTTAGTCTGTACGTTGTCCACCTCGCCACCCTCTCCAACCATATGTGAAGTGGGGGAATATTGAGGAGGACCTCCAGAGCGACTGATGGTGCGGTGCTTATCGCTCCCGTTATCATCAGACATGCTTGTCTCTGTAGATGAGCCAGTTTGGCCCTCGCGGTACCACGTAGCACCTTAGGCCACCAAACTATGGCTCCATATGTTATCATAGGTCTGATAACCACTACATAGAGCCAGTACATCTGTTGGGGGTTTGTTCCCCAGTTGTTCCCACAGATTCTCCGGCAGGTCCACAGGGACATCTTAGCCCTGCGGATAACATTTTCTAACTGTCTGTCCCAGTTGAGCTTCTTATCTAGGATAACTCCCAGATATTTTGCTTGGTCCGAAAATGGAATGTTTTCCCCCATAAGATTAGGTGGTTTTAATTTGTCCAACCTTCTTCTTCTGGTGAACGGGACAATGATCGTTTTGCGAGGGTTCACAGACATCTGTTCCCTACGGCACCAATCATTGACTACATTTAGTGCTTCTTGAAGAGTACTAGACAGTTCCTCCTCAGATTTGCCTCTAACCATTATGACAAGATCATCCGCATACGCCTGGACCTCAACCTCCCAGAGTCCGAGGATAGCCAGCAGGTCGTCCACAAAGAGGGACCACAACAGGGGGGATAGAACGCCCCCCTGAGGACACCCTCTCGCAGCCCTAACGCTGACCACCTCTCCCCGTAATGAGGTAATAATGGTCCGATTGTGCAGCATGTTTCCGATCCAGCCACAGATGGTAGGTTCCACCCCCCTAGCGATAGTGGCCTCGTAGAGGGAGATCGGTAATGCATTATTAAATGCTCCTTCTATGTTGAGAAATGCCGCCACCGCAACCTCTCCATTTTCCAGAGAGTGTGTGATCTTCTCGACGAGGTTATTGAGCGCTAACTCAGTTGATTTACCAGTTTGATAGGCATACTGGTGGGTATTTAGGGGGTTCTTGGGTAAGATGTTCCCCCTAATGTGTCCGTCCAGTATTTTTTCCAATCCCTTCAGGAGGAATGATGTAATACTGAGAGGTCTCAGTGAAGTAGGTAGGAGGTCATTACGTCCCAATTTGGGAATGTAAACCCCCCTAACCACCGTCCAGCTGGAAGGAATATAGTTCCAGGCCAGACTGGCTCTGAACAGCCTGATAAGGAAGGGTAGGAGAATCTCCAGTCCCTTTTGTAGTAGGACCGGTACCACCCCACCCTCCCCTGGCGACTTGAATGGCTGGAAATGATTCACAGCACACTCCACTGCCGAGGCTGTAACTATTCTCCGAGCAACTAGCCAGTCCTCCCTTTGGGGGGTTTAGATCGTCCCTCAGCTGGTAGGACCTCACCGTTGCTCAGGATCAGACAATCTGGGAAGTGTGTGTGTGCTAAGAGCTCTAACGTTTCTTTCCGAGATTCAGTAAAGGAACCATCTGGTCGTTTTATCGATCCCAGTTCCTGTACACGGTCGCGTGAGAGAATCCTGTGGATTCTGGCGCTGCTGGGCACACTATCAGTGTCCCCGCAGAACCTCCTCCAGGACTCCCTCTTAGCGTTCCTGATCTCTTTATTATAATGCGTTAGAGCAGTTTTATATTGCTCCCAGTTGCCTGTAATCTTAGCACGATTGAAGAGACGTCTAACTTCTCTTCGTAGTTTATCGAGGTTATTATTCCACCAAGTAGACCCCCGACTGTCTCTCTTTGACCTCAGTGGACAGTTTTCGTGATAGGCAGAGACCACAGCTTCCCTAACCTGTTCGGCCGCAATCTCGATCTCATCACGATCCCTCACTGTGGGGATTGCGGACCCAAGTCTGCCGGCGAGGGACTGTTTGTATCCCTCCCAATCCGTCCTCCTCGGGTCCCGATACTCTAACACAGGTCTAGGGCCTGTTTCAATTTCAAATAGGATATGGGCATGGTCTGAACATGAGGGTTCAGACGACACCCTCCATTTGAGGATTTTTGAGCTCAAAAGCCTTGAGCTGATCGTAAGATCTAAAACCTCTCTCCGGTTAGCTGTAAGAAAGGTGGGTTCCGAGCCTATGTTGTTGACAACCAGCTCCTCCCCTAAAATGTATTCAAATAATGATTCACCTCGTCTGTTAGTGTCCGTGCTCCCCCAAGCCAAGTGATGGGAGTTCGCATCACACCCCATTACGAGGTGATAATTGTTCCTCTTGCAGTAGGCGATCAATTTCCGCACTTCTGCTGGAGGTGGTTGTTCTGCATATCTGTCTCCAGGGAAATAGGCCGAACAGGCCACTACTTCCAGCCTGGTCCCCCCGGATGTGATCACGAGATGGATGGATGCTATGTCCTTGGTGCAGTACTCTGAAAGTGTAAAATACTGCAAGTTGTTTCTGATCCAGATACAGGCTCTGGGTTTAGTACCAGAGCCCACCTCTACTATCTTACCAGAAGTGTTACCCAGCCCTTTAGTTCGTTCCGAATTAGCGGTCCAGGGCTCTTGGAGAAGAGCAATATCTATTTGCTCTTCCTTTAATTTCATGCTAAGGAGGTATGTCGCAGCCTTAGCATGATGTAGATTAGCTTGAATGCACCTTAAGTTGGTGGGCATTGGGGTAGGAATATAGGAGTGTATAGAGGATAAAGGAGTAGGTTAAGGAGCTTAAAGGAAAAGGGGATTATGGTGCAGGTTCCTCCTCCTTTTTAGGAGCTCGATAACCAAGCTTCCTATAGGAGGGTCTACCTTTGGTAGTCGTCCTAGGGGTGGACTTTCCTTTCCCCTGTTTTTTCCCTCTGGAGGTTCCAGTGGAAGGTTGAATCCTGCCACCTCCTCTATTGGGTCTGTGTAAGTCGTGTCCATGTTTGGTCCCACGAGCAGCAAGGGAAAATAGACCTCCATGGAAGAGCCCCGCATCCCATGAATAGGCATTTACACAGGGAGGTCGCCGGTTTCCCTGGGGAGGGTTAACGTTAGCGACAGAATTACCAACCTGCCAATGCTCGGCCATATCGGCCAGAAGCATCATCGCCTCGGCACCAACCCGCCAACGACCTTGCGATGTGGGTTTTTTATAGAGGACTCTCCTCGCAATGCCGGCCAATTAAGGCAAGCATTCCCGGCCCTCCTAAGACATGACTAGGAAGGTTACGGTTTGGTTAGTTCATTTAGTTCACGTCTAATAGTAGACGCTATCCAGGGTGCACCACGTGGAGGCGAACTAACTTTACACCCCTTCTTAAAAGAATCAAAATTGGAAAATGCATATTCTGAAGCGTTCAAATTATGTGAATTAGTATTAACAATTCCTGTTACTAGTGCGTCTGTAGAACGAAATTGTTCTACATTGAAACGTATCAAGAGTTTTGTTAGGAATTCAACAGGACAGGAAGGACATTCCCAAATTTCAATTTTGTCAATTGAAAATAACTGCGTCGAGGAAATGTCCCAGAATCCACAGTTTTATGACATTATTAACGAATTTGCCAAAAACGACAGAAGAATTGAGTTACACTACAAATAGGTAAGTTTCTGAAAATTGCTTCCCTTATTTAAAATGTCACCTCACGCCCCTGATATATATATATATATATATATATATATATATATATATATATATATATATATATATATATATATATATATATATATATAAATATATATATATATATATATATATATATATATATATATATATATATATATATATACTGACAAAAAAAATCCGAACACTCAATAAGAATTGAGCAAATTTGATAAAATTTATACATAATGTGTGTTTAATCAAACTTAAAAAATTAGTACATTTTCAAACTAAAATATTAAAAAATAACAAGAGTATTTAATAATGAAATAGTCCGCCGTGGTTTCTTATCCATTTCGATAACTCTTCGAGGCATGCTAGAAATTAAAAGATCTATGGTATCCTGAGGAATGTCATCACAGGCTTCTTGAATTCGGTGACGGTGGTCAACTAGGATATTTTGTGGTTGGGGTAAAATACCCAGTCTATTGCAAATCACATCCCAAACATGTTGGATTGGTTGTTATTTTCTTGTAGAAACCTTTTAGTAACCCTTGCTGTATGAGGACGTGCGTTGTCTTGTTGGAAAAGCAGTTGAATTATTAACCCTCGTATGTATGACAGTGCAACAGGCTGCAGTATGTTGCGTATGTAATCGTTTGGATTCAAATGTCTCTCAATAAAAACCAGAGGTGACCTAGGCGGCATAAAAATGGTCTCTACGAACGAAGCTCAAAAGCGTGTTCTCTGCGATATATCGTTGCCATAGAAATTCTTTGTTGTAAAGCTGCCAACCAAGCATTTCCAATAGACCATGTTGTGGAAACTCTGTCTTGTAAAGCCGCATCTTTAAATGACGATCTTTCCGTGCTGAAGTTGCTTGAGGTCGTCCGGATCCATGACGATGGTTATGGATTCGCTAAAATAAAGTTTTCTACAAACATCAGAACCGGATGCGATATCAATTCGTCACCCATCGAGGATCTGACTGTGCCTGATGTTGCTCAACTCCAATTAAGTAACGTCAAAAGGTATCCTAACTGAGCAGCCGCTCATATTCGCATTTCACAAGTTAACAGAAGTACCTGCCGAGTAAACTCGCGGATTTCTCGCCAATTGGAGAAGTCTTTTCAAATGGTGCTGGTAAGTATATTTAACTAGATCGAGTGACCGGTGATATGGTTCGCATAAAAATAGAAGATGGTAGTTCATGTACAGGGTAAGCCAAATTGCCCACTTTTAAAGAGAAACTCATCCTATTTCTAAACGAGATGGACAAACACTGACGTCGACGTCTGCGGCTTAATTTTCATGAGAAACTTAATGGTGAAAACCGTATATCGCATATCTATCGCTGTTTCTGAAATACGGGGTGTTTTCGAAACTGTGAATTTTTGGAAAGTGGCTATGTATTTTTGTAGTTATAAATAAAAAGAATTAACTAATGGAGAGATCGCGGCTTTTGAATTATAAAAAAAATTCTTCAAATCAGTCCAA
The DNA here is from genome assembly GCA_964006375.1 of Tillus elongatus. Classification (NCBI taxonomy): domain Eukaryota; kingdom Metazoa; phylum Arthropoda; class Insecta; order Coleoptera; family Cleridae; genus Tillus; species Tillus elongatus. Next base: position 117,634,064 of record OZ023262.1, on the reverse strand, counting down.
ACTAGGCCACCTAGAACAATTATCTGGGGTAAGTTTCAATTTATATATGTATATATATATATATATATATATATATATATATATATATATATATATATATATATATATATATATATATATATATATATATATATATATATATATATATATATATATATGTATGTATGTATCATACCGATAACTAAAAAAATAATGGGTCTATTTTGATCAAATTTGGCAAGTGCCTTCCTTTTGTAAGTGGTTTGGACAAGTTCGTTAGCTAAGAAAATCGGCCCTGTTTTTCACGGAAAACTTTGAGTTTTCGTTCGGAAAAGTATGGGCAACCAAATTTGGTAGGTGGGTTTATATTGTAAAAAAAAACTAAGTAGCAAAATTTAGACCTGTAAGTTAAAAGGAAAAAAACTTATAAGCTTCTAAAGAAAACATGTTTCTGGTTTTCCTGTTAAATCGTCAGTCCCGATGTAAAACGTCAAAATTAGCAACTATTAGGCAAACCTGAAAGGAATACGGCTCATTGTAGAGAAAATGGTGCAAGAGGAGTCTTCCAAACCCTTAACGTTCAGTTTCAACCGTCATTGTCTTTCATTTTACTAAAATATTTCGAGAAAATTCATATCAAATAGACCCTTTCTCTGATGCTTTGGCAGTATTTTTAGTTATAGAGTTTATGGTTTAATAGTATATAAGTTTTTCGAATTTTCGTAGGAAAAATTCGCGAATGGGAAGAGTGCGACTGTATTTTGAAAAGATTCCTTCAAATGAACGCGAACTAGGTCCCCTAGAACCCACATCCGGGATTAGTTTCAGTTCTAGTGAATTTTCTTAAACAATTTCACTAACGAGGAGATCACGACTTTTAAATTTTGAACAAATTTCCTCATATGAGCGCAAACTAGCCCCCCTAGAACCCATGCCCAGTTTCAATTTATATATATATATATATATATATATATATATATATATATATATATATATATATATATATATATATATATATATATATACATACATATATATGTATCACACCGATAACTCAAGAAACGATTTCGATCAAATTAGGTGCGTACCTCTCTTTAGGGAATGGCTTGGAAAAGTTCGTTAGCTAGGAAAATCGGTCCAGTTTTTCCGGGAAAATTTTTCTATCTCCGGAAATAACAAAGTTATGGCAATCAAATTTAGTACGCAGGTTAATACTATTAAAAGTGAACTATGTAGCAACATTTAGATATGTAGGTTAAAAGAAAAAAAACAGATATAGGGATTAAAAAAGAAATTCGGTTGCCACTGATGACCAGAAAAAAGTCTGGACGCATCAAGTGCGTTATGGAAGTGAATTTTCATAAAAATGTTTTTAATAGCAAATATGTATCTCTAATGCAACCAGGCATCAATCTGGTTACCGGTCTACATAGTAGAAACAATGTACCATATTTTAATTAAATTATTTATTGTTTGAAAATGGCAAAAATTTTCCGAAAATAAACTTAAAATATTTCCGAGAAAACTGGTTTCCTAGCCAACAAACCTTACGTTAATAGCAAATTGAGTTATTGAAATTTGAAGGATTTTATGAAAATTCGCTACCAAAACGCACTTACTGCGTCTCGATTTTTTTCTTACAAACATGCATCATATTTCGAAAAAAATGCAAAAATGCAATAACATAAGGACCGGTGTTCGAAAAAAACAATTGTAGGGATCACCAACGGACTTATGGACCAGCCTGTGATTGTCAAAATATTTTAACATGCAGCTAAAGACACCCTATGATTAACGTATACAATTTCTTCTCGTATCTTGTAGAATCACGATTATATTGAGTTTTATCGTAGGAATGCGTCACCTTGTATATATGCAAACAGATTAAAACTGAAACGGGGGCCAAGCTTGCGCTCATTTAAAGATATCTTTTTAAAATTCAAAAGTCGTGGTCTCATTAAGGAGTTTTTTTCTACGAAAATTAGTTAAAAATTATAGGCTGCTAAACCATAACCTAAGTAAACCTACAGCCAAACATCAACTTAACTAAACCTACAGCCAAAGCATCAGAGAGAGGTTATATTTGAAATGAATTTTCTGTAAATATTTCAGTAAAATGAAGGAGAATGGCGGTTGAAACGGAAACTTAAGGGTTTGCAGAACACTCTTCTTGCGACATTTTCTTTACCTAATCCATATTTGCTTTAGGTTCTTTGCCTAAATGTTGCGAATTTTGACGTTTCAAATCGCTACTTTGACGTTTTGAGGAAACCCCAAATTTCCTTTCTTTAAATGCCTATAACTTTTTTATCTTTTACTTTATAGAACCAAATTTTGGAACCTGGGTTACTATTTATAATACAAACACGCGTACCAAATTTGGTTGTCCTTACTTTGTAATCTGCAGAGATATAATTTATTTTCGAAAGAAAACACAAAATTTTCCGGGAAACCTAGGCGGATTTTCCTGGCTAACGAACTTATCCAATCCATTTGCAAAGGAAAGGTACTCACCAAATTTAGTCAAAATTGGCCCATTATTTTTCGAGTTATCGGTGTGATATATATATATATATATATATATATATATATATATATATATATATATATATATATATATATATATATATATATATATATATATATATATATATATATATATATATGAGACATACTTGGTTCTCGGGTTGAACCGCGTCCAGAATTTATGAAATCTCGACGTTTCCGCTCCTGTTTTGGAGCCATTTTCAAGAGGTAAAAGAAATATGTAAGGACACTCTAAGGTCTCCATCTGCCTACTCCCCAAATCTTGCCGGAGATCATCTGTGAGGTCTCAGTGTGTTCAACCCTAGGCCTCTGAGAGATCTACAAGCCTAGATATATATATATATATATATATATATATATATATATATATATATATATATATATATATATATATATATATATATATATATATATATATATATATATATATATATATATATATATATATATATATATATATATATATAAACAAACATATAAAAATTGAAAGTGACCTCGGATATGGGTTCTAGGGGTCCTAGTTTGCGCTTATTTGAACACATTTTTTCAAAAGTCGGGATCTCATTATAGTGAATTTTTTAAGAAAATTCACTAAAACGTACAAAAACTAAATATTTTATGTTAATAACAAAATCTATTGTATGTTACAGAAATATATTAAATTGTTTTGGCGCAGAAACGCCAAGAAATGCCAGACAAGTTACTTTGAAAATTTTGTAGTTTTTTCTCTTAAAGCGTCAAAGTCGCGATTTGAAACGTCAAAATTGACAACTTTTAGGTAAAGAACCTGAAACAATTACGGGTTATGTACAGAAAGTGTCGCAAGAAGTGTGTTTTACAAACCCTTAAGTTCAAGCTTCAACCATAATTGTCCTTTTTACTAAAATATTTCCAGAAAATTCATTTCAAGTAGAACCTTTCTCTGGTGCTTTGGCGGTATAGTTTTAGTTATAGAGTTTATGGTTTATTACTCTATAATCTTTAGCGAATTTTCGTGGAAAAAATGCGTTTATTAGGAGGCCGCGACTTTTCAATTTAGAACAGATTTCTTCAAGGGAGTGCAAACTGGGCCCCCTAGAATCCATATCCGGGGTTATATTCAGTTTTTATCTATTTACATTATATACAGGGTGACGCATTTCTACGGTAAAGCTCAATATATTCGTTATTATACAAGATACAAGAAAACATTCTATACGTTAATTATAGGGTATCTTGAGCTGCATCTTATAAAATTATTTATATTTATATACAATTTTTTTTTCGAACCTACTTTTATTATCGCATTTTTGCATTTTTATCGAAATATAATGCATGTTTGTAAGAAAAAAATTGAGACGCAGTAGGTGCGTTTTAGTAGCGAATTTTCATTAAATGTTTCAAATTTCAACAACTCAATGTGCTATTAATCTAAGGTTCGTTGGCTAGGAAACCAGTTTTCTCCGAAACATATTAGATTTATTTTCGGAAGATTTTTACATTTTCAAATAATAAAGTTACTTTGATAAAATATGGTCCATTGTTTCTATGATATTAGGTTATTCCCGTAACCAAATTTGATGCCTGCTTCCATTTAAAAAGACATATTTGCTATTAAAAACATTTTTTGTGAATTCACTTCCATAACGCACTTGCTGCGTCCAGACTTTTTACCTGTTTACATATATACAGGGGTGATGCATTTCTACGGTAAAGCTCAATATATCAGTTATTATATAAGGTACGAGAAGAAATTGTATACGTTAATGTGTATATGGTATCTTGAGCTGCCTCTTATGAAATTATTTTAAAAATCACAGGCTGGCCCATAAGTCGTTGGTGATACAGATGTTCTTTTTCTTCTAACTATTATTATAGCAACGAATTTTTGCATTTTTCATTATAATACATGTTTGTAGGGAAAACATTTGATAGTGTTCATCGTTTTCAAGTTCAATTTCAATTGTTTTGCAACTTTTACCATTTTTGGCACATATCAAAAATGATGATGCGGTCTTTTAACCAATATATTACAAAGTCACATAAAACTGAAGCATTCAGAGAGGTTTTCGTTTATATTATTTGTCGAAAAATTGAAATGCCGTATACAGGCGCTCTCAAATAATGACTGAATTTAAAAAAGGCCAAACTGCCGTAACTCAATTGTTTTAAATGGAACATTCTATATATCGTGGTTCAGTAGTGAAGGGCGTAATAATATAATACAATAATGTTTAATAATGTATTGTAATTTTTTTTCCGGATTTTCACAAATAAGTTGTTTCAAAACTTTCATGCAAAATTTTTTAGCGGGTTTTGCCGAAAAGCTTTTTGGCGATTAAATAGCTCGAAGTGGTTCGTGAGCCAGGAAAATCTGACCAGTTTTTTCGGGAACATTTTAAGTTTGTTTTCGAACAATTTTGGTATTTTTCAAACAATAACGTTATTTAGGTGAAATGTGGTACATTGTTTCTACTATATACGTTATACTGGTAACCAAATGCGATGCCTGCTTTTATTAAAAAAAGAAATGTTTACTATTAAAAACATTTTGATGAAGTTTTATTACCATAACGCACTTGCTGCGTCCAGGCTATTTTTAAATGGAACCCCAGTATATTTTAGTATATTTGAATAAAGCTTGAAATTACTATTCTAAAAATATAGCGCACTTGATGTTTTGCACAACTTTTCTTTGAAAAATAATAGAGCATTAAAATTTTGTAACTTGTAAAAATCGCCATTTGGCAAGTAGCTTTTTAGTAGTACTGTTTATTGCTGGCTGTCAAATTTTGAATGGGGTGAGAAAGACGCTGCTTGTTTCTTAGTTTTGCAGAGGTTTTTGTTCAATTTTTGAACTAAATATACCATGAAATTCGAAAATTGTGAGAGATGGGTTATGATTGTCTGTTTCATATAAGCAAATGAGAATGCAGAGGCTGCAAGCAATCTGTGCCATGAGCGGTATCCAGAGATCAGACAACCCTTCAAAGATATTTTCGCAAGATTGCGACACAATCTAATTAACAGTGGCCAGTTTGAGAAAAAAAAAGACCTAAAAGGTATGCATCAAGTAGGGATAGGGAAAAGAAATAGTAGTTTTAGGAAGAGTTGAAAGTAATCAGAGAACCTCAACGCGAAAGTTTATGTTATCAACAGGACTATCAAGGACTAATGATATTGAAAAATCGCAAATTTAAGCCATACAGCACTAGAAAAGTTAATCACCTTAGACCAGAAGATTTTGAACGCCGTGCCGGATGGATTTTTGCCAATGGTTTCTAGAAAAATTGAACCAAGTGCAAAATTTTCCGTTGAAATGTATGTGAACAGACGAAGTTTATGTAAGCAGTGCTGGTATGCTCAACTGCTACAACTGTTATACTTGGGCACAAGAAAATTCTCATTAAATTGTGGAGCAGAAAAATCAAGGAAGATGTGAGTTTAGTGTGTGGGCAGGTATTTTCAGGGAAAGGGTATTGTCGGTCCGGTTATTTACATTGGCACGGTCATCTCGTCAACGTATTTGTAAGTTTTGGGGTAACAAATACAACCTCTTGTTGACACACTGCCGCTAATTTAACCCAGGGGCGTTTTTTTCAGCAAGACGGGGCACCGCCACACAACGCAGGAATTATTACTAATTTTTTACGGCTAATTTTGGGAATAATTAGATAGCTAACCAAGGTTCCAATCGTTGGCCAGCGAGGTCACCGGACTTAACGCCTAGGGACTTTGATCTTTGGCAAGACTTAAAACTCAAGACAAGGCTTAAAATTGCCGATGTTGCAAACTTTTTAACTTTTCATATCCATTGAACTGATTAACTCATCAACACATGTTCAGAAAAGGTGCTGCTTGTGCATAAGCAAAATTTGAAACCCCTTGATAATTAAGTAATCACCTCCATTGCTTACCCCGTAATATTCTAGTTTCTTGTTTATTGCTGATGTTTAGTTTTATCGGTTATTAGCTTTATCGTTAATTAATTTGTATTTAGATATTCTTTAAGAAATATATTTAGCTTACTCATATATGACATTCTGTGGCTATTATTATAAACATGAGATGCAATTACTTCTCTGAGCCATTTTATTAGTATATTTTGGATTGGTAATTTCAAGCTTTACTCAAATATGCCAAAATATACTCGGTGTCATATTTAAAAAAAAAAAGATTTTTCTGTTACCTATACCCAACTACAAAAAGAAAAATTATAACCAGATCCTCAGCCCGACGCCGGACACGCCACTGGAAACCCAATCTCCGCCAGAGGGAGATCTCTAGATGAAGCCGGAAGCGCATGAGCTGCCGCCGGTAAAACAGGTGGAAGTTAGAAGTCAGCTGTGTGAGGTTCGGCAAACTCAAGATGTCGAAAAGACGTTATTTTCTATATTGAACAATGTTCTGTTTTCTGTTCATGTCCTATTATTCAGAAGTATTAATTAGTTTCGTTATTTTCCCGTATTGAAATGTTAAGTTTAGTGTTAATAAAAATCACAATAATAATACACCGATTTCATTAATTACCACGGCTTACCAGAACCCACGTGTGACAAAACCACTGTCACAAAATTTTAAAAGTGTAGGTAATCTACACCATTAAACTTTACGTAAAAAAAGTGCTTTAGAGATGTTTTAATAGAAATCGAAAAATGTTAATAGGAAAAAAGATATAGCCACTTTTTTTAAACGTCGGTCTATATCCGCGACTATGTCCAATCACCGACGCCAGGGAGCAGTTGCTCCTCACTACCAGAATCCTGGAAATTTTGCCACATCCCTGCCTTTCTGTGAGGAGCGTAGAGATCTTAAACGTGGCCAACATCGCATTAACACGGTACCGACTACTTTACGCCCCCTCCGAAAGGCGGAACGTGTAGACATTCAACTTTCCCAAATGCAATGCCATAACCTTGGTTGATGTTAATTTTACAGTATGTACTGAAAAAGTGAAAGGAACCCTGATAATCGAACCCAGTACCCTTCGATTTAAGAGGCATACGTCCTTACTACTGAACCACCGATGCTCTATAGTCACTTTTCAAACATGCACAGTTTTGAAAAATACCACATGTGTGAAATGGTAATAGAGATCAATATGCAGTTTTCAAGATTAAGTTTATCATGAAAAAGGAGCCTCAGGGTATCACACTAGTTTTCTAATTTTCTGCTCTGGTTCCGATCTTCCAATAGTATACCTCTTGCATGCATACTCGTTAGCTTGCCATGTAAATTGCCGCTGATACCCATTCCCATTACCGGGCTCTCTGCTTTCTATACTTGATGAAAGATGTCATCTTTTACCTGCTTTATTCGCTTGCCTGTCGTCTACACATTAAGTAAAGGACGAGTTCACCAGGCCCAATAGCACGAACGTCTCGCGACTGTAAAAACTCGGTTGCATAGATCATGCGCACTTTGAAGAATATTTTAAGTTTAACGAAATAAAATACCCCCCTGACGTGCTGTTTACACACAATCCTCCTACTAACAGACCTTCCTGACCTGCCTTTAATCAGTTTGCATAATTAAAAGCTAAAAGGGGAAGGAAAATCATCCCTGCCAAATATCAAGGTCATGTGAGAATAATGTACTTTTCCTTCGCCTTTTTCCTTGTTTAGCTTTCGATTAGGCAAACTGATGTCATAGCAGGTCAGGAAGGTCAGTTGGGAGGATTGTGTGTAAACAGCACATCGGCGAGGTCTTTTATTTCCTTAAACATAAAATATTCTGCGAAGTACGCATGACCAGTGCAACCGAGTTTTTACGGTTGCGAGACGCTCGTCCAGTAGCTGCCAACAGCTCCATTGTTCTGTCAAAAAATGTTGACAAACGTCAACATTGTGTCAACATTTTTTGACATAACAATGGAGCTCCTGGCAGCGCGGGCGCCTGATAAACTCGCCTAATGTTTCCCAGTCTGATGGCTTGTTCTTTCAGATTTTTCTTGGTTTCTTCGTCTCTTTTTCTCAGGTCGTCTCTTGCTTCTTCATTTCTTTTCCTGGCTTCTCTGTCTCTTCTTCGCATTTCTTCTTTTGCGTTTATCGTTTACATCCCCTTTTCTAGTTTCTTCTGTCATTTCTTTAATAAATTATAATAGCTGGGTATCCATATCGGCTGTTATATAAGGCCTGTCAGAGCATGCAATACGTCTGGGTTTGAAATATGATGATATTTTGTGTTTGATAGACAATTATACTCTGTGCTCTTGAAGAATAACTGTTCGAGAGTAATGTATGAAACGTGATGAATTCACAAGTTCTATTGTAATTAATAGTTATTAATATAAAATCAGAATTTCACATGGCGCTGCGGCCAAATAAAAATCGAGAGAATATTAATAGCGTAAAGTGGAACGCAAGTACAGCAGACTTTATGTCTCTCTTACTATTTATAGTGAAATCGGTATCGGTGTATTCGGTGTAGAAACAATTTGGGTTATACGTGCAGAAGGAAAAAAATAATTTCGGTGGATTCGTGAGACGGAACTGCTTCGTTATCGATGGAAACTGAAATGGAGAACTTGAAGCAACCCGATGAACTTTCGCTGGAAGTATGTACTAACTTTAAAAAGTGGAAACAGAGGTTTACGATTTACATGGAAGCATCAGGCACCAGTACCAATGTGAAAATAACACCACAGAGGAAAGTAGTCATATTACTTCATACAATTGGATCTGAAGCTCAAGATTTTTACGAGACATTGGAGATAGAAGACGCCGATAAAAAGGATTGGAAGAAAATAATTGAGAATTTTAAGAACCATTTCTTGCCGAAAGAGAAGGAAATTATTAACAGACAATTTATTTCATTCAAGACATTAGCGAGAGGGCAAGAATGTTGATGTGTTTGTTACTGATTTAAAGAGATTGAGTCAGAAATGTTACTTCGGCGAATTGAGAGAGAGCCTGATCAGAGATAGAATAGTATGTGGAATAATTGATCCGAAAGTCAAAGGTAGGCTGCCGAGGGAAGCTCAGTTGGACTTGACAAAGTGCGTAAATATTTTCAAGGCTGCGTAGAACGGATGGAAATACAGTCAAAACAATTATAATAGCATGAAAAAGAAATTGTTCACGCAATAAGAAGAAAGGAAAACCAAAAATCTAAATTATGGAAAAACAGATTCATACCGAAAGAAAATCACTGAGAATAAAATCAGAGAGATAGACAAAATAAGCTTAAAACTAGTACACATTTTATTCTGTCTCAAAAAGACTCCTGACACTAATCCGCCAGATATTCCAAAAATGTGACCGTATTGCTCAACGAATATTCCGGGCTATATCTTCACTATCAGCTTGAAAATCCCACTTGTCACCAGCTGTTACGTTCTTCGCGGTTCTCTATTTATTGGCTTAAACACAGCGTTTCAAACTATTAATTTATTATACCATCTTTCGACAAACACACCAACTAAAATATTTCTCTATTACCAAATGTTTAAGCACTATATAGTTTACTGTTCGCTAACTGAGACTGCTTCATGTATGGCTCGTTTGTTTATATGGTCTATAGTAGTTTTAGATCCTTCTACATTCTTCCATTTGTGGATCCTCGTTTTGTCTCAAATATAATTTTAGAGTGTTCGCTGCTGTCAATCCACTCTACAAGCTCTCCGTGACCATACAGGTGTATTAATCTTTCTTTGAACTTGACTCTCATACAAAAGGAGTATTGCCGATGTAACGATATTATTGAAGACTGACTGCTGACTGAATGTGTTCTAGTTCTAGTAGGCTAGTCGTACTCATTTACAGAAACTTTTTAAAAATTCCCAACTCCAGATATTTTCATTAATTTCTACAAAAATTCACTAATAAAGAAGTTTAAAATAAAAAAATACATGGGAATGGATTGAGCTTAAAGTACCATAATCGTTTAAGATACAAAAATACAAACTACTGACTGCACCGTTCTGAATATATAATCACTGGCTAGAAAGCCATAACAGCATAGTCCTAAATAAATAAAAAAAGAGCATAGTTTTAAAAACAAATGTCAAATGTCACAAACATTATGGTAGGTTATGGGTTCTGGTTTTAGTTTTTGGCTTTTGGTTATAAGTGATGGCAATAAAGTTTCATACTACATACTCTAAGGAGTAATTAATTTGTATTAAAACGACTGTAGACAGTAATTAACATAGCTAACAATTACTTATTTCATAAACTTTATTATCATCCAAAATTTGGTCGTAGCACTATTCAGCAGTAAAATGAGCGTTATCGACACTGAAAGAAAGCAAGGAATAGGTGGAACTGAAGAGACTGAAGAGCAACCCACAAAGGAAAATGGGAATAAAAATGTTTTTAAAAAACCAGTTCTCATAGGAAAAATAGGAAAGCTTCCTAAAAAAATCCAGAATACTAATACTGCCTCACCTCAGTCTGAAACCAGTGATGAGTTAGAGAGCCGAAAGGTGTATTTTGAAGAAACTAAAGAACAAAATGACACAGGTAAATTGGTGAACTTCCAACTACCCCTTCTATATTTTCCTGCTGGTAGACAGTAATTTTCAGTCTGAATTTGTAAGTTTTTTTTATAATGATTAAGCTCGGCAATATTCGAAGTTGCATTTTATTGACCAAATACTGATATAATCCTAGCACAACTATAGATTTAACATATTGGAATGTACTTTTGGTTGATTTGTAGATTTGGGAAATGTGTAGATTACCTCACGGACAGTGTTAGATAAGCTGACTGCTGATAGGTAAAGTTTGGATCTTACATGCATGAAGACACTATTTTTACTTTTTGGTTCCTTCTCTTTGCTGAGTTATTTAAATTACAACTTTTTAAACATTTCACGCTTTTTTAATAGTTTCCAGGTACAATTCTGTTGTTACACCTCCTTTCCATCGTAAGTGTTAAAATGTGAAGTAAACTCAACTGTGGGATTTACTGGAATGTTCCAGTCTTAGCACACATAGAGCTTTCTTATTGGTTCTGCAGTTTTTGTTCTGTGCCCTGTTGCTTGTTTGTGTTAGTATTGTTAGTGTGCTTCCCGCTTTTAGTAGGAAAACTGGTAGAGATTGGGTTATCTATTATTCTTGTGTTCGCAGACCTTATTTTTGATATTGTGTATTGGTTTGTTTTCTTAATGACCCTGTTAACTAGTGTTATAGTGGTTAAAGCGTGAGCGTGTATGTCTCTTGATCTATCACAAATTATTTGTTTGCTACATTATTTTTGTAATGGGTGAAATTTGAAGCCCTCACTTTTTTGGTGAGGGAGTGTGTAGCTAAATTATTGTAGACGACAAACGAAAGGTAAGTATGAACTTCTGCAGCTGTGATGTTTCCTCTAGTTTTTTAGTTGGGCAAACCTTTGGCAATAATCTGATATATAGCCATTTTTTTTAATTTTCTTCATTTGATAGTACTTGCTACAAGGAGTGATCTTTTCCCTTCCCCTAGTTTTTTTTAACTAGGATACAATCTACCATACTTCTATTGTGATTTTGTTCTCCCTTTCTCTTGCTTCCCTATTGGACTTTCTGAAATTTGCTTGGAACCACCCCTACATGCATAAACCACAAGACAAATGTTGTGGTTTCAACCCCCAAGGAACTTAAGAGGCCCAGGCAGATAGAGGTACTGTGTGGGCTAAACAAGATTAAAAGTGAGTATAGCTGCAAAATGTAATGAAAACTGTTTACAGATGTCCAACTAAGCTGTTTTGCATTCATATTACCTTTCAATCTTCCCAGTCCAGCACCCCCATGTACTCCAGATCCCATAACTTTGTTATTTCCAAAATATTGATCTTGTGGTTTCCACATACAGTGGTGGTGCCAGGAATGTTTATGTATATATTTTTTATTGGCAAGCTGTCCGTGAAGTCATCTGCAAATTTAGTTGTCATGGATTTAATTGAACAAATCTTGATATAACGCCCGCACAATTGGAAATTATAAATTAAAATATTTGTAATATATTTTATTGATAAATTTAATATTGGAATGTGACAGAGGTTTTATGTTTGTAAATAAGCCAACTATTTCTGTTCTTGTAATTCGCAAACTCTTGCTGATGAAACATTCAATGCTTATTTATGTATTACATAACTATAGCAGTACAATAGTTATAGGCTCAGTGTCTTAAATTGCCACTTTGACATTTTCAAAACTATAAAATTTTCAAAGTAATTTTGCTCGTAGTTCTTGAGCTTTTTGTGTGAAGAAAAAATAGGCTCTGTCTGTAATATTCAATCGATTTTTTGTTTAACAGACAATATTTTGGTCTTGCTCTCTACTGTAACCTCCAGCAGCATTGAACTTTTTTTTCATTAAATGGCTATAACTTTTTTCTTTTAAATTAAAAATTTAAGTTTTGGATTTCATTTACGTACCAAATTTGGTTGCCTTAGCTTTGTTATTTTTGGAGATACAGAAAAAAACTCAACATTTTGACAGAAAAACTGGTCTGAATGTACCTTGCTAACAAACTTATCCAAGCCACTGACGAGAGAAAGGTACTTACCAAATCTCATCAAGATTGGCCCATTATTAGCTATTGGTATGATACATATACCGACTTTCAAAAAAATCCGAACACACAGTAAGAGTAGATAATAATAATAATAAATAAATAACCACAGGTGACAAACTCCGCAACCAGAAGTCTTTGACTTGTGCGGGGGGAGCTTACATACACATATAGAAAAAGGACATCACCCCTAACTCATCAGAAGCCGACCTTTCCACATTCAAGTGAAAAAGACTGACTGTCTGAATACGGGACTCGAACCCGCTACTTCCTAGTCCGATTCTAGAGGTTACTCACCCCGCGAACTCAGCTATTCAGCCTGATAAGTCTTAATAAAATTTAGACAGGATGTGTGTTTAATCCAACTTAAAAAATGATTACATTTTCAAACGAAAATATGAAAGAATAACAAAGTTATTTAATAATGAGTTGGTCTCTCGTGGTTTCTTATGCATTCGATAACTCTTCGAGGCATGCTTGAAATCAAATGATTTATGGTATTCTGAGAAATGTCATCTCAGACTTCTTGAATTCGGTGACCAAGGTCAACTAGGTTATTTGGTGGCTGAGGTAAATCCAGTCGATTGCAAATCATATCCCAAACATGTTCAATCCTTGGTTATTTTCTTGTAAGAACCCTTTAGTAACCCTTGCTGTATGAGGATCATATCCCACATATACTATTGGTGATAAGTCTGGGGAATGAGGGGACAATGGAAGCAGGGTCACGTTATTGACTTGTAAGAACCTTGTACTAACCCTTGCTGTATGAGGACGTGTGTTGTCTTGTTTGAATGAAGTCTCGTAGGTATGGTAGTGCAACAGGCTGTAGTACGTTTCATATGTAATCATTTGCATAACTTACTACCAATTAATACTAAAGGTAACTTGCTACCGTATGTTACCCATACCATCACCCCTCATGTAAGGGATGTATGCCGTTCAACATAAAATTCTAAATTTCTGCATTCTTCACATAATGCTGGACCCAAAGACAGAATCGTGATTCGTTAGAGAACACAACACACAAATTGTGTGATACACATTCTGGCAATACTACCGACAAAGACAAACTGAAAGAGACACCACGTGGAAAAAGTTTTAACTAAAGCTGTCAACAATTAACAAAATCTTAAAAAAAATCATATCTCAAACTACAAAGAATCGCATAACATACATGGGGGTTAAAATGATAGGTATTAGTGTCCCCTAACCCCAGACTTTCACTGGTACACCCTTCGTGGGACATCCTGTGTAAATATACGGATTTTCTCAAAAATCTGAACATCCAGTAAAATTGGAATAATTGCAATGAAATTTTCTACACTACTCTGTTTTATCTGAAAAGAAATGATAACAGTATGGACGAAAAGATTTAAATGTACACTTTTTAAATTTTGATTAATCAAAAATCTTTAAATTTGTATTTCCTTCAGTTTGAAGCAATATTTCTTAGCGATTTGTACTCAATTTATTTAGTTGTACGGTTTATGAAACAATTATAATCATTTAAGTGAATTCAGAAGGGAACACATTGTTGACATGCAGGAAGCCGGTTGTTCAATCAGATAAATTTCCAACCGCATAGGAAGCAGTATGTCAAGAGTGTTACAGTGTTGGTCCAGGTGGTCTGAAGCAAAAGTCCATAATGATCGTCGTGGAGCCGGATGACCCCGAGTAATTTCAGCACAGAAAGATCGGCATTTGAGGGTTGTGGCTTTACAAGACAGAGTTTCCACAACATCGATTGGTAATCGTTGGTTGGGAGTTTTACAACAAAGAGTCTCTATGGCAACAATATATTGCAGAATGCGCATTTTTGGGCTTTGTTCGTATACCCACTGACACCTCGCGATCGAGCTGCTCACCTTGAGTGGTGTAACGGCAAATTAAATTGGGATAGTGAATGGAATTGTGTTGTAAAAATAGAGACTGTATACAACCAACTAACAATTTAGTAAATTAGCCGTATACTATTAGCCGTATTACTTTATAGGTGTATATTCGCAACAATTAGTATGCTGTACTGACGAGCTCTAATTAGAGCGAAACCGGTCTACGGTTCTAATTGTTGTGAGAATGCATCTAGCCTTACAAACTGTGCAATAGTTATATGCTCAATGTTTTAAATAGCCACTTTGACATTTTGAGAAGAAAAACTATAAAATTTTCAAAATAATTTTGTACTTCTTGACTTTTTTGTGTCAAGAAAAAAATAGTCTGTAATATTCAATCGATTTTGTTTAAGAGACAGAATATATTGGTTTGCGTTCTAATGTGCCCTCTAACAGCACTAAATTTTGTTGATTAAATGCCTATAACTCTTCTCTTCTTTTTTTTAAACTTAGAGATCTAAATTTTCTATTTAATTTGCGTACCAGATAAGGTTGCCATAGCTTTGTTAATTTTGGAGATACAGCAATTTTCCAAAAGAACACCCATAATTTTGACCAGAAAGCTGGTCTATTGAATTTATCCAGGCCACTTATGAGAGGAAGGTGCCTGCCAGATTTCATCAAAATCTACCCATTATTAGTTATTGGTATAATAATCAGAGAATCAATAGAACATGTGAAAATAATTAGAGTTTTCTTAATAACTTATTTTGAAATCTCAACCGTTTCAGATATACAGAGTGTTGAACTTTCATAATTTTCTTTATATAAATTTAATATCCCAAAGTAAATGAAATATTTTATTGACATTTTGTGAAAGCTTTTGTCTTTAACATATGGAGCCATAGTTTGGTGACCCAAGGCACTTCGTGGTATCGCGAGGGCCAAACTGGCTCATCTACAGAGACATGCTTGTCTGATGATAACGGAAGCGATAAGCACCATACCATCAGCCGCTCTGGAGGTCTTCCTTAATATTCCACCTCTTCACATATGGCTGGAGAGAGTGGCGAGGTGGACAACTTACAAATTAAAACAAACGGCCGACAGCATGCCGAAGGAAATCAGTCTGGGAGGGTCCGGACTCCTTGATGACATTGAGGGTCATGGGATTCTGGGAATGGTCTCAGACTTGATGCCTACAAAGATCAGTAGAAATCTGTCTTTCAAGACCGTCCTCCCGGAAAGGGAGGACTGGGAACGAAGTCAAACGACCCTATTAAAAGCTGATCTTTGCTGGTATGCTGACAGCTCCAAAACCAATATGGGAGTAGGAACCGGCGCATATGGTGGCAACACTGATGCTAAACTATCAACTAGCCTCGGCAAGTACGCAACCATGCACCAGGCAGAAGTGTATGCCATCGAGATGTGTGCAAGGGAAAGCATAGAAAACCAGTGCACACACAAATCAATAAAGATATATACAGATAGATAAGCTGCAATAAATGCTCTTGGTTCCTACTGTTGCAACTCAAAAACGGTATGGAGTTGTAAATCTGCCCTCAACGAATTGGTCAGATGTAATGAGGTGTGACTGGTCTGGATACCGGGTCACTCGGACCATGATGGCAATGTAGCAGCCGACATGCTTGCCAGGAGTGGTGCACAGAGGGACTTTATCGGACCAGAACCGGTGCTGGGGATAACATCATGCACAGCAAAACACACCTTAAAAACCTGGACAGAAAGAATGACAAGCCAGCAATGGCAAAATCTGCCAGGATTAGCTCACTCTAAGGCCTTCATAAATGGCCTGCCTGAGTCAAGGGCTAAAAAACTTCTAGAGTTAAACAGACAACAACTGAGTACTCTAGTCGGCCTGTATACAGGACACTGCCGCTTGCATCACCACATGCACCGTATTGGGGTCGGTCTGGAGACTGAGTGCCGGCTGTGTATGGAGAGTGACGATACAGCAGAGCACATACTGTGTTCCTGTCCGGCGGCGGACAGGACTAGAGACCTGCTCTTTGGCAAGACAAAGCTTGCTCCGGAAGATCTGGATCAACTTTCACCCACAAAGATTATCGACCTTTGCAGCAGGCTGGCTTTGTTGGGCGAAATAAAGACCATTAGGCGTGAGCCACAATAGACCTTATGGTCGCGGTGGAGGGACCGGTATGGCCCACTCACATTCAAACCTAACCTAACCTAACGGGGGTTGGATGTGCTAGAGAGGAGGTAATTGATGTGGAGAAGAAACAAAGTAGGGGCTAAAGCTGAACCTTGAGGGACTCCTGCATTAATTGGATACAATTTAGAGGAATGGCCATCCACGACCACAGAAATGCTCCGGTTGGAGAGGAAATTCGCTGTCCAGGTACAGAGTTTTGGAGGTAGGCCATAGGCCGGAAGTTTATTAAGCAGCGCTGCGTGCCAGACCTGGTCGAATGCTTTGGATATGTCTAGAGCGACAATCTGGAATTCACTGTGTAGTTCCATATACTTGTTCCAAGAATGGGTGACAAAGGAAGGGAGGTCGGCTGTTGATCTGCGTTGACGGAATCCATACTGCCTGTTGTGGATTAGACTGTGTTTGTCAAGAAATTTTAGTAGTTTGGTGTTTATATACTTTATTTATTTATATATAGTATTATATAAAATATTAATAGACCACATCCACAGATTGGCTTTAAAATTATGATAAATATATTTAGACGTAGGATAGAATTAAGGTAGTTTCGGTAAATATCACCAGTGTTCAATCCCTTTATCCCCATAAGTTACATGTTCAATCATTATTTTTCTTTCTCTACTTGAAGCAGTGGCATAACCATAAGAGTGTAATTTCTCCTTTTGGGGGAATAGAAGGTACGTCAATGATTTAATTATCATTTTCTATTTTTGCGGTCAATATGTCAGTGAAAAGTCCCTTTGGAGTTTTTTTCGTAAAATAATTTGTTTTACAGGAAAAAAAATTAGAATTCATTACATTGTATGGAAAAAGAAAAGTCTCTAGGTATCTTTTACCCATGAATTTCAAATAAATAAAATTAGTAACAAAATCAAAGTAAAAATGATTTCTTAACAGAAACTTAAATCAATTGAGGAGCTGCTCAAATGTTCACCACCGACTTCAATACATTTCGGACACCTTCGAATTATGGAATTCACAGTGACAGATATCTAATTTCTACATTCCTTCATCTTATCACATGCTGATTGAATTATCACAATCACCTCCTCTCTGATTGCAACTTGTTCTGCATATACGTTGTCTATGAAACAATCCCATGAGTAAAAATCAAGAGAGTATCAGGAGATTGCGGTCGCCATGCTACTGAACCTAAACGCCCTATCCAACGCTTTAGGTAATTCTATTGAGCCATTCACGAACTTCTCGTGCAAAATGTGCCAAAGCACCGTCCAGTTGTAACCAACCCTCATTGCAGATATCAATATTCACGTCATCGAGTATATCTACCATCAACTTAAGACAGCTGAACCACATCAGAAACACAAATGGTCGACTCCTGGATCTCGTTCTGTCCGGTCTCACCGGTACGGTCGGTGGGGCTTCGGACGTTCTGTTGGACGAGGATGTTCATCATCCAGCGCTCGAAATTACTCTTGACATTCAATAGACTTCTGTGAACCGGGCAAGTATTTGCCCGGCCACCTTTGCGTATTGTTTCCGTAGAGCCGACTTCGGGGGGCTGTATGATCATTTGGCGGCAGTGGACTGGAGTTTCCTGGAACGATTCGAGGATGTTGATCTGTGCTGTGATCAGTTCTATATGCTAATCTACTCCATATTCGACATCTATATTCCTAAGACGCAGACTCATGCGCAGCGCAGGTACCCGCCGTGGTTTGACTTGGAGCTGATACACAATATTATAATGAATTTCAGAGCCTGGAGACGGTTCAAGGCCAGTGGTGACCCCCTTGACTATGCCGAGTTCAGAAGACTGAGACAACTTGTCAAAACATCCTCTGCCGCCAAGCAGAGACTCTACTCGCAGCGGGTTGAAGATAATATTCATTCCGATCCTTCCAGCTTCTTTAAATTTGCCAATCATAAAAGAAGTAACTCGGCACTTTCATCCTCCATGACTTATCGCGGGGTACCCCTCTCGGACACCCGGGATGTTGGGGAGGCATTTGCAGAGTTTTTTCAGCAATCCTACTCTACTGATACCAACCATAATAATGTCACAGTTAATTCCTTTTCCTGTACTCCTCTCTTCGACATAAATGAGGTATCGGAGCAGCAGGTGTATAGGGCTCTATGTAAGATCAAGCCAAGGCATACTTCAGGTGTGGACCAGATCCCTGCGTTTCTGGTTCGAGACTGTGCACAACTGTTTGTTAAGCCCTTTACAATAATCTTCAACACATCCCTGAAATCTTCAAAGTTTCCTAGTGTCTGGAAGAGGGCGAAGTCAGTCCCGATCCCCAAAAAAGGTGACAAAACTGAGGTGGAGAATCACAGACAGATTGTTTATATGGACAATTTTCCAAAGGTGTTTGAAATCACTTTGAATGACATTATGTATTTTAATACGAAGGGTCTTATTGCTGTGGCTCAGCACAGGTTCGTGAGGGGTCGTTCCACCGTCACCAATCTGGTGTGCCTGACGGATTATATCTCGTCCGGTTTGGACATGAGAACACAGACGGACGTAGTCTACTTGGACTTTTCTAAGGCCTTCGACCGATTGAACCATGAGCTTCTGCTCCGGAAGCTGTGCCATATGCGTTTCTCTCCGAATCTGCTGAAATTCCTTCATACATATTTGTTGGATAGAAGGTATTTTGTATCATACCGCGGTCGTACTTCGACCGAGGTGGTGGCGAGGTCGGGGGTTCTTCAGGGGTCCGTTTTGGGACCTCTACTGTTCAATCTGTTCGTGAACGATATATCTGGGGTAATAGATGTCCCGCACCTGCTGTATGCGGATGATCTGAAGATCTTTCTCAGAATAGAAAATCTGGAAGACTGTGTGGAGCTGGAGAACAATCTCAGCAGGATACATTCGTGGGCTCGCACGAACTGCCTCCCTATCAACATGCAGAAGTGCGCAGTAATGACTTATAGTCTGAACCACTCACGTATTGAGTTTTGCTACTCCTTGGACGGCGTTGAGCTTCGGAGAGCCGGGATTCTTAAGGATCTAGGGGTTGTTTTTGACCACAAGCTGTCTTTCATAAACTACATAGTCTATCGTCTCGAGGGCATTTAAGACTCTAGGCTTCCTCGTACGCAACTCAACCACCTTTCAGAACATGATCACTCTCAAAATACTGTATAATACGTACGTGCGACCTCATCTAGAATATGCGTCCACGGTTTGGTCTCTCCACTATGAGGTGCGCTTGAGTCGGTTCAGCGTAGGTTCTTGAAGCTGTTAGCCTACATAACTGACAGTGTTTATCCTGCGATAGGCACGTCGCAGGCCCATTGCTGGAGCGATTTTCCATTGAGTCCCTACAAGTCAGACGAACAGTCTCCACTTTGACATTCTTGTGGAGTCTGCTCAACCATGATATTGACTGTCCGCAGATACCGCACGCTCTATCTTTTCTGGTGCCAAGGCTTACCTGCAGATCTCATGACTCCTTTTACATCTCCGCTCCTAGGACTAATGTAAGACAGAACTCACCTATAGTAAGAATGTGTACCACCTACAATATGGTGCACCGCTCCATAGATATTCTAAATTGCAGCAAGGCAGAACTAAAGACCGCTGCTTCTCTCATGTAATGTAACTTGTGAGTGTGCGGACTGTTCCTAATTTCCGCGCCCATAGAGACAAGGAATTTTTTGTATTGTACTGTACTAGATTGTATTGTAATGTTATGTATTGTATTTATTTGCTTGTTATTTGTTATAACTGTGTATATTATTGGTGTATGATTTTCTTTTGTGCACTAGCTTACTCTTTATTTAGGGACAACCCGTTGAGTAATCTATATTTAAATAAATATTATTACTAATAAAATGGTGAAAATAGGGAATTCGCATAAAATTTAATCCACATCCATTTTCATTTTTTTTTTCATAACTTAATGCTATAGTAAACATCAATAATCAAAATAAATAAGTAATATTTCATTGTAAAGCTTTTATACGTATTTGAAAATCCTGGCTATTTCAATGGTCCTGTGACCATAAACACTTCGGCTATTTTTGTGATGTCGGATGATCCAGCTAGTCACACAGAAGCAATGTTAGATGTGCAGGTTTTTATATTAAAAATCGGCCGGTGCTGTTATCAAATTAATGAAATAGGGTCAAGAAAAACATTCAATAAGCAGTTTCACATACGCACAAAACCGCTAACAATTATTGTTTATCCTATACATTTGCCGTACCATTTGACAGGTAGTACTGTGTTTCAGACCAAGTGAGGTTTCTGCATTTCTGTATGTATTAACTTTCAGATGTTTATTTTCTAAAGTTAAACCATCTCTATTACTCACTTGTGATATATCAAAATGTTCCTTTTATTGCGTACAATAAGATATAAAACATGAGAAATATTCTGCAAATTCCTTGTCGGCCGCGTTAAGCCTAACTGGCAAGAAATGAGGACCACAGAGTGTTATCTATGACGCCCAACCAAACATTGACACTAAATTCTTGTTGAAATGATCTTGTCTAAATTTCACGGGAATTTTCATTTGCCCAGATGCGTAAATTATTATAACTAGTCCTCTTCTAGTAAATAAAGCTACATTGGTTCATAATGTTTTCCAATTAAATTTGGAAGCCCTTTCTATGAAATTTAACAGCCACTCGCAGAAATTCAATCATTCTTCAGCATCACCTTGGTGCAAATTTTGATCTGGTTTTGATTGGAACGCTTGTCTATGATTTATTTTATTTATTTATTCCTTCGGGGGAGAAGGAAAAACATGTGCTGGCAAGGAATTCCACAACTTGGAAAGAGCGGGTATAACAAGATGTTTTATGTCTGGTGACCTGAACAGTAAAAGGGTAACGTATAGCTCTCTTCTGAATGGAGTCCAGGATAGCGAGTGTAGAAGCGGCAGCAGCATCCCAGATGTGGGAGCAGTATTCGAGGTTTGGTCTTATTTGTGAAGTATATAAGGTATAGAGATTAGCTGGTGAAAAGTATTTGCGAGCCGGGAAGAGGAAACCTAATTTCTTAGCAGCCGCTTTTGCAATTGATGTGACATGTTGGTACCAAATGAGATTTCGATCCACAGAAATGCCAACAAGTGAAAAGGACTCATTACTTTGAATAACTTGGTTGTTTATTGTGATGGGTCTACGGCTGGTGTATCTCTTATGGGAAAGAAAGCAAGACTGTGATTTGGTGGGGTTGAATTGTACAAGATTTCTACTTCCCCAGTCTAATATTTTTTGGAGATCCACGGAGATAGAACCCTCCATGAGTCTGCGATCCTCATCTAATTGGGCTAAAGAGACAGGCTTAGAATATTGTATATTTGAGTGGAGGGTGCTGTCGTCCGCGTAACTGTGAACTGGGTTGGATGTGCTAGAGAGGAGGTCATTGATGTGGAGAAGAAACAAAGTACGGGCTAAAGCTGAACCTTGAGGCACTCTAACATTAATTGGATACAGTTTAGAGGAATGGCCATCCACGACAACAGAAATGCTCGGGTTGGAGAGGAAATTTGCTGTCCATGTACAGAGTTTTGGTGGTAGGCCATAGGCCGTTAGTTTATTGAGGAGCGCTGCGTGCCAGACCTGGTCGAATGCTTTGGATATGTCTAGGATCTGGGATTCACTGTGTAGTTCCATAGACTTGTTCCAAGAATGGGTGACAAAGGAAAGGAGGTCGGCAGTTGATCTGCGCTGATGAAATACATACTGCCTGCCGTGGATTAGACTGTGTTTTTCAAGAAATTTTAGTAATTCGGTGTTTATATACTTTTTCATCACTTTAGAGACGACTGAAAGGAGATAAATAGTTGCTGTTAGAATGCTGTAGTTGCTAGAAAGCGCTCTGGATCCTTTCTTGGGGACAGGTTGTACTCGAGCAGTTTTCCAGTTACTAGGGAATATGCCTCTATTGTAAGATGTCTGAAACAGACGAGTCAGGACAGCAGCAAATTCTGGTGCGCATTTTTTGAGAACAATTGCTAGGATCTTGTCAAGGCCAGAGGCTTTCCTGGTATTAAGAGAAGAGGACATCTTTCGTACCTTTTTAGTTTTGAAAATGATATCCGTCATATTATGCACGACATTGGGGACTGTTGGTGGTTGAACATTTGGAGGTGGGTTGAGAGTAGAATTGCCGGCGAACAACGAGGAGCTTAAGAGGACTTTGTTTTTGATGTGGTTATTGAACGAGTTTTTTGCCTCAGAAAGAATGGAGACATAGCGGTTTCTTGCATCGTTAAATGCTTGATGGTTTTCTTGACTGGGATTGTGCAGAAGCTTTTTGTGAGATTTGACCTTTTCAAGTCTGGCCTTGTCACAGGATTTAGTGAACCAGGGGTTTTGAGTGGCTGCAGAGGTTTCCTGTGTACGTGGAATAAATAATTCCAGCTTGGATAATTTCGGTGACAGTTTGTGAGATATCAGAGGGGTCAGGATGAGAGAAGCAGACAGACGCCCATGTAAATGAGGAAAAGTATCTCGAATTTCGTCCCAGTTCGCGGAGTTGTAGTGCCAAACGATATGTGGGTGTGATGACTGTGTGACCTCGGGTTGCATTGCGCAGGAAGCAGGTCTGAGAGACCCAGGGGGGCGGTGACTGATATCTTATAGCAGTCAGGATTTGTAGTAAGAAGGAGATCCAAGGGATTTGAGCTGTGTGTTGGGATGCGAGGAAAGTAAGTAGGTTGCTGAACCATATTGGCTAAATAATTGCTGACTGCAAAGACCTCCGCTGCTCTTCCTTGTGGATAGGTTTTTGAAGATCCTAGCCATTCCTTATTATGGACATTGAAGTCACCAAGAATAGTGACCTTGGAGGAAGGATATTCAGAAATCAGATTGTCGGTTTTTTCAGAAAGGTAGTCAAAGAGCTGGACAAAGTTTTTGTCAGAAGGTGACCGGTAAATGCAACAGATGAATTTAGTTGCAGCCCTGAGAGAGAGCTTTATCCATAGTATGTCTTTTCTTCCAGCTTCTAAATTGGGGAGTCTGGTGCAGGGTAGATTGCTACGGACGTACGCGCACACACCTCCATGCAATCTAAAAGAAGTAAGGAGCTCATACCCCGGGAAATTAAGGTGATTAGTGGCTGTTTTGGCACTGATTTCAGTTTCGGTGAGGAAGAGGAGTTGGGGCCTATTAGCCTGGAGGAAATGGTGGAATGAGTTCAGGTTAGAATTTAGACCACATATATTCGAGAAGGATATGTTAAATCATGATATTGGCGCCCCCTGTACACCCCTCTCCCGGAGATCCGAATGGTGGGGTATTTTACCTCCGGAATCTTTTGTACAAGGAGGAGCCATCATCATTTTTGTTTATAAGAGAAACCGACTCATACACCAGAACCGGAAACATCCGTTGGGATTTCACTGGCCCCTTGATGTATGGGGTGGTACCTCCTCGGGCGTGAAAAAATCCTTTACTATCACGTAAAGGAAAATTCCACTACCACCTACCAGATCTCTATGTAAAACTGTCATTCCTTCTTATTTTGACAACTGCAATTTCTGAGATGCTCTGCGAGAACTCAGCCTATTATTGTCATCAAATGCTCTGAGGATTCTATTATTCTGATTCTCCTGTTTTCATTTTCCTCACCCTCATGATTTTTCAAACCACATAAAAGAAATTTGCGATGTACATCAATAAAAACTTGCCTGGATGGAATTCTTCTGTTTGAAAATTGCCTACCGTATTTCCCCACAGCTGCTTGAACACTACCGTCACAAAATCCGTATATGAAATGTATATCTGTATATTCAATGTTTGTGAATGTTCTTGGCATAATTATGAAACTAACAACAGCAGAAAATCACTTGTATAAAGTATAACATGGAATCAACTGATGGGCAGAATTTTTAGCATGTCATGACTTAAAAAAGTATACTAGAACAAAAGTAAACAACAACAATATCACAGGACACGGCATGGTAGAATCCAATGAATTCTAATGATGTTTTTTATTGTAAAATGATTGATTGTACGAAAAAACTCCAAGGAGACTTTTGACTTGTATGTTGACCGCACAAATGAAAAATAATAATTAAATAATTGGCGTATTTTTTTTTGTTCCAAAAGGAAAAAACACACCGTCGTGGTTACTCCTTGTGTAATTTTATACAAACTTACCTTGAAATTGAAGATAGTTGAAAACATTACTTTTTTATAGAAGACAAGAAAGAGGAAGACAAACCTGCAGCAGACAGCAGTGCCATGTTTTCATATAAGGAACCTATTTGGTCTGGCTTGCCTGAGTCTGTTGGAACATCTTACCAGTTTGATGTTTTAAAAGATGGTAGTATAAAAGAAACAATTGACCTTACGGGAAAACCATTTTGGGTGTTTGGTAGACTACCAAATTGTGATATTCTCATGCAACATCCAACAATTTCAAGGTAGGTACTTTAAGCATTAATTTATGTCAAATTAAAATTTTTAAGATTTTCATATTTATTTTTACAGATATCATGCAGTTTTACAATACAGATCTACACCAACAGAAACAGACACACCAGGATTCTACATATACGATCTGGGAAGTACACATGGAACATTTTTAAATAAAAATCGACTAAGACCAAAAGTTTATGTGAAGGTGCATGTAAGTTAAATGATTAGTTTTTTTCTGGTAGTTCCTCATTGACCTTTTGCGAATGATACGAACCACCCTCAATGTTCTCAAGTAGACTCATAACTTCTGAATATGCTTCTTGATAACTTTGTGTTACAGCTTGGTTTTTATCTAGCTGCTGTTTGCATTTATTTCTTAGGTCATGTATTTTCTTTGTAATGTCTTGCATGTAATTTGCATATTCTTCATCTGACTGAATAATTGGGATATTGCCTTCAAGACATTCTGTAGTATCAAATTTCTTAGAAACTTCCAGCAGTTTATGCTGGTAGGAAAATTTCAAGTTATTGATTTGCTTTTGCATTCTTTCCAGGAATCCTGAACTTGAATCCAAGCGATTTTTAAGTTCATTTATTTGTCCAGAATAGTCTTCACCTCTGCGACAAACTTCATCTGATTTTTCTAGTATATCTGTCAATCTTTTATATTCTTGTTCAGTTAGGTTATTCTTAAAATATGTCAAATCTATTGGAGGTTCTGATGGCACAAGTCGGGATATTTTAATGTCTTTATCTTTATCATCTTCATTTGCTTTGCTTGTGTCTGCTGGAGGCATTTTTATGTCGATGTATTGTTTTTCTGTCATTATATAAAATTTTAGACTTTAGACAGGATAGAAAAATGTTTTGATAGTTGGGTTATCTGTTTGGATATTTTGTTGCTATAGCAAGTTCCTAGGCAATGGTGTTTTGTTTGATCAATATAACAAAGGCTTCTTCTTTCACCATTATTAATTAATTGAAAATATTGGTAATTATACTCTATATATTAATATTTGAGGTTTTTACGATTTATCCAAGACACAAATATAAAAAGATGTAATAGACATTTAGAATATTTCTGTAGACAAAAACATTAACTACCTAATGTGTTCACCAAACTAAAAAACAAGACTGAAATTTCTGTGATCTGAACGTATTTATAAAGAATCTTCATTAATGAATTTTCTTTAAAAACAATTCACTAATTAGGAGATCCAGACTCTTGAATTTTGAAAAAATTTCTTCAAATGGGCGCGAACTAGGCCCCCTAGAGGGTCAGTTTCAATTTTTGTATGTTCCAAG
Organism: Tillus elongatus; assembly: GCA_964006375.1. Classification (NCBI taxonomy): domain Eukaryota; kingdom Metazoa; phylum Arthropoda; class Insecta; order Coleoptera; family Cleridae; genus Tillus; species Tillus elongatus. The sequence goes on along the minus strand of OZ023262.1, from coordinate 117,607,371 downwards.
AATCCGGGTCGGTATTACACGTGACACATAGGTTACCCCTCCCCGTGGTAGCGACAAAAGAGAATATGCAGCGCATTGCTGAAATGCTTGTCGATACACCCAACAAATCTGCAGTTCATGCATTGCTTTAATTAGGCATATCGGACCGCAGTTTACGTCGAATGTTGAAGAAACTTAATTGTCAGTGTTATCGTCCAAGTTTGATACATGCGCTTACAGAAGACGAACGTGATCGTAGACTGGAGATATGCTGGTTGTGCGGAAGATGACACACAATTTTATCAGCATAGTTTTTGGAGCGATGAAGCGCAGTTTAAATTAAACTGACGAATTAATTGGCATAATTGCCTTAGAACCCTTATCAAACCATTGCCCATGTGTTGAATCTTCCTGGAATAACAGTGTGGGCTGCAATTCAGGCCGGTGGTCTCATTGGTGCGTATTTCTTTGAGGGCACCGTGAATGCACAAAATTATCTGGCACTGCTTATGGATTTTAAGGGTACACTTGAAAATAACCCGAAGGTAGCGGGTATTCGATATTTACAACAAGACAGCGCCCCGCCCTACTTCAGATTAGAAGTTTGTGAATATCTGAATGCCGAGTTTGACCTGTGGACAGGAAGAATCGAGTTGCCAGCACGATCACCACATTTGAAGTCGTCCGATTTTTACCTGTGGGAGGTACTAAAAAATAAAGTGTTTTCCACCCCATTATGTAATATTGAACATTTGAAAACAAGAATTCAACAGGAATTTAACGTCCTCCACGTGCTCCCAGAATTCTTTGAAAAAAACCTGCTTTACTGTAAATAAGCCGTGTCATATCTGCATTGAGGAAGGTAGTCGGCAGTCTGAACACAAAATGTAACATTCAAACAGTCATTACTTTTGTCTCTAAATAAACAATACAATAAATGTTTCTGTATAATGTTCTTATCTTGTTTAGTATACAAATCAGTTAACTGACTTATGTCGGGCCTTACGTATATATATATATATATATATATATATATATATATATATATATATATATATATATATATATATATATATATTCAAACGGACCTTGGGTGTGGCTTCTAGGGGCCCTATTTCGCGCTCAATTGAAAAAATGTTGCGAAAGTCTCACCATATTTCCTCTATTAGTAAATTTTCTTAATGAGAATTCACTAATTATTGATGTTATCTTTACTGAGGACACAAAGAAGTGTGCCTGAGAGTTTCTTTCAGGTCAGCGGGAAGTTTAGCGGCAGACGGAGGGAACCACAATGGAAAACTCATTGTCGCCCTTCGTTGCTGAGATTTTCATGAGCCGATTTGAGAGTGACTTTTCTGGGGCGGTGGAGTATTTTCCGAGGGTATGGTTGAGATATGTCACCCATATTTTTGCCATACATGATAAAGATAACAATAATTTTGTTAATAAGTTGAACAGTAGATTCTACACCCGGTGTTACGTCATCCAGTGGTGAGTCATCCGGTATTGGGGCATCCGATATTGCATCATCCGGTGTTGTATCATCCAGTATTGCATCACCGGTATTGCATCACCGGTATTATATCATCAGATATTGCATCACCAGTATTACATAATTTTTAGTGTAAATAGTTTAGTTTTATAAATAGGATAATTTTGCCCATACAGGTAGTTTAACGACAGCTACTGATAAACACAACTTCGCTGTGGAAATACGTATCTAGCGCATAACTCTCTATTATTATTTTGTCGATTTTGGGGTGATTCTGCTTTTTGTTCCAGAACGTTTTTTTGTTCAAAATTTATATTTAGTTTCTTAATAAAAAAGTATTTAGAGATGTGTGTCCTTCATTTCCAGTATTATGAAAAATTCACTCAAGGTGCCTAAAAATGTCAGGGATTTTGTTTTAGTGAATTTTTATTTTAAAAAAAATTCACTAATAGAGAGGTATCGATGGTGAGACTTTGCAACATTTTTTTCAAATGAGCGCGAATTTGGGCCCCTAGAACCCATATCTGGGGTCAGTTTCGATTTATATATATATATATATATATATATATATATATATATATATATATATATATATATATATATATATATATATATATATATATATATGTATATGTATGTATGTATGTATGTATGTATGTATCCAACCGATATATCAAAAAATAATTAACTGATTTTGATGAAACTCGGCAAGTGCCTTTCTTTTATTAATAGCTTGGATGAGTTCGTTAGCTAGGAAAATCGGACAAGGTTTTCCGGGAAAATTTGGAGTTTTCTTTCGAAAAAAAATTTTTTTCTCCGAAAATTACCAAGCTATTTCGATGAAATTTTGTGCACATGTTGCTTTGGGAAAGACCTAACTATGTACCAAAATTCAGCTTTCTAGATTTACAGAAAATTGAGGTATTCAAATTTGAAACAGTTATTTTTAATATCACTGCGTTTCATTGACAATGGCAAAAACTGGCTTATAGGTATATGAGATCTAGTATGTCTGAGCCGTTACCTGACAACGGAATATTTGATATTACTGCGCAGGTCAGTTACACGCTGTAACTGACGTTTATCATAATAGTATTAGATTGTTTATCTGTTTTAATTTCAGTTGACAAATTATTTGTGTTATTTGGAAATTTTAATATACAAGTGGAAAGTATTCCTTTACGATTTTATTAATGTTAGTGGGTGGACTAAACAGTGTTCGTGAGGAGACCGTGACTTTAGAATTTTAAAAAGATTTCTTCAAATGAGCATAAACTACGCCCCCTAGAATCCGTATCCAGGTTTACGTTCAGTTTTTATCTGTTTACATATATACAGGGTGACGCATTTCTAGGGTAAAGGTCAATATAATTATCATTATACAAGAGACAAGAAAAAATTGTATAAGTTAATTATCGGGTGTCTTGAGCTGCACCTTATAAAATTATTTTGACAATCACAGGCTGGCCCATAAGTCGTTGGTGATCCCTACAATTTTTTTTCGAACAGCCTTATTTTATTGCATTTTCTATCGAAATATGTTTGTAAAAAACATCGAGAAGCAGTAAGTCCGTTTTGGTAGCAAATTTTCATTAACTGCTTCCAATTTCAATAATTCAATTTGCTATTAACCTAAGGTTTCTTGGCTAGGAAACCAACATTTAAAGCTTATTGTCGGAAAATTTTTGTCCATTTTCAAACAGTAAGTTATTTTGATAAAATATGGCACATTGTTTCTACTATATAGGTTATACTGGTAACCAAATTGATGACTGCTTGCATTAAAACGACATATTTGCTATTCATAGCATTTTTATAAAAATTCACTTCCATAACGCACTTGCTAAGCCCACGCTTTATTTTCCGGATTTAGCTCCATTAGACTTTTATTTATTACCAAATCTCACAAAATTATTGCGTTTTCTATTACACCTCCTCGTATGTTAAGAAATAAAGATATTGGTTTATTTTCCATATGATTTTTTCCAGGTTGGTCACATGCTGAAGTTAGGTTGTAGCTCCAGAATGTACATCCTAAATGGACCTGAAGAAGATACAGAAGCCGAATCTGAGTTATCTGTCACTGAATTAAAAGCAAAAAGAGCCGAGGAAATAAGGCTAAAAGAAGAGGAGGAAGCACGCATATTACAGGAAATTGAAGAAAAACGCAAAAAGGAAGAGGAGAAGGGTGTTGATTGGGGGATGGGTAAGTACAGATGTTTATAGTTTGTGCTCTTATAATGTATTAATCAATTTCAGCCCAGATTTCAGTTACATCTCTTTAATAGGTGTGATATACAAAAAACATCTTCTGGAAATATTTTCCATGTTTTTTTATCATCTCAGAGTAATCTACGAGGGGGTACCCAAAAGAAACTGAAATGATGTTGTGGTGGGCGGAGTTTTTGTAGCAACACGTTCTGCCGCTAGGAGCGTATAAAGCTACCGTTCCCTACAGTGACTTGATAAGAGATAGTGTGGTCATTCGGTGGTATCATTTTCTATTGGTTGGCAAGGCACGTGGTACAAAATCCGCCATGAATTCTCCAAACTGTATTTGTTTACATTCATTATTTACTAAATACAGACTTGGAGACTACTTCTCACTGTTGGTTTTGTAATTTTTCTTTGTAAATGGTTTCTGTAAATGGCCCTCTGAATTCTAGATGCTCCCCAACGTTTCTGTAACTGTAGTTTGTTGGTTTTTATGTTATTTAGTGACTAATTAGGACATTCATGAAATATACGAGGGAGGGTCAATAAGTCCGTGACTTTTTGAATAAAACACAGGTTTTTTCACAAAAAAATATTTATTTCTCAACATAGTCTCCTTTGAGCTGTATACACTTCGTCCGTTTCACTAATTTTTTTATTTTTTTATCCCTCCCAAAAAATATGATTTGTCGAGGTCCTCAAAATAATCTCTTTCTGCCGAGCCATTTCTTTAAGTTCGGAAACAAGAAATAGTCACTTCGGACCAAATCTGGAGAATAGGGCGGATGAGGGGAGCAATTCGTAGTCCAATTTATGCAATTTCGCCATGGAGACTACACATGTGTGCACCTTGCATTGTTTTGGTGGAAAATAACTTTTTCTTGGCCAATGCGTTCGTTTGTTCTTCAAATCATCATTGAATCTGTCCAGTAAGTTGGTATAATATTCGCCATTGATTGTTCTTCCCTTTTGAAGGTAATCAATGTGGATTATACTGTGTGCATCCCAAAAAACAGTCGCCATGACTTTATTGGGTGACAAACCCATCTTGGCCTTCTTCAGCGCCGATTCGCACGGAGAAACCCACTGTTTAGTCTGCTGCTTGGTCTCTGGTGTGTTGTGGTGAATCCATGTTTCGTCCACGGTTACGAAACGGCGCCAAACCTCGTCCCTATTGCGGTTGAACAACGCCAAACACTTCTTCGAAGTTGTCACACGATTGCGTTTGTGGTCGATTGTGAGCAAACGCGACACCCATCTTGCGGATAGCTTTCTCATACCCAAGGGATCATGCAAAACCGAAACCACTGAGCCATGTGATATGCCTATGGCTTCCACAATCTCCCGCACTTTCAATCTCCGATCGGCCGACACCATATCGTGAATTTTTTAAATTGTTTCGGGTGTAGCGACCTCAACTGGGCGTCCAGAACGTTCGGGGTCATTTGTGCTTGTACGGCCTCAACGAAATTCAGTAAACCACTTTTTTACCATGGAAATTCATGGTGCAGAGTCCCCATAGTATTTATCTAGCATAGCCTTGGTTTGAGTGATGGGTTTTTTTCGCGAAAAATAAGGTTTGATGAGCACAGGAAATTCACTTTTTTTTATTTTCGTTATAACTCAACACTTGTCTGCTTCCAATGGCTATCTAACACAAACCAAATGACGCAGCTTGTTCAGAATTTGACAGGAGTTGACTGACAGAGCTTGTTGACAGGAGCAGTGTTGCCTTTCCTGTGAAGAGGCGGGAAATTTAATAAGTCACGGACTTATTGACCCGCTCTCGTATTTTATTGTCCTGTTTGATTGTCATGTGTGGAAAAGGTGAGTGAAGTAATACGTATAAACCGTAATAAAATCAAAAGAAAATTCATTGTATAGAGTAGCTGGGTATTTATTTTTCCAAATAAATTCTTTATTTTATTGCTTTTTGACTGTCCTGTTATCGTTGTATGTGTGAAAAAGGTGAGGGGAGTGTAATATGTGTAAACCATAATAAAATCAAAACAAAATCATTGTAGAATAGTTGGGTGTTTATTTTTCAAAATAAATTCTTTATTTTATTGCAACGAAACTTTTCTTTTACTTCCACATCGTCACATGTGGAAGTATCATTTTCTTTTTTCGTTTTTTTTTTCTCGCTTAAACGTCGTAAAAAGCATCAAAACATATAGAAAACATGATTTGGGAATGAACATTTTTTTGTCTGTCAATCTGTCAGTCTGTTGGTCTGTATGTCTCTCTGTTTGTATCCACGATAACTTTAGAACGGATTGAGATATCATCTTCAAATTTGGTATACAGTTAGCACTCGACAAACGAACAGTTCGGATTGTGTTTGGGTAAAATCGCTTTAGGGGGTAGGGTATGAATGGGGATGATTTGGTGAAAATTGACACTTTTAATTGACACACTTAATGTTTCGAACAACGGAATAAAATACTAGAAAAGTCTGGTATGTCAGCAGAGAATACTTCGAAGGATTTTGAATGTTTTTTCTTTAAAAATTATATTAAAAAAAAAGTTTGAATTCTTTTGGGTACCCCCTCGTATCCTTTCCTATCAAGTTGTTTCTCTTTTGTTTACAGTCTATTATTGCAATTACATTTTTTTTTTAAGTAGTGTTCTATGTTACCTCATGCTAGGTTTATGCTAGGTTTACTTGAGACCAAATGTAATTAGATAACTAGATTCTGTCAACAAATAGATTTTTTTAAATTACCCCAAACTTTGTGTAAGTTGGGATAGTAAAGAATACAAATAAAACTCAGTAATTATTTATTAGAAAACTTTTTATTTCATCAAACATCTGATATTTTGTGCTGACATTAAATTAGGGGTTGAATTTGTGGGGGTGGAATATTGTTGACAAAAAAATCGATTTTTTTTTACTAAAATGATGTAAAAAGTCTCAAAACATATATAAAACTTGATTCTGGAACGAAAATTTTTGTGTCTGTCGGTTGATCGGTCTGTCAGTCTGTCGGCAAGTACGTCTGTCTGCTAATAGGCGCAATAACTTTCGAACAAATTGAGACATCATCTTCCAATTTGGTATCCAGTTAGCACCCGACAAAGGAACATTTCGAATTGTTTTTGGATAAGAGCACTTAAGGGGGTAGGGGATAAATGAGGGGTGATCTGGTGAAAATTGACATTTTTTCAATAAAACTCATAACATCACGTTTCAAAAGTTTATGGGTACAGGAATACAAATATTTTCTTTGTGGTCAAGTCATGGGCCCTAAATTCATTCCATGAGAATGTCTTTCTGAAGAGAATAACTGATCACAACTATGTGGAAGTTATGATTCAATTTGCAGCACTATTCTTTTCAAGACTGGAAATTATTTTCCGCCAGTTGTTTTGTTTTCAAATTCAGAATATAAACTAGTAGTCATTCTTTGTTAAGAAAATGTTGAGTGATTGTTCAGATGTCATGCATATTATATCTTGCCATTGCCATGACCTGACAAAAAAATTGTGAACAAGTTCGTTGTATTCAGGCTAAAAATGGGGGGTAAAAGGCTAATTTCGAGAAAAAATGACATTCTATCAAAAGTACAATGAGTGCATTTTTATGAACATTGAATAAAGTTTCATAATTATTTTTGCATTTTAGTGAATTTTCTTAAAAAAATTCACTAATGAGGAGATCCCGACTTTTGAATTTTGAAAAATTTTCTTCAAATGACCGCGAACTAGGCCCCCTAGAACACATATCCGGGGTCCGTTTCAATTTTTATATGTTTATATATATATATATATATATATATATATATATATATATATATATATATATATATATATATATATATATATATATATATATATATATATATATGTATCACACCGATAACTCAAAAAATAATAGGCTGATTTTGACTAAATTTGGTGTAAAAATTCCTTTTGCAAATGGCTTGGATAAGTTCGTTGTGTTTTCTTTCGAAAAAAATTTATATCTCCGGAATTAACAAAGTAAGGGCAACCAAATTTGGTACGCTAGTTAATATCCTTATGGGTAAGCCACCTACCAAAATTTAGCTATGTAGGTCAAAAGACAAAAAAGTTATAGGCATTTAAAGAAAAATATATTGGGGTTTTCCTCAAAACGTCAAAGTTGCGATTTAAAACGTCAAAATCGGCAACATTTAGGCGAAGAACTTGAATCTAATACGGGATATGGAAATCAAATGTCTCAAGAAGGATCTTTTACAAACTCTGAAGTCTTAGTTTCAACCGTCATTGTCCTTCATTTTACTAAAATGTTTCCAGAAAATTCATTTCAAATAGACCCTTTCTCTGATGCTTGGCAGTAGCCTTAGCTTTAGAGTTTATCGTTTAATGGTATATAATTTTTGTCGAATTTTCGTAAAAAATCAATAAAGTTCAATATATCCGTTATTATACAAGATATGAAGAAAATTTGTATATATTAATTATAGGGTGTCTTGAGCTACATCTTAAAAAATATTTCTACAATCACAGGATGGCCCATAAGTCGTTGGTGATACAAATTTTCTTTTTTTTTTTTAATCAAACACGCCTTATGTTATTGCATTTTTGAATTTTTCAGCGATGCATGTTTGTAAGAAAAGAAATTCGGGACGCAGCAAGTGCGTTATGGTAGCGAATTTTCATTAAATGCTTCAAATTTGAATAGCTCAATTTGCTATTAACCTATAAGGTTGACCAAGAAACGAGTTTTTCCGGGAACACTTTAAGTTTACTTTTGGAAATTTTTGTACATTTTCACACAATCAAGTTATTTTTATGAAACATGGCACATTGTTTTTACTATATAGGTTATACTGGTAACCAAAATTGATGCCTGCTTTCTTAAAAAGGAAACACACATATTTGCAATTAAAAACATTTTTATGAAAATTCACTACCATAACGCACTTGCTGCGTCCAGAGTTTTTTGTTTTGTTTTCTCGGAATTTGTTGTTGATAATTACTTCTATTAAAATCATAAACTATGAGTTTTACTTTGGAATGTTGATTGATTCATATAATTATTGATTCCCAAATTGTACTGGTATTATTTAAATACAAATTACAGACTAACAGCAGTGATTGAAAGTTAAGGCTAATATTTTGAAAGTCCACTTCGACAATTTATTAATACATAGTCTCCCACATACTTGATTTATTACCTCTCACATTTGTTTGTAATATTGAAAACTTGAAGAAAAACCAAGAATTCCTAGTATGAGCATACATAGACAGGGCCACAAAGAGATTGAATACTTTGCATATTCACTATCATTGTGCGCTTGCTCCAATATTTTGAATTATTCATAATTTGGGGTTTCTGAGGTTTAATCATAATATTCGCATATCATACGAAAATACAAAATAACTGAATAATGAATTCAGTTTGAAGAAATTTTAATGTTTCCTGTCTAGGTAGGAAACATCGCAACTAGACTGTACTGATGGAAAAAGGATTCTCTAGAAAAAGCATCGATGCAGTTCCTTTCTAAAATTCGACGATTCATTGTTATTAACAATTTTCTATAGATCCATTGACTGGAGAAATTTGTTTTATAGCAATTTTACATTTGGATTTTATTTAATTAATAATATTGCAATAGGAAATACTGCGACTTGTCTGTTATAGTATAACAGTATTTTGCTACAGGCAAGATTCTATACAGTTTTCTTTAAAAATGCAGCCATTCATGGTTATTTGCACTTTTACTATTCTTTCATAAGCACAATGCTAAAATTTGAAAAAAACATGGCGGCCGAATCGCGAATGGCCACATTCTATCTATCAAGTTGCTGTACTGTTCCAGAGTCAGTAAGCCAGGCATCGTCCTGAAGAAAGTTCTGTTCAGCTTGTCTGAATTTTTTAATGAGAGTTGTTTTGTGTGCTCATCGTTTTGCAATGGCTGATTTTCGTGAACAGCGTGTGGCCGATTAAGTTTTACTTTTTGCTCAGAAAAACTGACACTGAAACTCTTGATATATTAAAAACATCTTACAAGGATTATGCTAAATTCAAGTATTTGAGTAGTTTTCCCGTTTCAAAAGAGGTGAAATGTCAATTGATGGCAAACCTCGCTCTGGTGTCCTTCCATAGCTCGAATCAATGACAATGTTGAAAAAATTGGCGAAATAATCCTGGAAGATCGACGACGGACCATTGATGAAGTTGTGAAGATATGTGGAGTGACTTGGCGTTAAATTCAGCGAATTTTAATGGAAGATTTGGGGATGAAAATGATGACTGTCAAATTCATGCCTCGACTGCTGACTGTTGAAGAAAAGCAATGTCACATGGAAGCATGTTGCGCTTTGAAAGAAGAGTTCCAAAATGATCCAAACTTTTTTCCAGTTTCCACACAGGTGACAAGTCATGGTGCTACGGTTACGACCCTGAAGAAAAAGCAACAAACAAGCCAGTGGAAGACTCCCAAGTTTGCCTGGCCACAGAAAAGCTCGTAAAGTGAATTCAAATGTCAAAACAATGGTGATTTGTTTTTTCGATGTGAGAGGAGTTGTCCATTCAGAGGTTGTTCCACAGTGGTCAGACAGTTAACCAGGCTTTCTACCTAAAAGTTTTGAAAAAATTGCGCAATAGGTTGCTGCTAAAGAGGCCTGATTTGTCGCAGTCAGGTGACGGATTTTTCCACCACGATAATGCTTCGGTTCACACAGTCCTGCCTGTGCGTCAATTTTTTACCAAAAATGGCATGACCCCTATGCCCCTATTCACTCTACCTAGCCCCCTGCGACTTATAATAATAATAATTTATAATATTTTTTACACGAAAATTGGCTAAAAAATTCATAATATTCAAATTACCTATATACCTAATATGTATGTATCAAAATTTTCGTGTGTAATTCACATTCTGTAATATAAAGCCGCTAACCAAATTTGGTTGGCATAGCTTTGTTATTTCCAGAGGTATACAAATTTTTGGGAAGAAAACCTAAAATTTTCCAGGAAAACGAGTCCGATTTTCCAGACTAGCGAACTTAACCAAGTCACTTCTAAAAGGAAGGTACTCACCAAATATGATCACAGTCGGCCTCTTATTTTCTGAGTTATTGGTATATATATATATATATATATATATATATATATATATATATATATATATATATATATATATATATATACATATACATATACATATACATATACATATACATATACATACAAACATGGAAATGTGTTCTAAGGGGCCCAGTTCGGGCTCATTTGAAGACGCTTTTTCCAAATTCCAATTGAGTTCCAAATGAATTTTTTCTATGAAAATTCACGAAAATCCTTCATAAACATAACGTTAGATTACTTCATTAAATTTGTAACTATTGTTTTAGGAACTGAAAAACTGAAAGGTTCATACTGTCATTTCTATAATTTTCTGGCCACCAACCCACCACACCGTTTCCCCATGAAAAACTCCCACTTTGCCCAATTAAAAAAATCACTATATACTTAGCCTCATAATCTGATCCGTTATTAGATATAAACTAATGGACCTGTGCAGTGGTCGAAATTCGACAGTAAATCATTAAATTTTTAGGATTGAATATCATTGATGTTCTTTTGTATAGTGTACCTCTATAATCTCAGTACGACTATTTGACCACAGACTTTTATATGTTTAATATAACACGAACGCATCCATATACATGTGTTCGATCATACAGTAATATGTGTTTTACATTGACAGACTAATATATTAACCAATAGCGCACACCTAGTACTGGGAATCCGCCTGTCTAATTAAAGCGGAGCATTTTTTAATCTATTTTTAACACATATTACACATACATTTTATCTTTCTGCTCTCCTTCATTATATGAATTTTAACTATGCCAAATCTCACACTGCTCGGTGCACACAATGTGGTTAAAAAGGGGTACAAAGTTTCTCCTTCATGTAGAATAAACCTTATAACTGAACTAATGCTAAACTACTCTATCTAGAACATGTTAATTTTGACGATTCGAATCACAACATTGACATTTTAAGAAACACTATAACGCTTCTGACTTTTTTTCATTTTAACGTAGAGGTCTAAATTTTGGTACATTGTTTTTTTTAATATAAACCCGCTTATCAAATTTAGTTGCCAAAGCTGTTATTTCCGGAGATATTAAAATTTTCGGGGAAAAACCATAAAAAAAACTGCTCCAATTTTCCTGGCTAACGAACTTATCGAAGTGACTTATGAAAGGAACGTACTCGCTTAATTTTATTGAAATCGGCTCAGTATTTTTTGAGTTATAAAACTAGTTTTACTTGATGCTAAACGCTTGTAAACTAGTGATAATAGACAAGTGTACTAGTGCCAGTCGAAAGTACTCTGAAGGGAATTGAAGGTTTTTTGTTTAAAAATTAAATAAAGAAATAAAAAAATGTTTGGTTTCTTTTGGGTACCCCCTCGTATTTCCTATATCTCATTTTGCTTTAGTGTAGATTTTGCTATGTAAAATACAAAATACTGTTATGATAAAACTATTTGCTTTCCAGGCGAAGATGCAGACGAAGAGACAGACCTTTCAGAAAATCCATTTGCACAAACAACTAACGAGGAACTATACCTAGATGACCCCAAGAAGGCATTGAGAGGCTTTTTTGAAAGAGAAGGAGTAGAGTTGGAATATGACTGTAATGAACAAGGAATAGGTCAGTTTTTATGTAAAGTAGAACTTCCTATAGATGATGAATTTGGACGTCCCATTGTTGCTGAAGTATTACACAAAGGCAAAAAGAAGGAATCTGTTATCCAGTGTGCACTGGAAGCATGTCGGATAATTGATAGACATGGTTTGCTGAGACAGGCTGTACATGGTAAGCAATTTGTTTATTTAAAACTAGTGTATTAGTATAGGAAATAATTCATTTATACAACCGATTTTACGGATGTACATACAGGGTACCCAGTGATGTGGAAAACCGGAGAACCGGGAAAAATCAGGGAATTTGAAATACCCCTACAATGTTAGGGAAATGTCAGATACATTTGTGATTTTACTCAAATGTCATGGAAATCATTCAGCAGACCTGAAAATTATATAGTTGTAAAATTCCGTTTCAAATGATATAAGTATATTACACGAATCATTTCCACCTAAATATTTGTCTTCTACTTAGATAACATTGCGGATGCCATTTGGTACATTAATTGTAACTGCTAAAAAAACACAGCATGCGCCCAAATTAATATAGCTTCTTCTTCATCTATCTCAAATATGTCTCATTTGTTTATCTCACTTGAAATATTCTTCCTTGAATGCATAAAATGCAAAATGTGTTCTAGTTATTGGCGGTGTAGAGCTGCACTGTCTGTGTTTATTTTATTTTAACATTTATGATCATGTAACATAGAGTTAAAGTTGAAGTGAAAATATTGGGCATTTGTATATGGGTACTTGTATTGTAATCCACAAGAGAAAACCTTAATATCACAACGCATTGTGTATGATAGTGTAAAGAAAGTAGGACGAGTGGGAAATAGAGAAGTCAATCTAAAGTAGTATCAAAAATTCATAATATCATGAATATAAAAGAGCTCTCGATGAAAATCAGAAGACAATGCTTTAGGTGACCGAAGCAGAAAAATGAAACATAAAACACATAGAGAAATATCACAACTAGGAACGGGGAGAAACACTGAAGAAAGGGAAAAATTTGAGATTGGAGTTTTGAAATCTAAAATTACCACATTGATAAAATATGTATGGATACTATTTTATTTTCACAATGTGGGAATTTCATTTGGACTTTTTTCATAGTAAACATTTGATATTTATTTTCGTTGTTCAAGAAGCTTTTTTTTTTCAATCAAGATGTGTTTTTATTCAAATGCTTGAACAGTGGTTATAATATGGCTCTTGTGGTTTGATCTCATTTATATTAAAATGAGTGAAGCTTAATTAGTAGTTACTGCAAAAAACGTGCAATACTCATTCATTTAAGTAAAAAATTATGAGTTTTCTTTAGAAGTTTAAAATAATCTGTCTCAAATCTACTCATGAAAAGGTCTGCAATGAATGGAGAGAGTGTGTTGCCCATTGCCGTGCCTTCAATTTGTTCAGAAAACTCATTGTTAAATTGAAAAATATTTTGTTTTATAGAAAGGTTTGTTAAAGTTAAATATTCCAAATAATAAATAAATTGAACAACATAAGTGAAGAAGTTCGCAAAGAATATCTATCAGAATATCTCAAAAACTGTAACAGATAAGTATATGGAACCTTTATAGAAGTGGATCTTATTTTCTGGGTAGAATTCAAAATTGCCATCAAACATAGGCTGTTCCATAAGAGAAAAAATGTCGGGACGCACCAAGTGCGTTATAGTAGCGAATTTTCCTAAGAAATGTACACATTATTATACTGCATATTAGTAAAGTTAATAATTTAAACTTACACAGGCGTTGAAGATCAATTTTAGAGATCCTAGTACACGCACATTTGAAGAATTGCTTTGAAAGTGTTACCATCGATATCTCTCTATTATCAAAAAAACCTTGCGTTCTAACTCCTTTTGAGAAATATCCCCAAAACAAAATTTTCTATGAAGCTAAAGAACTAAATTTTGCTATATCTGTAGATAAGTGTAAGTATCTTTAAAAGAAACTTGTATTACAAATTTCATTAAAGTTATAGAGAAGATTTCCAGAAGGAAACTTAATTCATATTTAGAAAAGTAAAGTATCTGCCAAGTTATAAACATAGCAGTTATTTTTCCTTATTAATCGCCAGTATGATTTCGTTTTAGTCAACCTAATCAAACCGGTTTTTTTCAATATCAACAATAACAAAATTATAATTTCAGACTCAAAGGTGACAAACTTATTTAGGCGTTTTAAACAAAAATAAGATCTTGTTCAAAACGTATGAAATCTGTGCATTGTTTCTCCAAATGTCCAAATAAAACAAAAAAAAAACATAAGAAAACATACATTCATCGAGCTGGATTCGATCGCGGCAAGCGCGATGCCCCCTGCGCCATCTAGGCACACGTCAAATAACGTTTTATTTGCGTGATTTAGATTGGCTTCATGCCCAGGATATTATATTCAAAGTATACGTAACAATTAATTACAGACTTAGTAGAATTACCATTGAAACATATCCCACGACTGTTTCGGTCTTATATGACGTCTTATATTTAAGTTTAAAGATAAAAGAAACTATTTTAGAATAATTTTTATAGATACTTGGCTTGATTTTGTTTACATTTCTGCTATGTTATGTGGTAGCATAATATATCTATGCGGCGGTAAAACTGTATTTGGGGCCGTTAATAAAGCTACAAATATAGTGTATTTTAATAACTGATTGAATCCCCCAGTTAAGTAACAATCACTTGGCAAGTTCTTAATTTCATGTCGTCTGTAATTTTCTACGATTGTTGGTTCGGGTAGTATGTTTTATGCCCAGTATATATTTAGTTTGGTTACCATTGATGTATGGTGTATACCTGTTGTATGAATCAATCTACACGTAGTAGTTAACTACTCTGTCTGTCAGGCATTGGACTTTAACCACTAAGTCGTTTCAACGCATGTCTTTGGGATTTTATTTTTAATTTGGAAAAAATTCTAAATGTTGTGTACCAAATTACTTAAAATTTATAACATAGGTTTATTTGCACTATTTCTAGCCATATGAAAAGTACCATTCCAGTTACTCTGATACTTACACAAATATAGGGTTTTCAAAAAGTTTCCCCGATTTTCCATCGGAAAAAACTTGAGCATAAAGACTGATTAACGAACTCGACCTCAGATTTCGCCCAAACAAGATTTTTGTCAAGTTTGATTGAAATCAGTTTAGTATTTTTTGAGTTATCGCTCGGATACATACATATATACATATATCAATCCACCTCCAACTCAGTGTGAAAGGAAAACAACCTCTTTCTTCCCCACATTCCGAAAGTTTACGCAATGATAGACATCTTCACATAAAATAAAATAATTGAAATTTTTATGAATGATTGTGTTACAAAATTTGATATGCTCAATGAGTTAAATCAATTTTTAGAGGAGGGATTTTGAATTGCTCCCTTTTTTAAATTAATGAGCCAATTCGGCAGCTATGGCCATTCACGAGATGGATAATTGAACAGTATTGGATGGTGCAGTGATATTTGAATTGGTTCTTAAACAGGAAATTTTTTTTAGCTCTGCCTGGGACACGAACCCCCATTAGAATACACATTACAAAATTGACCACTGGATATTAGCGGGTTTGCTTACAAAACTACGTCGGCTCCAGAAAGCTTTCACATGCATTCAAAAGAAGTTGCCTAGGTGGCATTAGTAATGATATGATAGTGAATAATTACTTTGACATTATCGGTTCCCGCCAGAATTGTATATAATATTTTTAGTTTGTAGTTACTTGATAATTTAACCAGTGGCACCCCTGAGATTAAATTGTAACCGAAAGATGTGAGGGGTTGTCTCTGCCTATTTGTATGTCGATCTCGAAGCGCCCAGACCTTTCCGTCGGTCCATTGTATAGTCTCCCTTGTGTATATAATAAAGATAGTATTGTTAAGTTTAACTTTCACTGTTTTGAACTTCAACTAAACCACCATTAAAATACAGTCCACAAGTAACCAGCATCAACAGAGATTAAATAATATTTTTTTAAATCTGGATTTCAGAATCACGAAAGAGGAAAGGTAAAAACTGGGAGGAAAATGACTATTATGATAGCGACGAAGATACTTTCTTAGATAGAACAGGAACTATAGAAAAGAAAAGAGAAAAGCGAATGCAAGCCAAACTGCCACAGAAAGTAGAAACTTATGATAGTTTGGTATGTGTTTATTTTATTATATACATATTGTTTTACTCAAAACTATTTTATTGCATAACATATTTAATTATAATAACTGATTATAAGAAAGGTGACATTTTTATCCGTCAACTTCTTTGTTTGCATTATCTAAGAAAAAGCTGTATTCATTTTTCTGCATACAGTGTGTTTAAAAAGGTAAGAATACATTAATATTCTCTGTTATTAGTAATTTTTAATAGAAATGTTGAAAGAGGTCAACTTAGATTTTTGAATGCCACTTTTTTAAGTAAAAATCTTTCCTACACCACAGCGCTTTTAAGGGGTAACAACCCTTAACGAAATTGTTGATGAAATTTCTGCCAGTTGCCATTTTTTCCATCATTACCTCAGTGAGGTGAAGTCTCAACGGACGTTTCCGGTTCTGGTGTATGAGTCGGTTTCCCTTATAAGCAAAAATGATGATGGCTCCTCCTTGTACAAAAGATACCGGAGGTAAAATACCCCTCCATCATCAAGATTTAACATATCCTTTTCGAATATATGTGGCCTAAATTCTAACCTGAACTTCGTCCACCATTTCCTCCAGGCTTACAGGCCCCAACTCCTTTTTCTTACTTCCTTTAGATTGCATGGAGGCGTGTGCGCGTACGTCCGTAGCAATCTACCCTGCACCAGACTCTCCAATTTATAAGCTGGAAGAAAAGACATACTATGGATAAAACTGTCTCTCAGGGCTGCAACTAAATTCATCTGTTGCATTTACTGGTCACCTTCTGACAACAACTTTGTCCAGGTCTTTGACTACCTTTCTGAAAAAACCGACCATCTGATTTCTGAATATCCTTCCTCCGAGGTCACTATTCTTGGTGACTTCAATGTCCATAATAAGGAATGGCTAGGATCTTCAAAAACCAATCCACAAGGAAGAGCAGCGGAGGCCTTTGCAGTCAGCAATTCTTTAGCCAATACGGTTCAGCAACCTACTTACTTTCCTCACATCCCAACACACAGCTCAAATCCCTTGGATCTCCTTCTTACTACAAATCCTGACTGCTATAAGATATCAGTCACCGCCCCCCTGGGTCGCTCAGACCACAGCATGGTCACTGCTTCCTGCACAGTGCAACCTGAGGTCACACAGTCATCACACCCACGTATCGTTTGGCACTACAACTCCGCGAACTGGGACGAAATGCGAGATTACTTTTCCTCATTTCCATGGGCGTCTGTCTGCTTCTCTCATCCTGACCCCTCTGATATCTCACAAAACGTCACCGAAATTATCCAAGCTGGCATAGAATTATTTATTCCACATACAAAGAAAACCTCTGCAGCCACTCAAAAGCCCTGGTTCTCTAAATCTTTTGACAAGGCCAGACTTGAAAAGGTCAAAGCTCACAAAAAGCTTTTACACAATCCCAGTCAAGAAAACCGTTAAGCATTTAACGACGCAAGAAACCGCTCTGCCCGCATTCTTTCTGAGGCAAAAAACTCGTTTAATAAGCACATCAAAAACAAAGTCCTCTTAAGCGCCAGCGGTAGCAAACCCTTCTGGACTCTTGCTAAATCTATTGGGAATAATGTCTGCAAGAGCACGTTCCCACTTCTTGTCTCAGGGGATGAAATTGTTACTACCGCCCTGGACAAGGCTGAACTTTTTGCCTCGTTGTTCGCCGGCAATTCTACTCTCTTTTATAGATATCTGCACGAGCACTGCTCAGAGGAGCTTTCTTCCATAGTTCCTCCACCTGCTGCCCCCAACAGATCTACCAGGGGAACAGAGCGAATGCAGCCTTTTACTGTCCAGGTCACCAGACATAGAACATCTTGTTATGCCCGCTCTTTTGTCCCGAGGACTTCCAAGTTGTGGAATTCCTTGCTGGCACATGTTTTTCCTTCTCCCCCTAAGGCTGTAAGCCCTCGCGGTGTGTTGAAAGAAAAAAAAATAAAAAAGATATATTTAAAACACGTTAAATTACTGTTAGTTTTAGTAAATAATGTAAGTGGTGAATGACTCAAAATCACATAATGCTAGAGGTTAATTACTACAAAACTAGTTTTATTTATTTAGGACCTTTCTGACTACATTAAACCCCCAGTATTACATATGGTTAAAATCGTATTTAAGGGTAGAATCCAATAATGAATATACAGTGTGTTGCATTTAAAAAACCACGGTAACTAATAATACAGTGAAACGGTAAATCTGGCAGCATTGCACATATCAAATCTAGAATCTCTGTGTCCTAAAATAGGCTATGCTAAATTTTGTATATTTCTCACTACCTGTTTAAGCGAAAATTAGGCATTTCCAAACTTTTCCACTCTGTATGACTGCATTAAAGTATTTTTACTCTTCTTAATCCTTTGTTGAAAGTAATACTTATGTTTATTTTAAGGTTGAAAAAGAAAAAGAGATATGTCGAAAGATAGATGAAATTGAGACTAAACTGATCGAAGCCCAAAGAAAATATGAAGAAGCCAGAACAAATGCTGAAGAAGGCGATTCATTAGATTCATTCATGGAACAGCTGAAAGATTCCAAACCTGATAAGCAAACCATCACTAAACTAAAAACTGAACTCAGTAAGTTAAAACAAGAACATGCCAATGTTGTAAGGCTGGTAAACATAACAAAACCAGCAAGTCTACCACCTTTGATACCCCAAGAAGCCAGTGGCTCTAATAATAGTAACGCGGCTGCCAAAAACAAAATGTTGCCAATTTTTGGCAAGCGAAGAAAAACTAAGATACAATTACCATCAAGACCACCACCGGAGTTGTTGGCAACTTCAAACAGTATGGATGTAGATGAAGAAGAGGAAGATGAGGAAGAAGATGAAGGAAAGAAAGAAGTTAAAAGTGAAAATGTTAAGAAGCAGAAGGTGGAAAATAAAATTGAAGCAAAGAGTTCAACAAAAATGAGGACGGAAGAATGTCAAGGAGAACACAGCAAAAGTAGTTTGACAGTGCCATCTAGTTCTGAAGGACATAAACAGTCAGAAAGTATAGCAGGAAATCAAAATACAGACACAAGTAGTGCCACTATAGTTTCTAGTACTCAGGAAGAAAGTATCCCCTCCAGTAGTGCCAGCTCTTCGGATGATGGTGAAGATGGTAATACGTATCAAGAAAGGCATATGTTGACATTCAGAAAATTTGAGCATATTTTAAATAGTAAAAATATTCCTCCATTTCCAGGTAGGTGTTGTAGTATTTGTAAATACAATTTAGTTGATTGGATGCTGTTGCCAACTGGACTTATTTTTATTTCTGATGCAAAATCTTTATATTTGTTACCTATTTTTAGTTAAATTAATTTTTCAGAGAAGCACCATGACAAATTGCAAAAAATTTTGAACAGTTTAAAACGCTTAGCTACAAACGAAGATAGAATGCATGTGGATTGGAAGAGGCTTGTTGCAAAAAAGAGAAAAGTAATGAAGTTAATATCTGATATGAAACATAGTGATGAACCTGATGAAAAAATGGAACATAGAGTATCCACAGAACTGAAACGTATTTTAAATGAACTAAATTCAATGATGGAACAGAAATGTAAGGTTATTCATAAAGTTCAAAAAATGGGTGATGAAATAAAAAGTATTACAGAAGAAGTTAACAAGAAATATCCAGAACATAACACAGATAGTGGGGCTGAAGGTTCTAGTAATTGTGATAGTTCCAGTTCATCCTGCCCTGGAAATGCTGGAAGCAAAGTAAAGACACCAGGTGAGAAAAAGGAAGTCAAGTCCGAACAGCGACAGCAATCAGCAAATAGAGCACCACAAACAGGTTATGATGAAATTAGTAGTACAGAAGATTATAGCATGTGGGTCCCGCCCGCTAATCAATCTGGGGATGGAAGGACAAGTCTTAATGAAAAATATGGATATTAAGTTGTAATATTTAACTAGTGTATTTAGTTGGTTTAACCTTTTATAAAGTTCTTTAGAGTGAGTACGAATTAAAGATTATAAAATTCTTTTAAGTAAATTCCGATATTTATTTCAATCCTAGTAATTATTCTGTAATATCCCGCTAAACAAGACACATGCACGAAACATTTCAAAATTGACCATATCATTCACTTTGAAACATTTAATTTCAACTCCTATGTAATGTTTCTAAAATGTTCGTCCAAATGTGACAATGTGACACATTCACGGAACATTTCAGTGGTGAATATTATTGAGGATTTAAAACATTGAGTATAATCATGCAGAAATGTTTCGGAAAAAAAGATGTGCTGTTAAATTATTTATAGATATAGCCCATATAGAAACCATGTGCTTGACTCTCAAAAATTAGGAGAAAGTATGGGAAGAATAAGAAGGCAATGGCTCCACTACGTGTGCAATCTGCAATTGTCAATGGTTGTGCTGGAAATAATTATAGGTACATAATGGTTGTGTGATTTTGTTATATATTCTATTTTAAATTCTGTGTTTTATTTTAAAGAAAATTTACTTGAAAGAACCTCAATACAGTAATGGAAAGGGAGGTAAGTGGAATATGTTTGCATTCTTAGGTTTTTTATTCCATATGTATTGCATATGTTATAACTATTACTACCACCACTTCTAAACAATACAGTATCTTGATTTTTCCTTAGTATTAACAGATACACAGCATAACAAACAATTATATGTGACAAACATTTTTTATGTCCATATTATCATGTTTCCTAACCTTACATTTTGCGGTTTCTAGTTGGTTGTATGTTGTAGATAAACATTTTACAATACTTATTTATTTGTGGGTGGAAACGAAATGATGAATTCGTCAAAATACTTTCAATGTTCTCATCTGCGTCGCATGGTAAAGAATGCAATAGCACAGGAATATGAAAGTCTAAGCAAAATTGATACAACCATTAAAAATTCAACATCATCACCTACAATTTTTAATAGATATGCTTGATCTTGGGGCTACATTAAGCACCAGCTTCACTCCTATATCAAATATTTAATATGGTTATTGTTCTTGAGGGTGGTGTTTTCAACATGAAAGAATATGCTTACAAATAAATAACTATATGATTATGTTATTTGGGCATTGCAGTGCATTTTAAAGTCATTGATTTTTTTTCAGAGGCTGTCCGCAGAAAGAATCTTTGCCATCACAGACCATTTTTTTTCAGGAAGTTGTTTCTAATTGGCTAAGGCATAATCAAATCTTAGAGTCAGAAGAAAGAGATTAAAATAGAATTGATATTTTTGTTATTCAGAATACTTATTCATTTTAATTGCTTTTTCAGAAAATCTCATTGATCTTTTATGTTGGTTCTTTTTCATTTGAAAAAATTAAATAAATGTTGGTCGTTTTATTAAATTTTTAGATTTATGTGTGATTGATTAGTGATTGATTTTTTGTTTCTTGTATTATGTTGTATTCCAACATGTTATTTTGTTTTGTTCCTGTGATAAATATCTTTATCCTTTTCTTTTTATTCCTTATATCAGTGAAAACTAAGTTTTTTTCTGTTTTATCTGAATAAATTCATTTAACTATTTTTCTGACAGTTGATTTTTATTTACCTACACATGAATATAAATAAATAATAAACATAAGTGTATATATCTTTTCTGTTTAAAACAATATGAACTAATTTCTCAAATATGTCATAAATATTTTTAGTATTTTAAATTTGTTGAGTAGGTACCTATACTACTAGAAATTATACAATGTATGCAAAAATTAAACATAATTTAAGTCTTGAAAACTCAATTGCCAAGACTTGAGTTTTCTGAAATTTTGCATTGTATTACTAAAATATTTGTAACATATTTAGTGTCATTAGTTTTTGTATTGTTTTAGAAGTGATATATATATATATATATATATATATATATATATATATATATATATATATATATATATATATATATATATATATATATATATATATATATATATGTATGCATGTATGTATCTATTTTAAAACATTAATTAAGCATTCTAGAGAGGTTATCATTACTTTGATCAGAAACATTCCTGCAACTTTCTGAAAACATTGTGCAGGTATGTTTTGAAACATTATTGAAACATTCGACGGAAATGTTTCAATGAAACAAATTTTAGGTAGGACATGGGTCGTTTTCACAATGAATGAGAAACATTTCGGTGACTTACTAGTGAATGTTTCATGTTTCTAAAAACAATTTCTGAAACGTTTCCTAGATATTAATTTATTTTCTGGGATTAATCTTTATATTTTATTTCGTTAGCTGGAAGCGAGTTATCTAAGATACTGTTTTGTTCCTTACACATCAAAAGTTAATTGTGTTGAATTACAGTATCTTATCTACAATAATAATACAGATAATTAGTGTTAAGGAGCGGAGAATAGTGAGGGAATAACTTGTCGAACTAGGCTAATTTGGACATAGTAACAATGTAATAAACTTTAATAAACAAACCAAACTTTAACAATGCTTACAACTAATTTAACCGAATGAATTTTAAATCCGAAATCTTTACATACTGAATCCTAATTGAAAAGTCTCTGATATTAGTCACTACATTTTTAAAGCAAAAGTTTGTACTTCTCTTTACATAATTAAAATCACAAGTTCCTCTCATGTTTATCAACACCACTACTTATAAGTTTGCTTGGTCTACATAATACATTATTCCAGACCTCAGCAGTCAGCATTCCTTGTACTGTACGCTGCAATTTCAACTTGCTTATTATTTAGATAAATATGTAATATTATTTTAATGCCAATGTTACTGATACATCTGTGACCTACTACTACATGAAATATTACATTAATTGTTGTAGCGAATTTTCCTATAACTACATTTTTAGTGAATTTTCTTTTTAAAAAAAATCACTAATGAGGAGATCCCGCCTTTTGAATTTTGAAAAAATTTCTTCAAATGAGCGCTTTTTAGGACCCCTGGAACCCAAATCCGAGGTCGGTTTCAGACTTTATATGTTTTATAACTTAAAAAAGAATGGAATGATTTTGATAAAACTTGGTGAGTACCTTCCTTTCGCAAGTGGCTTGGATAAGTTCGTTAGCCAGGAAAATCCGCCGATGTTTTCCCGGAAAATTGTGTGTTTTCTTTCGAAAAAAATTTATATCTCCAAAATTAACAAAGTAAGTGCAACCAAATTTGATACACGGGTTTATATCATTATAGGTACCAAAATTTAGCTCTGTAGGTTAAAGGACAAAAAATTACAGGCATTTAAAGAAAAATAAATTTGGGTTTCCCTCAAAACGTCAAAGTCGCGATTTTAAACGTCAAAATTGGTAATATTTAGGCAATGAACCTGAAACTAATATGAGCTATGGTAGGAAAATGTCTCAAGAAGGATGTTTTACAAAGCCTAAAGTCCTAGTTTCAATCGTCATTGTCCTTCATTTTACTAAAATATTCCCAGAAAATTCATTTGAAATACACCCTTTCTCTGATGCTTTGGCAGTAGTGTTGGCTATAGAGTTTATCGGTTAATGGTATATCATTTTTGTCGAATTTTCATAAAAAATCTTTAAAGTTCAATATATCCGTTATTATGCAAAATATTTCTACAATTACAGGCTGGCCCATAAGTCGTTGGTAATTCAAGTTTTCTTTTTTAGTGAATTTTCTTTAAAAAATGCACCAATGGGGAGATCCGTGTTTATATATATATATATATATATATATATATATATATATATATATATATATATATATATATATATCCATACCAAGCTGATGTCTTAACAATGGGATGGAACTCAATCCATCTAAATGCCAATCAATTTCTTTTTATAGAGGAAGGAACAGACTTGAACATACCTATTACATCAACGGTGTACCATTGAAGCCTGTTGAATTAGTTAGAGATTTGGGTGTTACATTTGATTCATCTTTTTCATTTATTCCTCATGTTTCTAATGTGATTTCTAAGTCTCTGAAGTTGCTTGGCTTTGTTAAAAGATGTACCTCTGATTTCACCAACATCAGATCTGTTAAAATTCTTTATTTTTCTCTTGTACGTCCTCATCTTGAATATGCCTCTTCTGTATGGTCTCCCTACTATGCATGTCATTCAGTCAGTCTTGAACAAGTACAGTGCAAATTTTTAAAGTTTCTTGCTTTCAAAAGCCACCATGACTGCGGTGGTATCGATGATTTACTAACATATTTTAATATCATGCCTCTTCATGTTCGACGTAAACAAAAAGATTTAAAACTTTTTTATAATATAATTAACTTCGAGGTATCTTGTCCTCACTTACTTTCTATGATCAACTTCTTTGTTCCACCAAGAGTAACTCGTTCAAAGAGTTCATTTCTTGTCACTTTTCATCGTACCAACTACAGTCACAACTCTTATTTAATTAGATGCTCAGTGTTGGCCAACAAATTGTCTGATGAACTTGACTTTTTCACAAGAAAATCAGTTTTCTTAAAACAACTGTCACTTTGTAAGTTTAGTTAATCGGTACTTAATATTTATTGCCTATATTTTGCCTATATTGCCTATTTTTATTTTTTCATTTTGTGTAACTTGTAACCATTTTGTATGCTTTATTAACTGCTTTTATTGTATATATTTTTTCTTTTTGTACTTATCTAAAATGGGCTCCTGGCCCGTAAATAAATAAATAAATACCTATATCTCAAAAAATAATGGATCGATCTTGATAAAATTTGGTGACTACCTTCCTTTTGCAAGTGGCTTCGATAAGTTCGTTCGTCAGAAAAATCGGACCAGGTTTTCCCAGAAAATTTTGTGTTTTCTTTCTAAAAAAATTTATATCTCCGGAAATAACAAAGGAAGGGAAACCAAATTTGGTACGCGTGTATTCTAAAGGGTGAACCCTGTGCCACAATTTAGTTCTCTAGGTTTAAAGGCAAAAAAGTTATGGGCAGTTAAAGAAACAAATTTGGAGTTTTCCTCAAAACGTCAAAGTCGCGATTTAAAACGTCAAAATTGGCAATGTTTAGACAAAGAACGTTAAACAAATACGGATTGTGAAAAGGAAATGTTGCAAGAAGAGTGTTCTGCGAACCCTTAAGTTTAAGCTTCAACCGTCATTGCCCTTCATTTTACTAAAATATTTACAGAAAATGCATTTCAAATAGACCCTTTCTCTGATGCTTTGGCTGTCTGTTTAGTTAAGTTGATGCTTTCGCTGTAGGTTTAGTTAAGTTTATGGTTTAACAGTCTATAATTTTTAGCTAATTTTCGTAAAACAAATTCGCTAATGCATTTTTGCATTTTTTATCGAAATATGATGCATGTTTATAAGAAAAAAAATCTGGACGCAGTAAGTGCGTTTTGGTAGCGAATTTTCATTAAATCCTTCAAATTTCGATAACTCAATTGGCTGTTAACGTAAGTTTTGTTGGTTAGGAAACCAACATCTAACTTTATTTTTGCAAAATTTTTGTATAAACACGGCAAGGGCGTTTTGGTAGTGAATTTTCATTAAATATTTCAAATTTCAATAACTCAATTTGCTATTAACCTAAGGTTCATTGTCTAGAAGACCAGTTGTGTTAGAAACATTTAAAGTTTATTTTCGGAACATTTTTGTACATTTTCAAATAATTATTTTGATAAAATATGGCACATTGTTCCTACTATATAGGTTATACCGGTAACCAAATTGATTTTAATGAAAATTCACTTCCATAATGCGCTTGCTGCGTCTAGAGTTTTTATTAATTATAAATTGAATGATATTAACAAATATGTTTTCACGATTGGAAATGCCCTTTTATATAGGTTTCTGTTCTATGAACAATTAGAGATGTGTGAACCCGTGTTTTGTTTGAAACGAACGAACAAACCCAACCCAAAATAACCCGAACGAACTTCAAAGTTAGTAATCTAAGGTTCACAGTCGAATTTGAACTTCTTAAAAATTCAAAATCCAACATCGAATTACCAAAATTCTTCGATGTTCATATTATACCATTTCCTTAAATACAAAATTTAGCAATATTGTAACATAATATTGAAAATAGCAACATCAAACTCTAGTGTCATTTTTTGTGTTAAATAAAACTGATTATTTTGGCAAAAATATGGATATGTTATGATGAATTGTAAATGGAAAAGTAGAATAAAGATATGAAGAGTTGTTGTAAATGAAGGCAACGGTTAAGGCATTATATGGAAAAAATTGGAAGCAAAAAGAAATTTTATTTGGTATGTCAAAATTTGAAGTATGACATTTGGATTCTTACTGACAAGCAATTTTGGATATAATATTATATATTAAATTACGTTACTGTACAGCACAAGTCTTTGACTTATTGTATTAGCGTACTATATAATTTACACATATAAACAAATAAGTAAATAAATAATAATACAATATGCGAAACAACAGATTCCCATTCTTTTTACAAAAAGGCAGCAATATTCATTTCGCCAGGATTATTGCCTGCAGCAAGGGAGATTTCCAATTTGCCTATGAGGAAACATGTGTTGAGTGTTCATGTGTTTACATTACTGATTTAGATTTAATTGTATTGAATGTGTATAGATCGCCTGCGGATCACTTTGGCGTTTTTTTGGGCGCCATTGAGCATGCTTTGCGGACCTTGTGTATTCATGACAAAAATGCCATCTTAACTGGTGACTTTAATGTGCATTTTGATACCGTGGAGCCAAACACTATCGCACTGTGTGATGTCTTGTCGAGTTTTGGCCTGCAGCAGAGAATACACGAGTCAACCAGGCTGAGCTCTTGCCTTGATAATATTTGTACTATCGCACATACGGGAGTGATTTCTTCTGGTACTGTCGACCTTAATATATCGGATCATCTTGGCCAGACCATATAGCTCTCAGTACAGAATACCTCGCAAGGAGGATTAGCTCTCTCAAGCAGAGTATGTCGCCCAATAACAGAGGGGACTGTGTGAGTTTTTTGCGCTGATATCAGAGTGTTCATGGGATTTTGTACAGGATGAAAGTGCTAACATCAACAGCAAGTTTGAAGAGTTTATGCATGTTTTGCAGCGGGCATACTTAACTGCATTTCCAGAGAAGAAATATATAGTTCGCTCTGATCAATCTAACAATATTGATTGGTTTAACAATAAATTAAGAGCTATGAGAGAACACCTGAGGTTCCTTGGTGATGCTTGTAGGCAGTTTGAACAGTTTAATGAATATTTCCTGAATGTTGCTGATAACATAAGAAGCAAAATTTCCAAGTCAAATATTGACCCCTTGATATACCTGCAACGGAATCAAGTATTGCACAAGAGCTTCACATTTACCGAGGTGAGCTTTAATACTATACGTGATACTATAGATGAACTGAAAAGCAAGAGGGGCAGGGACATTTTTGGCTTGAGCGTGAACATTAAGTATGTTAAGAATGTGTTGATAGTACCACTTACGAAGCTGATAAACCAGTGTTTCAGGGAGAATATCTTTCCAGACATCCTAAAAAATTCCTTGGTGTTACCCCTCTTCAAAAAAGGTGATCCTGATGAAATAGATAACTACCGGCCTATATCTTTACTACCAATAAGGTCAAAACTAATAGAAAAATGCATGGCAAAACAAATGGTCAAATATTTTGAAGAAAACAACTTGTTCAGCGCATGCCAATTTGGTTTCAGACAAAACAAGGGCACTACGCTGGGCATTCTGGACTTGGTCTCCCATATTAGATGCATACCATAATAACAGATATGATACTGTATTATTCTGTGACCTAAGTAAGGCCTTTGATTGTGTCGGCCACGGGACTCTCCTTGCAAAACTTGAGGCTTACAATTTTTGTGCTGGTAGTGTCGCTCTGGTGTGATCTTATCTGGAGCATAGGTGTCAGTCAGTGCGGTGTGCTGGAGTGATATCGTAGAGGGGTGAGATTTCTGCAGGTGTACCACATCGATCCGTCCTGGGACCTATTTTGTTTCTAGTATATAAACGATCTGCCAAAGTGTAGCATTTCTAGCGAGTTCACGTTGTTCGCTGATGATACAACGGTATCTGTCACCGCTGAGGGTTCCTTGGGGGGGCTTGGTGGCGGCTCAGGGTGAGGCCGAGCAATGGTTTGCAGCAAATGAACTGCTGCTTAACAGAGAAAAGACAAATAGAATGGTGTTCGATATGAGGCAACTTGACGAGAATGGGGCACTGTAGGAGAGCACAAAATTTCTGGGTGTTGTCCTTGAGTCAAGAATTCTGTGGGATAAACATGTTGACTCAGTGGCTGGTAAACTCTTGAGGGACCTGTTCTTGCTTCGGGGCCTGGTTGGCAGTGTTTCGGTTCCTGTTCTGAGGACGGCGTATTTCGCCGCTTTTCACTCCCATCTTTCTTATGCTATCTTGGTTTGGGGTCATGCTGCTGGTGCTAAGCGTCTCTTTGGGCTCCAGCGTAAGGCTATACGTGTGATATGTGGTGCAGGTTACAGGGATAACTGTAGAGCGTTCTTTGGACACATGAGTATACTTACATTACCAGCACTCTATATATTTGAAAATATGATGTACATCAAGGAGAATGTGGGTGAATGCCAGAGTCACCGGGATATCCATACCTATGGTACGAGACAGGGGAAGAACATTGTGCCCATCTATTGGTGACTGGAAAGGTGTCTGAGTGGGACTGGCTACTGGGCAATTAAGTTATACAATAAAATACCTGCTTATATCAGAGATTTGCCGTTGCCGAAGTTTAGGAACAGAGTAAGGGAAATACTGTTGAGACATTTCTTCTATTCAGTGGAAGAGTTCTTGAGGTTCGAGTTTTAGAATTTAGATGTGAAGTTTTCCAGGGTTTCTGGATGATTTTATGTTTAGCCTTTTAAGTGATTTTATGTGTGCAGCTTTTTCTAGGTGATTTTATCTGTATTGTTTGGGACCTGTGCATATTGCTGTGTGTAATCCTGGCACTAATAAATTATTATTATTATTATTATTATATATTTTGTTGTTGTTTGGCATGGGCTAGGCAGTTTTAGCAAACAGTTAAATTCAGAGGGTTCGAAGTGAGCATGATAGGGATATAATAACCACATAAAATTTTAACTGTCTCCTGATTGTGAATATTCAACTGCTCATTGTAAAATAAAGCATGTTTAAACTAGTGTTTTCCAAAGGCAATTTTCCTCATAAGTTTTGAAAATTTACCTAACCGATTGCTTTCGAACACTGGCATCATAATGTTACTAAAAAGGTGTTGAGATGCTAGGATATATAAAAAATAATTCTGTGATTGTTAAATGGCTCTGTGATGTCTAATTGTGTCCCACCATTTGCCAAAAATATGCATGAGTGAAATCTCTTGAAATTCTGCTATCAATACTCAATGAGACCGGTAACAAGTTTAGCGCGGGTACAGAGTTAATGCTGCCACAACTTCGCTACCTTTGGCAGGATTCAATGTCTGTAAAGTTAAATTTCAAAGTATTTTTGAGCAACGAAGTTTAAACTATTTTGGAGAACTATATATTTCGAATTTCGAAGTACTTCAACATCACCTAGTCTGAACATATTTTCGAACTGAAGGTTCAGTTCGAGTTCGGGTTCGGTTCAGTTTGAGTTCGGGTTCGGTTCGAAATTTCAAAGCTTCGCAGACCTCTACTGATAATAATGACTTTAGTTGCAGGTACTTATTTTATTTAATAATTGTGTGCAACACAGAGGCAAGAGCTTGTACTTGCATATAACAACTTAAAGTATAGATATAGTTGAAGTGGCTTCTAAAATTAAGTTAATCCGACATGTGGGGTGTGAGAAACCTACGCGTTTAAATAGTAACCAGTTTAAGTTTAAATTTCACTCCAAACGACTGCGGTTCCTCAATAGGTTCTAAAAAGATACCAGTCGACAATCTGATGCGGTCACGTCAGTCGGCCACTTGATGCAGTGCATGTAGTGTCATTTCAAAATTGACTTGTATTTGTCACACCCCACGTGTCTGAATTAACAAGATTCTTTTTTCCGCTTTTATTTTGTTCTTTGTCGCAATTTTCAGAGGTAAGTCGTCTTTTACATAGTATTTATATAGCGTCATCAATAATTTTCACTCCCATAGATTCATAAATAATCGGCGATTATGGAAGGAAGAGCGCAGGGTCATCTCATGCATCTTTGGGAAGAGTGTGAAAATGAGGACGAATTCATCAATCAAGATGGTTCAGAGCCAGCGGAAGAATTAGGCAATATAAGTATCAACAGCGAATATTCAGATATGGACAAGGAACCCGAAGATGAAGAGAATGAAATTCAGTAAGAAGGGCAAGATGTTGTAGAAGGTATGAGACCAGACCATTTTTCCGGAAAAAATTGAACAAAGAACCCACAGTAGAAATGTTCGAACAAAGGGACTGGGAGTCAAAAATTATGCAAAGTATACTAAGACTCTAATGGAATGTTTTATGTGTTTCATTTATGAACAGATGATTGCTGATGTGGTTGTGTATACTAATCTAAGAATTGCAGAAAAGTCTGAGAGATCGAAGAAGTCTCCACATTTTGGAAACACATCCAGGACAAAAATCAAGGCTGTGTTTGGGCTCCTTTACCTATCCGGGGCATTTAGGAGTATTTACAGTATACTCTCGATTATTCGTGTGCGGATTATCCGGTTTATTGATTATCTGTGCTGAGAAATTGATCAAAATTTCAAATCAGGAATAGGTCGAAGTTTCAATTTTTTTCGTTTCCTCTCGCACAAATATAAAAAATATCCTGAATAAAAACCAACGACCCTCTAAGTACGGGTCTGCCTATAGAACCTGTAGGTAATGTAGTAGTATGTATATCCAGAATAAACTGTCACAGATCATTATTGCTTATTTTGTTGTGATGAATTTCTATTTATCTCCAAATGTGTCACTGTCAACAATAGGAGCGCCGAGAAAGATTTATATCCAAGGAATGTTTATGTTAAGGTCATAAATTTTAGTTGTCCTTATCTGTTTATACTAATCGTATTCGTGATTGCATAGGCGGCAGGGCATAAAGGAACAAAATTAACTTTTCTTGAGAAAGACACAGCTGTTAAACACTCTGTATGCACTTTCTTTTCAACTTATGAAGGCTACCGAAATTACATAGTTCGTCAGTAGATTTTAGATTGCAAAGCTAGTTTGTGTATTAACAGTCTGTTTTCTAGTAAATTCGGTATAGACACAGCATATCACTGTAATGGAAAAGGCACATTTAAACTATGAAACAAAAACTTGAAATCATCATAATTGATCTACTGTAATTTTTCCATTGAACCTCTATTATTTTGATGTGTGTGTGTACGTTTATATATATATATATATATATATATATATATATATATATATATATATATATATATATATATATATATATATATATATATAATTCTTATTATGTTCATATTATCCATGTTGCTGATTCCCTCCTTAGCCCGGATAATCGAGAGTATACTGTATTTAGTTATCTATTTAAATAAAACCCACCAGTAACAGGGCCACTAATTTAGTAAGTACATTTAAATACAATTAGAGAAATAAACACAACAATGATGAAATAAAACAAAATAAAAATAAAAACTAATGTCAGTCCATAACTAATCACAGGCAAAACAACAATAATAAACACAAAAGAAACACTTAACCACACTAAACTAAACCAAAATCAAATCAAATGCAAAACAGTCAGTCAAAATAAACAATATAAGGTTTACATAGGTAATAACTATATTATTACAGAACAGTAGTTGTTTCTTACAAAATTGGTAATTGATTGTACGTCATTACTAAATCCATCCATACCCCCTCAAAAATAGTTGCAGCTGTGACAAACTCTGCTCATCACTGACCTCCACAAAATGTTAGTCATAGCAAGTGGAAGGGTAAACGATGTCTGTAATCTCAATAAAACAGAAGGGAAATTGAAATGCAACCTTTTGACCAGAGCTATAGAGTCAACAGTGTTGTGTAGCAACCCATATATAAATCTCATATCATTAATTGCTCGCCTCAGCTCCAGACTCAAGATTGCATCTGCCGTATATAATAAACTTGTCAATCCCCTGTTGAGGATAGACGCCAGCACAAGTACGTGGCAAGCTTTATCTGAAATGACTCTAGCAAATTATTATAAACTGAATAAAATGAGCTCTACACAACACTGGCATATTCGTGATGGGGTCGAACAAACACACAGTACAAGCATCTCGAGCAGACATAATCAGTGAAAGGCTTACAGGTTCTCAGTATAAAGCTCAGTTGTCTGTAAGATTTGTTAACACACTCAAGATAATGCTCATTGAATGATAACTTTCTATCAAAAATGACACCCAGATCCTTAACAGTACTAGGTCTGGACTAAATTGATCAATCAGCAACCCCCTCGAGAAAGATAGAACAGAACACTTATCAGCATTTAAACGAATTAAATTTTTATGACACCACTACTCAAGCCTAAATATATTATCTTGCCGATTTACCTGTTCACAGGTGGATGACACCCTAGTAAAAAGTTTCAAGTCATCTGCATACAGTGTTGTCTCAACAGAAAAGTCATTACAGATATCATTAATGAAGATGCTAAACAATAAGGGTCCAAGATTGGAACCCTGTGGGACACCAGAATATGCTACATACTTAAATGCCGAATAACCAAGATATTCACAGCTAATTACGATCGGACAATTAGATTTTAATTAAGTTTATCAAGAAAGGTGAAGGCAACGACTGTTCCTACTTTGAAATTAAAATGCCATGATCCAACCTGTCCTTTGAAAAATCAGTATGTACAACATAACCTGAACATTATAATCAAGAGCTTCAGAGATGTGTAATGTTTGTCAAATTAGTTACAGTTGATGTGCCCTTGACGAAGCCATCCTGATTACAGCTTAACATACTTTAAACTCATGATATATACGATCACAGAGGATACTCTCAAAGGGCTTTAACAACATAGGAGGCCACCACCGACTGATAGTTTTTAAAGTGCGAAGTATACCCACCCTTATGCACAGGCCATACTCTACTTTTTTTCAAATGAATAGGATTTGTGTCAGTGCGAAGGGACAAATTATAAATATAAGCCAAAGTCTTTCACAAGACGGGCACAGTCACACACCAAAAAGCTGGTCCACGCGTAAGCTTTCGCTTTAGCTTTTTTAATGCACTTAAGACTGCATCCTCTGTTATAAGCTCAAATAATTAACTACTAAAGATGAATTAGTCGGCAAAAAAACCTCAGAAAATTGATGAGCCAAACCATTTGCATTGTCCTGTGGAGTTATTGATTTCTCCAGAATCACCAACAGATGAGCTGGGAATACAAGATGTTCTAATGAAAGACCAAAATGTCGATGGGTTGCTCTGAAGCATGATTGTGAATGTCAAATATGCTCTATATGCAGCACTTGTTGGACTTTTTATCTCCCTGCGCAGACTGTTTTAAATGATGAATTAGTCGGCAAAAATACTTCAGAAAATTGATGAGCCAAACCATTTGCAATGTCCTGTGGAGAGTCAATGATTTCTCCAGAATCATCAACAAATGAGCTGGGAATACGAGATGTTCTAATGAAAGACCAAAATGTCGATGGGTTGCTGTGAAGCATGATTGTGAATGTCGAATACGCTCTATATGCAGCACTTGTTGGACTTTTTATCTCCCTGCGCAGACTGTTTTAAATCCTTGATAATAAGGACTACCACTTTCCCTGCGTTTTTAAGGAATTTTTGATTTGAGTTTAAGCTTATCAATTATTTGATGGTTATATTTATATGAGCTATTAGTGATGGGTCGTTATGTAACTGTCAGTTATTTTTAAACGGTTACCGAGCCGCAACGGTATTACCAGTTATGGACTTATAAAAATAACAGCTTAAAAAATAACGCTTTTCACACTAAACTAGAATTCGGAGTCGTATCTGTTCCAGTTCCACTGCAACTAGGTTCGATGAATAAACATCGGTTTTCATCGGCAACTGTTATATAACCATTTAACGGGATGAATAGTCTTGAGATTGGGAATGCTAAATATGTATGGGTATACAGTATAGAGCGGACTGTACTTCATAACATTATTATTTATACTAGTGTGCTCGCTCTCGCTCACAACTTTAGGGATGTAGGATCTTCGGTACAATAAAACGGTTTATTTAATTTTAACTTTAACCGGTTGTTGATAGGGATACGGCATACGGACACTACTACACAGAGTTATTCTGTTAAACTGAGTAGCTGTTATTTTTTAAACAGTTGAGTTTCCCACTAGTATGTAAAGCCAAATATTTAATAATAAAAAATGTTGGGTGAAAAGATGAATTTCTGTAAAAACGTGTTATTACTTTTACTATTAACAACGCAAAATACGGTTATTTCACGTGAAATTAAAGTACTTATTTATTTAAATATATATACATTACCTAAGAAAACAGTTAACACGTCATTTTCGTTTGTCTGATAATAGTTATGAAATTGATAAAAAAAAATATAATGATTCAACATTTTTTAATATCTATATACATTTAAGTATAAAAAATTAAATATATATATATATATATATATATATATATATATATATATATATATATATATATATATATATATATATATATATATATATATATATATATATATATATATATATATATATATACAGGTGTTTCTAAATTGATGCGAAAAATTTTACAGTGTGATTCTTTGGCGAAAAATAAGGGGTGTATTTTTATTAAGTTTTTCTTGAAATCCCTTCTCCTCCAAGCCCTATGAAATTTTGACCAAAAAAAAAAGTTTTCATTAAATTGCTCCGTTATGGAATAATTTAAAAAAAACGAAATTTTGCAGATGCATAAGGCTAACAAAATGGCAGTTTTAAAAGGATTTTATAACCCTATAATGTTATTAATAAATAATGATATTTATTGATTCTTGCTGTGGCATTGACATTTACGTAAAGACCCCTCATTTTCGTTTGTCTGATAATAGTTATGAAATTGATAAAGAAAATATAATGATACAACATTTTTTAATATCTATATACATTTAAGTATAAAAAATTAAATGAATATATACATATATATATATATATATATATATATATATATATATATATATATATATATATATATATATATATATATATATATATATATATATATATATATATATATATATATATATATATACAGGTGTTTCTAAATTGATGCGAAAAATTTTACAGTGTGATTCTTTGGCGAAAAATAAGGGGTGTATTTTTATTAAGTTTTTCTTGAAATCCCTTCTCCTCCAAGCCCTTTGAAATTTTGACAAAAAAAAGTTTTCATTAAATTTCTCCGTTATGGAATAATTTAAAAAAACGAAATTTTGCAGATGCATAAGGCTAACAAAATGGCAGTTTTAAAAGGATTTTATAACCCTATAATGTTATTAATAAATAATGATATTTATTGATTCTTGCTGTGGCATTGACATTTACGTAAAGACCCCTCATAAAATAAATTTGTTAGAAATGACTAGTTTATAATTCCTAAAACATCTAGGTAAATACTAATATAAGACTCCTTTCTGATTTCTAAAAGTTTCACTTCAGAGTGGCAAAAGATTTACGACACGCTTATTATAATTTCTTAACCCTTTGTTTCCTTTTCATATCACAAAATTTGAGATTTATACACTACTTGAAATAACGGGGTAAAAATCCAATGCATTTATACTAGTGTGCTCGCTCTCGCTCACAGCTTTGGGAATGTAGGATACTATCGATCGACTATCCAGTTTAAAATAACAGATAAATAACGAAGCCGTTATTTTCAACCGTTATTATTAAATAACGTTAACGGCTTCAACTATTAACAGAAAATAACCGTTTTTCCCATCACTATGAGCTATGGTATACTGACGAACAGGAATGGTAATCTTATGTTGTACAATGAGCCAACGTCGGTTTGAATTCTTGATACCATGTCTGAGATTTGATAATAAGGAAAACCGTAATGAAAAAAACTTAAGTTTGATAAACTAGCTCATGTTAGAGCTCTATTTGATAGGTTTGTTGAAAATTGTAAATCATCATATTCTCAATCTTAATTTTTGACAGCAGACATTTTGCATGGATTTTCCATTACACGAATTTAACATTTACCTAATAGTTTTCTATAATAGAATACTGCATGAAAATACCCATAGTGGACAGAAAAAGACTTTTAGAATCGAAAAATTTAGAACTATCATGTAACTGCGAACGTTCTGCTATTGGTCGTGGTGTAGTTGGATAGTAAATAAATATCAGGTTTACATTTGCCTTATGGTTTGAAAAGTACGGTCACTTGTTTTTTAACATCGTGTTGACTTTTATTCATTTATTGTGTTTCTTCTGGTTGAATAGTTTAAAGTGTGCATAATAAAATTGGAGACAAATGTTTTCAACAGGCAATCAGACAATTTGCCAAGAATGGACTAATTTATGACGACATCTTTCTTTGGTGAAAATCGAGACTTCATAAGTGCTGAAATAAAATGAGCAAAAGCTGGAAAGTATGTGTAAATAAGTCAATGATAGTTGCACACGTATTTAGCCATGTACTTATTCATGCCATTTGTAATATATTTTTCTTTGAATAAAAACATGAAATGACAACAACATAACCTCAAATCTACTATATGTTTTTATTTTTTTGATAGAACAATCTTGTCTGAATTACAGATAATTAATTGAAGCAAACCCAATAATTTCGTTAATTAATAACCATGATTTTTGTCTGTTGTTAATATGTAATATGTAAAGTTCATACTTAATATGTACAGATAAACATACCTTGACTACATGGTAATTACAACCTAACTTAATAACGTATGATAAGAATCTAACCTTATATCACTAATAAAGATGAGCGATGTTTTAAAATCGGTGATTTAGATGGTCACTGGTAACACCAATGACCAGATTGTCCGCGAAGCAGCGACCCTGGTCGCTGTTTTAAAATTCGCCGCAATATGTCGGCGTCACAGTATAGAATAGATTTTTTCCAAATTTTTCGTTTTTGTTTTCAATAAAATTAACGTTTGTTTTTCCTATCATCATGGAGGATCGAGGACGGATCCCTATACAGCACAAGATATTCTCCGAATGTTTTCAGAATGTGAGAACATTCTTTTTTCAGAATATTTGTTTCGGAATGTTCTAATAACATTTATGGAATTTCAAACTTCAATCTTGAATATTCTGAGTTCTTTCATTCAATCACATCCTAAGAAAATTCTTCATCAATATACTGAGAATATTTGAATAGATTATTATTCCGAATATTCGCTTAGAGTGTGCTTGAGATGTCCTGATAATATTACATACCTTTAAAATTTAATGAAAAAGATATATGGTGATTGCGGTATAGTGGTGAGAATCAAAATAGTAACTATTTTGCATGTATGATTCTGTTACCTATCTATGGTAAACATATTGTATATTTAGGGAATTCCTTCTTTAGGCATAGATCGCACCCACTAAGCATGGTAACTTACAGATGCTTACCGCAACGTTAGATAATTTACCATTAAGCAAGTTAAGTTTGCAACATTTCTAAATGTTTGCAGGCCAAAAACCAATGCAAACTTACAAATGAAACTTTAACGTAACTTTCAAATATAATATCCCGTTTGCCAGCTTGTTGTTTTTCTCCATTTGTAAGCTCACGTAAAGTTATAATTGTAACGTTTCTGAAAGTTTGCTTTAATTTGTAAACATTTATTTGAATTCCCTCCGTTTTCGTGATCGTGTATGTTCGATCGTATGTCATCGTCGACCAATAGCAACACCGACCCCAACAGCGAACTGACTCTGACGAAGCTCCCGGCATTAATTAATGTCGGTCTGTTGTTTATATTTTTTATAATTTCATCATCATAAGTTGTTATTTGATCTATGTCTATTTATTTTCCTGGAAGTTTTAAAGATTGTAACAATCTTATTGTAGCCTGAATTGTTTGAATTTTGGGTAATTAAGTAATTCGTTGTCTGGAGTGTAGATAATGAAACATGGAGTATATCGATAAACATTTCAGGTAAGGATCCCTAAAACAGCTATACACTGAATACATGTGTGAATTCAATAAAATTAGTCACTTTTCTGTAGCATAATTATTTTGGTATGTCGCCATTGGTGAATTATTATAAAATGGCTGCATTTATATTTTTGTTTCTTTTTATGAAATATACTCTACGAAAAATAAAACCTAATTGCTAAATACGAATTTTGTTATGTCCTTAGAAGCAGCATGGAGATGTCTTACCTGGTCAGATCAATTTATTTTAAAACGTTAAATATGATTGACCTATGGAAGCATGTGGCTTATCCATAACAATCGACATCATAGGAACAGTACAGTACCCATCAAGCTGCCAGGATTGCTTACTTTGAACTTGTCGCAGTATCCCATGCTATGGAACATTCATATGGATAACTCGTCAGCAGCGGAACATGTGCTTATCATACAAAAAAGAGCAATAAGGACATTGTGTGCGTAGGTCCAAGAAAAAGCTGCCTTGATGTGTTCGATGCCAATGAGATACTTAGGTACCCCTCCAGCAATATTCTTCTCCAGTATATGTATTCAAAATATCAAGTGAATTATGAAGCTCGCAACATCAAAACCAGGTGCAAGCATGAATTAAAAATACAGTTGCACAAAAAGGAGAAAACAAAGCAGATGTTTGATTACTTGGGAATCAAATTCCTCAATTTTCTACCTAATGTTATTAAGATGCTCCCACTAACAAGATTACAGTAGGTACTAGTTGATGTTATAAAACAAAAACCACGGTGAAGGAATTTATTGGTGCTCTAAACTAATGTGTATAGTGTTACATACTACTTGTATCCATTCTTTGTAGTGTGTGTGTCTGTGTGTATGAGTGCGTTAGGCAAAAGCTTTGGAAGGCAAGTTCCATTAGCCACAGACTTTTTTTCTATATATACGTAATTCATTTTAGTCATAATTTTGCTTTAATTCAACTTAATGTTTCTGAATGTACAGACATTGACGGTACTATACTTACTCAATAGGGATAGTTAAGACATATGCGTGAACACTTTCAGAGACTGTCGCCATATTTAACCGAGTTCTAACGAGTTCAAGTTATCTATTTTGTCGCTGAGTTTTGACTAGAACTGCATTTTAGGCTAAACATGGACACTCGCTGTATGTCTTACTATAGTTACTAGATAGAGATAGTTATCTCTATCTAGTAACTATAGTCGGTACTTATAAAGACAGTGACTTACCATGTACATTTGATGCTCAATAAAGTCTATATATCTATCTATCAGCAGAAATGAAATTTCTTTATGTAATAAAGATTTTATTCTAATTAACATTGTCTTAAGTCATTTTTTACAGTTTTACAAGAAATATATATTATGTATAAATACACCTATACCTATATTATTAGTTTGTAACTTGAAATAAATTCAGTTAATCAAATACAGTTTCTTTTTTTTCAAAAATGCTTGGGCACATTGGTTAGTATTTAAGGTTGCCGTCTTTTAAAATATCTATACAGTATGTACCATATTTGAAAAATGGCTTCATCGATAATTTCTTTAAATTAACCCTACGCTTTTGTTGACTATTTTTAAAGTTCTTACATGTGAAGTTGTAGAAAACCAGCAGATTTAAAATTTTTATTCATTGATAACTACACAATTTTTTTCGTGCTTTCAACTCAAGATTTATAATAAAAATTTGAAATTTGGTGGTTTTGTATCGCTTGATGTGTACTTTAAAAATAGTCAACAAAATGTTAAGGTTGTCATTTACAAAAATTATCAATGACATTTGACACAAATTGTATAATACATTTTTTAAAAGATTGTAACTGAGAATATTAACTGACTCCGAGCATTTCTGAAAAAAAAAGCTGAAGTAGATTAATTGGAATTATCCCAAGTTATAAACTTGCACTGTATATATAATATATACAATTGCAGATAAGTTGCAAATGTAAGTTTAAATTTTACAACTTTGCTAGGCCCTCTTAAAATTGAAGCTTGCTGTAAGGTAATATTTGTAAGTATAAAGAAAGTTTGTAACAGCTCACTACAGTAAACTTGCAGTAAAGTTATAAAAGAAACACTTCCATATGTAAAGTCACTGGGGGAAGCTTTGCCATCTGCAACAAATTGCTGTAAGTAATCTATCAAACTTACACTTGCTTTGGAAAAGATTCTGCAGTGTTGATGCAATATTACCTTGCTCAGTGGGAGATCTTTTATGATATGTGAATAAAATAATAAAAGCACCTAATAAGAGTTATCCATTTGCAATAACAAAATAGTGTTGACGCAGCAAGTGCGTTTTGGTAGCGAATTTGTTGTGGTAGCGAGTTTTAATCAAAAAAATTGGTAATCAAATAGGTAGTAAATAAAAGTATTTAAAAAAGTTTTTCATTCATTTCAAATCTTAAATCCTTCCCATTCAGCTAGAATCTTCAAAAATCTTGATACATATATAGTCAAACCCTCAGAAAAGCACACATTTATTCCGATACTTGAGAAAAATTAATAAAAGGCACTTTATGATTTGTTGATTCGCAATAAGAAAAAAGTGTGGGCGCAGCAAATGCGTAATGGTAACAAATTTGCATAAAAATTTCCTGTTGTTAAACAGTAAATATTTGTTAAAAAACTTGTATGCAGCAAGATACTTGTGGTAGCGAGTTTTATTT
This sequence comes from Tillus elongatus, assembly GCA_964006375.1. NCBI lineage: Eukaryota > Metazoa > Arthropoda > Insecta > Coleoptera > Cleridae > Tillus > Tillus elongatus. The sequence continues at coordinate 117,566,247 of OZ023262.1, read as the reverse complement.
AAAAAAATAGTAAATGAAAGTATAAAAAAATCTACATACAGCAACTGCTTTGTTGCAAGAGTTCTAAAAATATTTCAAATCTTAATAAGCGAGAATCTAGAATAATCTTGATGCATATATAGTCATACCTTTACAAAAGCACACATTTATTCTGATATATTTGAAAAAATTAATAATCGGCGCTTTAATAAGGTTTGTCTATAACAACAAAAAAGTGTGGCGACAGCAAGTGCGTTATGGCAGCGGATTGTCATAAAACATACTTAAACTAAAATAGTAAATATATGTCCAAATTGTAATTTAAATTTTAAAAAGTTTTTGAGATCATTTCAGTTCCAAACTTATTTATCTGTCAGTTTAATAATTATATATATATATATATATATATATATATATATATATATATATATATATATATATATATATATATATATATATATATATATATAATTATTATTTTATGGCAGTGAAATATTTTTAAAACCTTTCGCCCTCGATAATAAATTTTGAAAAACATATTTGCAGCAAATAAGCGGAAAAAATAATATAAAAAACAGCTTTTTCCTTGTTTATTTTGTTCATTATTTAAAAAAAGGCATAATAAATTTAAAAAAATAAATTTGTCGCCAATAAAGGCATTAAAAAATAACGTAAGACAGCTTTTTTGAAAATATTTGGCAAGAAGAAAATAGAAAGTTTATGAAAATCTGGTTTTTCTTTAAATAAAATTGTTTTAATGAAAAAAACTTGAATAAAACATATCATTCGATTTTTTTACGACCATAACAGAACTGCCTGTCATTCTCCAAAGTTTCTTTGAGTGTTTACATTGTAATTCACGCTTACAACTATTTATATCTTCTTCAAAAACAACGATTTATCCATAAGCATATTTATTTATATCTAACTCAACAATTTTTTTTACCCAAATAACTTTAAAGGCATGACCACATATTCAATCTCCAATGATGTTTTCTTCATTGCCTATATACATTTATAAAAAGGTTCGAGACGCAGCAAGTGCGTTATGGAAGTGAATTTTTATTAAATGTTTCAAACTTGAATAACTCAATTTTCTATAAACTTAGAAAATTTAATTTTGGTGTGTAGTAAGGTCTCGCCTAAAGCAAGATATACACCAAATTTCATTAAAATAACTTTGCAATATTCAAAGAAAAAATTTTTTTTGGAAAGAAAATTCAAAATTTGAATAACTCAATTTTCTATAAACTTAGAATTCTGGTACGTAGTAAGGTATCTCCCAAGGCAACATATCTAGTAAATTTAATTAAAATAGATTTGTAATTTTCGGAGAAATTTTTTTTTCGAAGGAAATCTTAAAATTTGCCCGGAAAACCCTGTCCGATTTTCCTGTCTAACGAACTCATCCAAGCCATTCATAAAAGAAAAGCACTTGCCGAGTTTCATCGAAATCGGTTAATTATTTTTTGAGTTATCGCATGGATACACACACACACACAAATATATATATATATATATATATATATATATATATATATATATATATATATATATATATATATATATATATATATATATATATATATATATATATATATATATATATATATATATATATCTACACAAACATATAAAAATTAAAACTGAACCCGGATATGGGTTCTAGGGGTCCTAGTTCGCGCTCATTTGAAGACATTTTTGCAAAGTCTTACCATCGTTAGGTCTCTATTAGTGAATTTTTTAAAATAAAAATTCACTAAAAAAAGAAGTACTTAACCTTCTGCCCTCGCAACCATAAATTTTCAAACTATTGTGTAGCTTTGCATAATTATAAAACGTGAAAAAGTAGATGCCATCAAAGATAACTTTCTTGAAAATAAATGCTTAATAATATGTGGCTTCACTTTAAATCACATTTTTGTAATTAAAATATGGAATAAAATCTTATATCAATCGATTTTTTAAAATTAGAAAATGATCTTTTCATTAAGGTGTGTCAGGATTGAGTTTCATACATATTTACATATATAACAATCAATTACCCATAAGTGTGTTTATTTGTATCTAATAACTTAACATATTTTTTTACACAAATAACTTTATTATGTAAGCCATCTTAAACATAAAAAGAGTGCGTGAAGCAGAGATCAATATTAGAGCCAGTCGGCCAGACAAATACTGAAAAAAGCGGTATTGTCGGTCGAACCGCCGCTCTATTTTAGTGTCGACTTTACGATGTGCCGGCTCAACGAACTGTCGGCCCAACGATACGCCACGCTGCAAACCAGTGGTGGGGCTCGATTTAAGGAACGTTTGTTTTTATTGCGCTAGAAGTATACATACTTTCGTACGCATCGAGTTTCTTTGGCTGTCTAATATTTTTTGTAAGTTTGAGATTTTCTTTATCAATGTGCTGGCAATTATCCCAAATATGTTGTGCCACGCATGACCAGTCTACAGTACCATATCTCAAATGTGCCAGATGTTCACAAAATCTAGTCTCAATGGTTCTCTTAGTCTGCCGAACGTATTTAAGATTACAATCTTTACAACTTATCTCATAGATACCCGACATTTTAGTGGCTTTATCTTTCGTATTACCTACCAAATTTGTTAAATTATTTTTTATCGAAAAAGTTTTCTGCAAATCGGGGCAAACAAATTTTTTTTCAGCAGCATACGACTAGAATATGTACATTTTTAAAGCCTTCTTTGCATTATACATTCAATAGTAACAATGCATTTTTTCGGATCTCAACTTGTGCTTTTTTATATTTCGCATTTTTTATGACAATGTGTGTCAAATATTACCATAACAAAACACGACCTAGGAACAATCCCTCAGCAAGGAGAGCGTATAAATAGTATTATGTCTTATATTCCCAATGCTTGTTCCTTTTTCAGTTTTTCGCAATATTAATTCGCCTTGGGGCAGTACAATGCATTGAAATATGGTTTTAAAATGTTACCATAAATAACCATCACAGAGTATCAGTCCCTGACTAAGCCGAGTGTAAACTACAGCTTTTACATGTTCACTTAATCCTAAAGGGTATATTAAATACGCTTTTAACAATATTTTAATACTTTTATTGATTCAAAATTTGTATTCCTTATAAATCAAAGAAACTAAACTGTCCAGCAATTATTACCAGAAGCTTTATGTTACAATACAAAAACTAAAATACCCTTTGCATAGAGGCCTTGCGTCAGTTAAATGTTACATCATATCATATACAAACATTTATATTAATATATTTCATAAAATAAATATATGTTACGATTTTTATTTGTCTCTAGAACCTTTTTGTTATCGTAGAATAATAACACAGTATACTTACATGTTTTTACTCATATTCTCATATAATGAGATTATTACGTTGCTTTTATGTCATATCCTCTTCTCTTGATAGCTAATATGCTAGGTTTATATTATATATCACAATATAAGGCAGATATAGTACAAAAATATAAAATACCAGCTTTCTATACATTAAAACAGCGCTAAGTATTGTTAAGAACTAAAGTACACACTTTTTTCGACTTAAAATTAACTTACATCTAAAAGAAAACATCACAAAAAAGTTGTACTCTTGGATACTACTTCAGTCTCATTTTTTTACACTTACGTTACATCTTAAACGTAGTTTAATCTATACTGATCAAATGCATACTCAGATTTTCAGTATCTGTCTTGAAAATTTATCGTTACTGAAGACTTGGGACATATAAGAAATTCAAACTCAATTTCTAGCGGTGCAGAAGTTGTCATATTGTATCTTTTTACAGTCTTCTTGAGCAGAATGGGTAAAATACTTTCAATAAATCGTTTTCCAGGGCAAAGACGACGACCGATACCAAATGGCGCCACAATATAAGCGGATTTTGAAATAGTTTCCGACTTTTCTTCTCCCAACCACCTCTCTGGTCTAAATTCGTTGGCATTCTTAAAGTTCTTCTCATTTCTGCAAGCAATGGCAGTATGGCAAACCACAACACTACCTTCTTTTACTTTATAGCCACTTAATTCTAAATCCTGTTCAGCGATTTTCGCCAACGCATTAGCTGTTGGTAAGTATCTAAAAGATTCATTGACACATGCTTTTAAATATGCGCTAGATTCATCCTCGACTATGTTATTCTGTATTGATGATTGGTCAGCTACCAAATGTAGGAGAAATGCCAAGCTGTTCTTTAAAGTATGTATGCCTGCAGCAATAAAATCTATTACAGCGGCCGTCTTTTCTCTTTCATCTATCTTTGCTGATAATATCGACTGAAAAACTACACTTTCTTTTTCTTCTTCGTCTGCGTTTGCTATCAGCTGTGATGCAAGTTCGTAAATAATTTCTTCACTTTGAACCAACAGCTGATAACTTGGTGTGTTGTATAATTTCCAAAAAGGCAAACCAAAATAAATATCACGAGTTGCCAAAAAGTGATTTTGGACAGCTTTTTCAAAATTTTTAGCTATGTCTGATTCTTTCCCAGGTAACAGAAAACCCATTCTGCGACCCAATATAAATGCGCAGCTTACCTCTAAACCTAACCTTCCTGCTAACTCGACGAGGTTTGATACATCCCCTTTCTCATTTCTTTGGAGGCTTAGTAGGTCGCACCACTCATCAGCTATATCTTCAACTTGGTTCAAGAAACCAGCTATTGTTTTGGGGCTCATTATTTCTGGAGTTAACGATTGTCGTAAATGGTACCATTGTTCGCCTGCAATAAATGAGTTTGAATAGAAAGCAATTATTTTAAAAATATAAATTAGGATGAAGCAAGTGCGTTATGGTAGTGAATTTTCATAAAAATCCTTTAATAGCAAATATGTCTTTTTTTAATGAAAGCAAGCACCAAATTTGATTATAAGTATAACCTATATAGTAAAAAATATATACCATATTTTATCAAAGTATTTCAAAAAGTACAAATATTTATCGAAAAAAAACTGAGAATGTTACCGAAAAAACTGATCCGATTGAAATTGAAATAAAAGACGCAGCAAGTGCGTTATTGTAACGAATTTTTTTAAAAACATTTTTAATAGCAAATGTCTTTCTTTGATGAAAGCAAGCATCAAACTTGGTTGCCTATATAGTAGAAACTGTACCATATTTCATCGAAATAACTTTATTGTTTGAAAATATATAAACTTTTTTCAAAAGTCTGCCTGCACTAAGTGTATTATGGAAGTGAATTTCCATAAAAATGTTTGTAATAGCAAATGCGAGCAGGCATCAATCTGATTACCGGTATAGCATATGTAGTAGAAACAATGTACTATATTTTATCAAAGTAACTTATGGTTAGAAAATATACAAAAATTTTCCGAAAATAAACTTAAACGTTGGTTTCCTAACTAACAAACTTACGTTAATAGCAAATTGAGTTATTGAAATTTGAAGGATTTAATGAAAATTCGGTAAATTTGCAGATTAGCTCCTGAAAGCTTTTCAAAAAATTGTTTTCAGAAACATTACTAGGACCCCACCTGGATGCACAAATCCCAAGAAAAATTTCTTGTTCACACCCCCCAAGGAAGTTACGGGACTGGGAGTGAATAGGGGTGCTGGGCGGGGTAGGTAGTAAAAAGGAATATGAGCAGAAAATGTAAAGAAAACTGCTTGAAAGCTGTCTATTTGAGGCTATATCCCCATGAAACCCTGCCTACCCCGCACAGCACCCCTATTTACCCCAGGTCACGTAACTTCCTTGGGAGGTATGAACAAGAAGTGTTTCTTGTGGTTTATGCAACAAGGATGGTTGTATGCACACGAGGGGGAAAGGACAATACCTACGACGAAGCAGACCCCCCCCGGGTGGGACTGCGGCAGGGGTGGGGAGTTGGGGGGTGGCTGCTTCGTCGTGGGGTTTTCCTTTCCCCTCGCGTGCATACAACCACCCTCACTGCACAAACCACAAGAAAAATGTCTTGTTCCTACCCGCCAAGGAAGTTACGGCGCCTGGGGGGGATAGGGGTAATGTGCGGGGTAGGCAGGGTTTAAGGGGGATATGGCTTCAAGATGTGAAAAAGACAGCTTTCAAGCCCGTTTTATTCGAATTTTCTGCTCATATTTTTTTACTACCTACCCCGCCCAGCACCACTACTCACTCCTGGTCCCGTAACTTCCTTGGGGGGTGTGAACGAAAAAATTTTCTTGGGGTTTGTGGATCCAGAAGGGGCCCTAGGCAGGTTTCTGAAAATAGTTTTTTGAAAAGCGTTCGGGAACTAAACTGCTAATTTATCGAAAATTTGCTACCAAAACGCATTTCAGATTTTTTTTCTGACAAAAGCAAAAATGCATTAACGAATTTCTTCTACGAAAATTAGCTAACAAAATTATAGACCGTTAAACCATAAACTTCACTAAACCTACAGCGAAAGCATCAACTTAACTAAACCGACAGCCAAAACATCAGAGATAGGGTCTATTTGAAATGAATTTTCTGTAAACATTTTAGTAAAATGAAGGACAATGACGGTTGAATCTGAAACTTAAGGGTTTGCAGAACACTCTTCTTGCAACATTTTCTTTTCACAATCCGTATTTGTTTTACGTTATTTGCCTAAACATTGCCAATTTTGACATTTCAAATTGCGAGTTTGACGTTTTGAGGAAAACTCCAAAATTTGTTTCTTTAACTGCCCATAACTTCTTTGTCTTTAAAGCCAAATTTGGTTGCCCTTACTTTGTTATTTCCGAAAATATGAATTTTTTTAGAAAGAAAACACAAAATTATCGGGAAAATCTGGCCCAATTTTCCTGGCTAACGAACTTATCCAAGCCACTTGCAAAAGAAAGGTACTCACCAAATTTGATCAAGATCGGTCCATTATTTTTTGAGTTATCGGTTGGATATATATATATATATATATATATATATATATATATATATATATATATATATATATATATATATATATATATATATATATATATATATATATATATATATATAAACACAGATCTCCTCATTAGCGAATTTTAATTCGCTAAAACTACCAATCAGTGTTTATTAATGTCACACAGTTTAAATGAATGACAAGTATTTTACATTCGATTAATTCCAGAAGCTACTATTTTTAATTTAGAAGAAATTTATTTAAAAAAATGGTTGTATTTACAAAATTATAGAACCTTGAAAATTGATGTTATTGGGGCTTAGGTGATGTTATTCATGCTTTGAAAATAATGCACATTCAACAAGCAAAAAATCTAATTTTAATGGTAGTAGTTTTATTCCGTTACTGTAAGCGGTATTAATTAGGTTATTAATTTACATGTTTCATTTGACTTTTCAGTTTCATCAAGTTTAACAAAATAAAAAACAATAATTTCCTTTCTGCATCAGAAAGACTAATTATAGTTACCTTTTTTTATAATGTAGGCCTCTAACCTATCCGAAAATGTATTAAATTGTCACATGTGATATTATGTCACTGAATGTATAATGAAAAATACTTCAAAAGCATGTATTTTTAGTGAATTTTTATTACAAGAAATTCACTAATAGAGAGGTATCGATGGTGAGACTTTGCAATTTTTTTTTCAAATGACCGCGAACTGGACTCCTAGAACCCATATATATATATATATATATATATATATATATATATATATATATATATATATATATATATATATATATATATATATATATATATATATAGATTTTGATGAAACTCAGCAAAAATCTTTCTTTTATTAATGGCTTGGATGTGTTTAGCCAGGAAAATCGGACAAGGTTTTCCGGGAGAATTTTAAGTTTTCGAAAAAAAAATTTATCTCCGAAAATTACAAAGCTATTTAGATGAAATTTTTTGCATATGTTGCATTGCGACATATCTTACTACATACCAAAATTCAACTTTCTAGAGTTGTAGAAAATTGAGTTATTCAAATTTGAAACATTTGATGGAAACTCACTACCATAACGCACTTGCTCCGTCCAGGCTTTTTTAAATTAGGACCGTGTTTAAACAATTAGGTTGAGGATGTTTTTTTGAGAACATAACGTCGTGCTGTAAAATTGACGGTAAGCTTGTAATTTAACTCCCGGAGGGTTTAAGAATTTTGTTCCATAAACATACTTAGAACCCCTTGCTGGATGCACAAATTACAACAAAAATTCCCACAAACGACCCCGAAAAAACTTACGGGCCCAAGAGTGAATAGGGGTGCTGGGCAAAAGAAGATACAAATGAAATATGAAGAGAAGAGGCGAATGAAACAGCTTAGTCAGACCTCTCTGCTTTTTTCACATTTTGCAGCTATACTTCCTTTAAACCTTGTCTACCCCGCATTTGCCACAGGTCCCGTAAGTTTATTGGGGGTTGTTCCCAAGAAATTTTTCATGTGGCTTATGCATTGGGGGTAGGTAGTTGTACGCATGCAGGAGGGGAAGGAAAACTCCACGACGAGTTACCGGACGCCGCATCCACCACCCCACCCCCCAGTCAAAAACACGACAGGTTTAACCTTAGAAATATATAGTGATAGATAACTGCAGGGGAAGGGGTACGGTACACCCCTTCCCCTGCAGGGAGCATGTAACATAGCTAGCGAAAAAATAGAGAAACTGTAAGAAAAAAAACATTTTTAACTTACCGCACCACGCCAACGAAGTAGTTTAAATATAAATAACTCAGCAGAGACAAGGAAACAAAAGGTAAAAATAGTGTTAACATGTATGTAAGATGCCAAAATATCTATCGGTAATCGATTTATCTAAGATTGTACGGGGGATAAACTGCAAATTCACCAAATTGACATTATTATGCGAAATCCTATAAAAAGAAGCTGCGAAAAAGTGTTCTTTATTTTGCTCCAGTTCTAATAATCACAAAAGAAACAAATAGAGAAATTTGACAAATTCAGTTATGAATTCTGTCGACAACCCCCCCCCCCCCCCCCCAAATTTTTTAATTTTATAATATTATCTTAGTGGCTATTTAACCTATTTAACCAAAACTATCTATTACGGTTTCCGAGGTCGTAATGATGGACATTTTTATCTTGGATAGACTGTATAGTCACCTATTATAAATATCAGAATAGACTTCTAAAGTGTCCTTATAATTGTGCTTTTGTCTAGTTTAATCAAGAACATTGTGAGATGTACGACAAGGTCGCCATCTCGGCGCGGAACCAGGTAGTATGCTGTCAGGACAGTTCCAAATAACACAAAATGTTATAAAATAGAGACTGTGTACAACCAACTAACAATTTTGTAAATTGTCAGAATAACTTTGTATCTATTTTAGTTTTCAAAATACCAATGGTGTCAATACTCAAAATCCCCCAGCCTGTATATGTGAACACTTATTTGAATGTCTAAAAGTCGTAGTGTTTTGTACAAAAATTCGTCATTAGCTATACTTTATGTAAAAAATAATTAATACCCACAGAATCAAATAATTCTATCAGTAATTTATAATAAATTACGTGTTTATTTAAAGAAATAGTTTTCAAGATCGCGGGCGAACAAATATAGTCTTATGCCAAGTGTCAAGTTCACAGTGAAATTAATTACCTTGTTCATTTACCAGTCCAGTACTGGCGTATCTGTCGGGTCTGCTTCTTCTGTAATGAGCTATTGCTTCGACCGGTGGTCGAATCGGATATTTGCTTTGACTTTTTAACACTTTTTCAATATCTTCTTTTTCAAAAACACTTATCACTGGCACATTAAGCAATGCTTCTTCTTTAACAACTGGTCCATATTTTTCATAGAGATGCTGGTTATACAGATGTAATTTGTTAAAGTCCCAACCACCAAAAAGAAACAACCATCCGGTCCCTAGAACTGGCAAAGCTACTGGACCTGGAATACGTTGAACTGTTTTCTTTGGAGTAGACTCGCCATTTCTCTCCCAAGGTAATCTGCATCTTAAAATGAAGAATACAATTGCCAGTATCGTGAATGTTAAAGTATCCAAAATGTTACGGATGAAGTCGATCATCTAAAAAAACATAAAAGAGATATTAATTAATTATCCAGTCATTTATAAATATAGTTTTAAATTGCAAAATATTTTGATATTTTATAATACATTAATACAACGATTTTCCCTGGTGTTTGGTGTTCAAATACTAACCTTGATGTGCTTATATGAATACTAAGAAAGTAGTATTAGGTTATCTACATTTTATACATAATGCTCATGTTATCGCTCAAAAAGACATTAATTTGATATTACAAAGTAGGTTCACGTTTAAAGAGTGCGCCGTATTTCGTCTTTTATGTATCATTGGTCTTTTGTACACTGTTGAGAATAGTTCAACGTTCAATAGCCGCAATACGGTTCTCCCAGCTCTTTAACGGAAGTTTCGTCTGCCTCTTCATCTTACCATATTAACTATGATGAAAATTAAGTCACGATTATAATATGTCGTTCTTCTGTCCCGCAAAAAAATGAAATGTTAAGTACTGTTATGACTGCTGGAGCTTTAATTGCACATTTACGTGAAAATATCCGAGAGTTTGGTACGTGGTTCAAGTTACTAACATCGTATGAAACAAACATCTTGTATTACTATTGAAATAGGCTCTGAATGTGTGACAAAAACAACTTATAACGCTAACTTTCATTTTACATAGATAGTGCCAATAAAAATATTACAAGCAAACTTTCTTGATACATTCTTTGTCCTATTAATATATACGAGGGGATGTTAAAATTAATACCTGTTTGTACAGGGGAGTCCACAATTGCATAAAGTAAGTTTGTCGTTTATGGGTAAACTTTTCAAATAAAATGTATACAGGATGTGCCAATTCCCACCTGGAGTGTATCGGAATTAAAAAAAAGTTTCGGGACGCAGCAAGTGCGTTATAGTAGCGAATTTTCATAAGAATTAATTAATACATGATTATTATACGGCATATTAGTAAAGTTAATACTTTAAACTTACACAGACCTTTAACATCATTTTTAGAGGTCCCGGTACGCGCACAGTTGAAAATTTCTTTCGAAAGTGTTACCAGCGATATCTCGCTATTATCAAAAAAATCTTGCGTTTTAACTCCTTTTGTGGAAAATGCCCAAAACTCAATTTTCTACGAAGGTGAAGAACTAAATTTTGCTATATCTGCAGGTAGTGCAAGTCTCTTTGAAATAAACTTTTATTACAAACTTAATTAAAGTTATACAGAAGATTTCCAGAAGGAAACTTAATTAATATTTAGAAAACTAAAGTATCTGCCAAATTATAAACGTAGCAGTTCTTTTCCTTATTAATCGCCAGTATGTTTTCGTTTTAGTCAACCTAATCAAGCCGGTTTTTTCGATAACAATTAAAACAATAACAAAATTATTATTTTAGACTTAAAGGTGACAAACTTATTTCAGCGTTTTAAACAAAAATGAGATCTTGTTCAAAACGTGTGAAATTTGTGCACTATTGTTTCTCCAAATGTGCAAATAAAACATTAAAAAAACTCTGGACGCAGCAAGTGCGTTATGGTAGTGAATTTTCATAAAAATGTTTTTTAAATAGCAAATATGTTTCTTTAAGAAAGCAGGCACCAAATTTGGTTACCAGTATAATCTATATATTAGAAACAATGTGCCATGTTTCATCAAAATAACTTTATTGTTTGAAAATGTACAAAAATTTCCGAAAGTAAACTTAAATTGTTCCCGAAAAAACTGGTTTTCTGGTCAACCTTATAGGTTAATAGCAAATTGATTCAAAATTTGAAGCATTTAATGAAAATTCGCTACCATAACGCACTTGCTGCGTCCCGAATTTCTTTTCTTACAGAGATGTATTATATTTCGATGGAAAATACAAAAATGCAATAACATAGGGCGTGTTCGATTAAAAAAATTCACTAAAAAAAAGAAAATTTGAATTACCAACGACTTATGGGCCTCCCTGTAATTGTGGAAATATTGTTGAAGATGTAGCTTAAGACACCCTACAATTAATGTATACAACTTTTTTTTGTAACTTGCATAATAACGGATACATTGCGCTTTAATGATTTTTTACGAAAATTCGACAAAAATGATATACCATTAAACGATAAACTCTATAGCTAACACTACTGCTAAAGTATCAGAGAAAGGGTCTATTTGAAATGAATTTTCTGGGAATATTTTAGTAAAATGAAGGACAATGACGATTGAAACTAAGAGTTCAGGCTTCGTAAAACATTATTCTTGAGACATTTTCCTTCCATAGATCATATTAATTTCATGTTCATTGCCTAAATATTAACAATTTTGACGTTTAAAATCGCGACTTTGACGTTTTGAGGAAAACCCAAATTTATTTTTCTTTAAATGCCTGTAACTTTTTTGTCATTTAACCTACAGCGTAGGTAGTTTACCTATAATAATATAAACCCGTGTACCAAATTTCGTTGCCCTTACTTTGTTAATTTCGGAGATATAATTTTTTTTCGATTTTTTTCGAAGGAAAACACAAAATTTTCCGGGAAAACCTCGGCGGACTTTCCTGGCTAACGGACTTATCCAAGCCACTCGCGAAAGGAAGGTACTCAGCTAATTTTATCAAAATCGGTCCATTATTTTTTTAGTTATACGTGTGACACATAAACATATATATATATATATATATATATATATATATATATATATATATATATATATATATATATATATATATATACGTGTTTACGGGACTCCGTATATTTTTCCATCTTCATCCAGAGTGTTACCACCTTCACCTGGCTATACCGTACTGATGATGGCTAATTAGCCTGAAACACGTGTTTGCGGTTGTCTCCTTGCGGCTTTGCCCCTAAACCTTTCTCCTTGTATAGTACATAAATGCCGTGTTATCAATCCTGTTTTAGTTAATATAACTTCCTGGGCTCCGGATGTTCACGCAGGTGATTTCTTTGCCTCCGTAGCTTTTTTGGTTGTTTCCCTCGGATTGAGGGTCTTCCAAATGTTGCTGCAATTGTGCACTGGTTGCCTGTTGGGACTCCGTATATTTTTCCATCTTCATCCAGAGTGTTACCACCTTAACCTGGCTATACCGTACTGATGATGGCTAATTAGCCTGAAACACGTGTTTGCGGTTGTCTCCTTGCGGCTTTGCCCTTAAACCTTTCTCCTTGTATAGTACATAAATGCCGTGTTATCAATCCTGTTTTAGTTTATATATATATATATATATATATATATATATATATATATATATATATATATATATATATATATATATATATATAGTATAGTATATATATATATAGTATATATATATATATATATATATATATATATATATATATATATATATATATATATATATATATATATATATATATATATATATATATATATATATATATATATATATATATATATATATATATATATATATAAATTTAAACAGACCTTGGTTTCGGGTTCTAGGAACCCCAATTCGCGCTCATCTTTAGAAATTTGTTCAAAAGCTTTACATCGTGACCTCTCTGTTAGCGAATTTTTCTTAATGAAAATTCGCTAAAAGCCGAGACACGTCGACTTTGTTTCCAAGGGAGACACCATGGCGTAAGTTTTGGTGTCTTGGAACCTTCCATTTAGGCAGTCGCGTAAAGTATCCTAAAATTTTAAATGAGGTATCTCATCTCAAAGATGTGCCTCTCTTTTTTAATACGGCACTATAAAACTTTAATCGGATTTCAATAGAAAAAAAAAATGAGAAAAAAATTAACTTTCCATAGAATCACCTCTATCGGTTGCATTTTAACTTATAGATCTCTAAGTTGAAGAAAAAACTTATTAAACGTTAAATGAACAAAAAAAAGGTGCCACTGGAGGTTAGGGGATGGCACAAGACCTAAATATTGTCTGTAGTAAACAAAATCTAGTAACTATTACAGACAAAGATAAACTTTTTTGAGGTAAAAAGGTCAAGGAATACATGAAAATTCCAGATTATATAATTCTAATGATTTTTTTACCAAATTTTCATTGAATTTCAATAGCAGATTAGGTTGCTGGTGTTGCCATAACATTGTGAAATCGTTCCATACTTAGTACAGCCGCAAAGACTTTTTCTTTGGTTTCCACAAGTGCTTGTTTCAGTTTTTACGGCATCATCAGGCAAAAGAAAAATCATCTGAGAAATCACAGCAAAAGTCTCTATCCCTGTATTTAGATCAGATTGTATAATTTTTAATGTATTTGCTTTGGCAGTATGTGTGTGTGTATTTTGTTTCTTTAACGTGGGCCTATTTCCGCGACTATGGTCAATCACCGACGCCAGGTAGCCGTTTTACCTCACTATCCTGGAAATTTTGCCGAACCCTTGCCTTTCTGTAAGGAGGATAAGGATCTTTAACGTGCCAACATCGTATGGATACGGGACTGACGGCTTTACGCTATATATACTACTATACTATACTATATATATATATATATATATATATATATATATATATATATATATATATATATATATATATATATATATATATATATATATATATATATATAAACTAAAACAGGATTGATAACACGGCATTTATGTACTATACAAGGAGAAAGGTTTAAGGGCAAAGCCGCAAGGAGACAACCGCAAACACGTGTTTCAGGCTAATTAGCCATCATCAGTACGGTATAGCCAGGTTAAGGTGGTAACACTCTGGATGAAGATGGAAAAATATACGGAGTCCCAACAGGCAACCAGTGCACAATTGCAGCAACATTTGGAAGACCCTCAATCCGAGGGAAACAACCAAAAAAGCTACGGAGGCAAAGAAATCACCTGCGTGAACATCCGGAGCCCAGGAAGTTATATTAACTAAAACAGGATTGATAACACGGCATTTATGTACTATACAAGGAGAAAGGTTTAGGGGCAAAGCCGCAAGGAGACAACCGCAAACACGTGTTTCAGGCTAATTAGCCATCATCAGTACGGTATAGCCAGGTGAAGGTGGTAACACTCTGGATGAAGATGGAAAAATATACGGAGTCCCGTAAACACGTGTTTGCGGTTGTCTCCTTGCGGCATTGCCCTTAAACCTTTCTCCTTGTATAGCACATAAATGCCGTGTTATCAATCCTGTTTTAGTTAATTTAACTTCCTGGGCTCCGGATGTTCACGCAGGTGATTTCTTTGCCTCCGTAGCTTTTTAGGTTGTTTCCCTCGGATTGAGGGTCTTCCAAATGTTGCTGCAATTGTCCACTGGTTGCCTGTTGGGACTCCGTATATTTTTCCATCTTCATCCAGAGTGTTACCACCTTCACCTGGCTATACCGTACTTATGATGTCTAATTAGCCTGAAACACGTGTTTGCGGTTGTCTCCTTGCGGCTTTGCCCTTAAACCTTTCTCCTTATATATATATATATATATATATATATATATATATATATATATATATATATATATATATATATATATATATATATATATATATATATATCACACCACGGTAAAATGTGATATTGCTTATAAATTAGAGGTCTTGGAACAACAGTACAAAAGAGTTACTTTCATATGGGTAAAAGGGCACTCAAAGCTTAAGGGTAATGAAAAGGCTGACTATTTTGCTAAAAAGCAACGAAAACAGGTTGTAAACATGACTTTTACAATAACAGAGATCTACTTCCGCAAGTAAAACATGTGTGTAATATAAGATGGCAGAATCATTGGAATAAGTTGAAACGTAGGTGTAACAAGCACTTCAGTAGTATCATCCCTAATTTAAGAAAACAGCCGATTTGTAAAGAACTGTTGCTTCCTAGGTACTTGTCTACGACACTTAACAGAATTATCATAGGCCATGGTGCTTTTAAGTCTCATTTGTATAAAATAAAAGTTGAAGACAATCCATTTTGCTCATGCGATAATACCAGCCCAGCTGATTTAAATCATTTGATTTTTTCCTGTATTATGCATCATGAACAAAGAAAAATATTGTTTTGTCATTTGATAGAATACAATGTTTCCTTTCCACTTGATGTGACATCACTTATGTATGAAGCTGTTTGTAATAAAAGTGTCATGGTAGCTTTCATGTGTTTTGTTAGAGACCCTAAGTTAGCTAGGTTTATATAGCTCTAAGTTTAAAAAGTATGTGGTTGATGAATTAAATATTTATAACCATCCCAGGATGCAACACGCACACACACACTCTTAGTAAAAAGATGATATTCTGAAAATTGGACTGTTCCAATAAATATTGTACTAGTGGCAATATACTATATAGTCTTAAGGGATACTAAATAAACTAAGCAGATTAATGTATAGTCAGAGAGATAAAAGTAAGTTCCTTTGTGTCTTTCCTTGTGTTAACCTATTTTGACCACAGCCTCCCTAGTATGTTAAAAAGTCACCATGACAGGCTCCATTGGTGTGAAAAGTGTCCCAGTGTTACTCCTGCAGCAACTTGTAGCGGAGATGTGTGCATGCATATGTGTGTGTTTGTGTCCGTATAATTATGAGGACAAACCACATGCATGGACGTGACTTGTCGGGTCTTCCCAACTTGTCGGGCCATACACGCGTCCCGACAATTTAGAGACGTGGTTTTTCGGATTCTCCACCTCTAAAATAGTATAAATAACTAATTTTCTGACGATGTCCTGATATACATACTATATGCATGTGTGTATTTTTGAGTTCGTGTTACTAAAGCTGTCGGGCCCTATAAAAGTGACTGATAAAAGCGACCTCCGTGGTCAATTTTTGAAACAAACGTAATTGTGTGTAAGGCCCGACAACTGTTTGGTAAAATTTGTGTAAGTCCCGATTAATATAACATTTTTTTACCTCGTGCAGGTAGTAAATGATCTGTTTTCAAGTGACTTGTCCCTGGTTTTATAAATAGCGTCTTTGTTGTTATTTTTTACTGCTTCATTTGCAAGGGTTATTGACGGGGAATAACGGTACATTATTTTTCGTTGGGCACTAAAGCAGATAGCGGTGAGTTTTATGTAGTATGTTATATTTCAGAGAATATTGAGATATTGTTAAATTTATTTATTAGGGAAATTTCATAGAAAACATTGACTCTTTTCTTCAAATGAAACAGAAGTCATATTTGGGATGGAAACATTAGTTTATATATTATTTTACATACACATATTTATGTATATATATATATATATATATATATATATATATATATATATATATATATATATATATATATATATATATACTTATAGGGTGAGTATATGATGGATTTGTATTTACTGAAATATTCCTTATTCAAAAAAAATATCTTAACAAAAGCTTTTCGACATATTTTTAGCTACAAAGTGGCGATATTCAATTTATCCTAGCCTAAACAACTTAGTTGCTATGATAACTGAATCTTTTTTTAATGGCAAGATAGTTCTTGATACGCCACTATAAAAATGTAATTAGGTTCAATTAGAAAAAAAATGAGAAAAAATTAATGTAATTATGCAGATGATCGCAAAAGTGATTTTTTTAAAATAAAAGCACGCTTAAAACCAACCCTGTACGCATAAGCAACATAACAAATGCTGTAAAATACCGCCCCAGTTACGGGACCTGGCGTGAATAGGGGTGCTGGGCGGGGAAGGAAATATAGAAATCAAATCAGAAAAAACACCTTCGTTGGACTTTTATCAGCACCCTTGTTTACATTTTGCTCCAACAATTCTTATTATTAATGTTCGTCGGCTTTTTGCTCCAAGTTCCCCAGCTTGTTTGCAAGTTGAAGGGACCAGAGTTTTGTTGTTGTTTATGCGCAAGACACTGTATCAGGCAGGCCTGAACCACCTGACCTGACCTGGCTAGACCTGACCCAACGTGACCTGACCAAACCCGACTCTGACGTGATCCTAACCTGACCTGACCTGAGTAAAGGCGTATGAGAAAATCCAAGAAAACCCCAAAAAACATGCATTTTACACACAAAAATGTGTATGTGACCAGCGATTAACCAATAATGTCAATAAGTTGACAACAACAAATTCTCATAACGTAAAAAATATTTTCGACAACATAAAATAGTATAAAATTGCATATAAGGTAATAAACATTATCTATCAGCAGTCGACATCACGTTGGTGAAACTGCAGATGAGAGGCAAACTAGCTTTAATTATTAACTTTAATTCTAAAAAAGACTGACAAAACAAAACAAAAACAAAAGAGCAATAATATTTGTCAACTAACTCAATGTTCAAAATGCTGTCCATTATTATCAATACATAATTGAACTCGCGTTTGATTAACCTGGAATGCACAATCCATCTTGTTTGGCCAACAATGATAGCTTTCAGGTCTTCCAGATTTAATGGTATGTCTCTGTGGACAAGATTCTTCAAGTGACCCTAAGAAAACAACCACATGGCGTGAAGTCAAGAGGGCGAGCAGTTCATTTAAGTGAATCACAGCGCCCGATTCAATTTTCTCTAAAAACTTCATCCAAATATTGCCGCACGCGTCTCCCAAAATGACTGTGAGCTCCATATTTCTCAAACCAAACTTCATTGACTGGAACCACTGCAACCACTGTGGTATAATTTCTTCTCTTAAAAATTTTTATACTTTTAAGATGTTAGATTTCCCTCAATAAATAACCGCCCAATATTACTACTGTCTACTACTACCCGTCCATACATAATTTTTATGTGGTCGTTGGTTTGGAGCCTCCAGCATCCAATGTGCATTCTGCTGAGACCAATAACGATTATTTCTACTAAAGTCTGGCTTCTCATTAAATTTGCCATAATATAATAAAATTCAACACGCCTCTTAAAATCGCCAACTACAAGTTCCTGTACTAGCTGTACTTTGTATGGGTGAAATTTTTTCTGTTTCTTTTTAGCAAAGTAACCACAGATTTTTGTGAAAGACTGTGTAATGAGTAACTTAATTTGTAGATAGATGAGGGGTTTAATAAAAAGACAACAATATATCTAATCCGTTATTACCAGCTACAGCCGTGTTTGGTCTTCCTATTCTTGGCTTATCATTGACACTACCAGTTTCGTTATTTTTTTTAATGTTCTGGAAACATACACTTCACTAATTTGTGCCCAGACTCATAAAAAAACATGCACATTTCTTTACAAAGCTTCCGGTCACCGTAGCCCAACATCACTAATATATCAATTCTTAGCTTTTCGCTCAATTCTGCCATAATAATAATTATTATTAATTTCTATAAGTCCTCTATTTTCCAATACGAAGCTCTCTAAAGTATTACAAACTACAGATAACTGACAAAAAACAATGCTTCAAATTGGCAGCTGCAAATACTATCACATTTTTTCAATTGATAACTTGATAAGAGATTGATTAATGAAATCCAACTGAAGGTAATTTTTAAGAAACTTATTGTTTTTGCAATTTTTTTCTTATTAATCCCGATTACATTTTCATAGTGCCGTTGCTAAGAAGGATATGTTCTTTCCGTAAGTGCAAAAAAATGCTAAAAAAGGCTTTCTATGCAGCAGATATCCTTCTGGTCTATATCCATCCTCTTCAAAATTTAAATGAGTTTGTGGTGTTGGACCCTGTCAAACGTATTCTCGTATTAGATGAAGCATAGAATCACAACCTTCCTTTGGTCGTTGCAGTTCTGTATCAATACTTGAGTTGCAACTACAGCCTCTCTCGTACCTAGTCCCCTTCTAAATCCAAATTGTGTGAACCCTACCCCTCTTTCGCATTTTATAGAAATTCTGTAGTGAATAATCTTGAGGAATATCTTTAACGTGTGGCTTATTAGATTGATCAGCCTATGGTCCTCGCACTTCGTTACGTTACTCCTTTTTTGGCAGGGGGATAAAATGTGATGTAATCCACTTGGCAGGGAACTCCCCCATTTTATATATCTTGTTAAATATTCTGTGCAGTACGGAAATGCCCCTGTCGTCTAGTATTTTTAATAGTTCGACAGGTATGCAGTCCGGGCCAACTGCCTTTCTGTCCTTTGACGTATTTATTGCTCTTACAGTTTCTTCTTTGGTGATAGGGGGTCCAGACAGGTCTACGTCCTCCGCAACCTCTATATCAGGTCTATTATCGTCGAAAGGGTTGTTAATATATTCCTCCCAAATAACTATTCGCTGCCGATCATCTTGTTCCATTTCCCCATGTTCGTTTTCTACATTAGAAAAGTGTCTCTTCCGGTAAACTACGGACGCCTCTCTTATTTTTCTGTGTAAGTTAAATTCATCGTGCAGCTCTTGTAGTTGTTCTATCTCCCCGAATTGCTTCTTTAACCAGTCACTCTTTGCCGCTCTTATTTTCCCCCTAATAATTCTTTAGATGTGTTTATAGCTCTCTGGATTTCCTTGACTTTTACATCTTCTCCTTTCTTCAAGCATGATTTCTGCTGTCATCCACTTGTGTTTCTGTGTTTTCCGCTTATGACCTAGTTCACCTTCTGCGACCCTAATCAAGGCTTCCTCCATTTCTCCCCATATGGCATATATGCTTGCACTATCTTCCAACTTCTGTTTTATGCATCATATTTATATAAAAAATGCAAAAATGTATTAACGAATTTGTTCTACGAAAATTAGCCAAAAATTATAGACCGTTAAACCATAAACTTAACTAAACGTACAGCGAAAGCATCAACTTAACTGAACCAACGGCCATAGCATCAGAGAAAGGGTCTATTTGAAATGAATTTTCTGTAAATATTTTAGTAAAATGAAGGGCAATGACCTAAGGGTTCGCAGAACACACGTTTTGAGGAAAACACCAAATTTTTTTTAACTGACCATAACTTTTTTCTCTTTAAATTTAGAGATGTACATTATGGTACATGGTTCACTCTTATAACATCAACACGCGTACTGAATTTTGTTGCCCTTACTCTGTTATTTCCGGAGATATTAATTTTTTAGAAAGAAAACAAAAAAAATTCCAGGAAAACCTGCGCCGATTTTCCTGGATAACGAACTTATCCAAGCTACTTGCAAAAGGAAAGTACTCACCAAATTTGATCAAAATCGGCCCATTACTTTTTGAGTTATCGGTGTGATACAATATATATATATATATATATATATATATATATATATATATATATATATATATATATATATATATATATATATATATATATATATATATACACACATAAAAACTCAAGCTGACCCCGGATATGTCTTCTAGAGGGCCTAATTAGCGCTCATTTGAAGAATTTTTTAAATTTAAAAGTCGGGATCTCATCAGTTAATTTTTTTGAGAAAATTCACTAAAAGGTTTCCTAACTTTTTTTGTCAAAAACTGCTTTGCCGCAACAAAAAATTACAAATGCTTGTGATTCTCTTAACTAAGTTCTTCAAAGGTAATCCCAAAAATATAATTAACAGTTAATTATCATTGCTAACGATGACAAAGTAAAAAAAGTATGCTCAAACTGGCGACTATTTTCTGTTTGGCAAACGTCATATCTTCTAATAAGCTCTACAGTGCAAGGATTTCTAATAACCTGAGGCAAAATTTCTCTGCAGGCACGAGTAATTTTGTTAATAAAATCCTTCAAATTTCTTGGTTGAACAAAATAGACCACATATTTTACATAACCCCACAAAAAATCCAATGGTATCAGGACAGGCGAGCTCGTGGGCCACTTGGCGGTTCCCTATGCGCCTTGTTCAGAATTTATAGTTTAAAAGAATTGACATAGATCTTAGGATGAACAGTTATGATACTGATATAATACATAATAGTTGTGATGCTGTGATTGCGGACAAATAAAATCATTATTGAAAGGAACATGAAAACCGTCTTTTGTTGGGTTTTCTCTAAAACTTTTGAAATGAGAAAAATGTTTGACATATTATTGATTAAGAATGAAATAAGAAATCCAAAATTGACTAAAATACAGAGTGTTCTATTGAAAAAATGAAGTTTATGTCAAAAAGCACACTTTGGATCCACGCTGTATGTCTAAGTAAAGCTTATTGAAGCAGCTTTTTACCGACCAAATTTTTATCTAAAACTTTTTCTTCTAGGATATACGGGGGCTGTGATATGTAGCGTCTAAATAGATCTAAAAAAACACACATACACATCTATATATATATATATATATATATATATATATATATATATATATATATATATATATATATATATATATATATATATATATATATATATATGCAGTTGTCCCACGACAAAAGCCCGGAATCGATTTCTCGGAAACTAGACTTTGCAAAATTTTTAAAATTTGGCAGCTTATTGAAATCAATGGATGCACCTTGGTTAAAGTATTTTCCAGATAGTGGCACTTCTGGATATACAGGGTGTTGATGTTAACTTGCTTATTTTAGATAGGACACATATTATTGCATTTTTATATTAAACGATAAAGTTTAGACACGTCTTATGTATAATATTCCATACCTAAGTCCAACCGTGATGTGATTTTATTTTGATAATAACTACAGAGTGATCAAAAACTTTCATTGAAAATTGAGTTTAAAAAATCGTTGTCTGTTTTTCAAATAGAAGCTCTTATTTTTATAATCATATCTTATTTAACATTGAAACTTTAGGTAAGGTTGCCTCTGCCAAAAATTTGTAGTTTTCAAAATATTGGCAATTTAACATTTTTATATTGAAAAAATGTTTTACGGCTTTCAAGTTTTATTGTTATATAATCATGACGGCGACGCCTGCCAAAAAAAATATCGAGAATTACAAAAACCTCAGTATTTGTTGTCATTTGACAATTATTTATAAAAATTATACCGGGGCGACTGAATTATACTCACGAAGATTATTAAAATTTCTTTATTATATATGATGAATATAACCAAGTTTTATCAAGAACGTGCCAAATATTTGCTGATATCCAGATAAACAAAAACCGTCGCGGAGGAGTGTTCGGCGAATAATAGAAAATTACAAAACTTTTGGCACCGTGAAGGCAAAAATGCATAAAAGAAATAACATCCTTAAGACAAGTAGCGCTGCAGACAGGACTTTCGAAGAGCTTGATACACAGAATCCCGTTAAAGCACAACTTCCACCCTTATTCAATATCTTTGGTTCAACATCTGGGAGAAATGGATATGCAGAAAAGAGTTTTGTAAATTCATTTTAACGATGATACAAGACGACTCTCGTTTTTTTGGACAGCATAATTAGGACTGATGAAGCGAAATCTATGAAAAATGTTCTTTTCAACACACAAAATTCTTATTTTTGGAGTAATTCAAATCGTCATGAAGTAAGAACCCGGCATTTTCAAAATATAAACTGAAAACTGAAAATGAAGTATTTTCTAATATGCAGTTATACTTCAAATTAACTGAATTTGAAAAAGTCTGGACGCAGCAAGTGCCTTATGCTGGTGAATTTTCATAGAAATAATCTGGTACCAAACATTCTTTTTTATTAAATGCCCATAACTTTTTTTCTGGTAGCTGAATGTTGGCATATGGTTTACTTTTAGCGAATTTTCTTTACAAAATTAACTAAGGAGATCGCGACTTTAGAATTTTGAAAATATTTCTTCAAATGAGCGGGAACTAGGCGCCTAGAACACATATCTGGGATCTGTTTCGATTTATATATATATATATATATATATATATATATATATATATATATATATATATATATATATATATATATATATATATATATATATATATATATATAAACTCAAAAAATAATAGGACGATTTTGGTCAAATTTTATAAGCATTTTCCTTTTGCAAGTGGCATGGATAAGTTGGTTAGCCAGAAAATGCAGCCCAGGTTTTCCCGGAAAATTTTGTGATTTCTTTCGGGAATAACAAAGTAAGGGCAACCAAATCTGGTACGTATGTCTGTATTATAATAAGTGAACCATGTATCAAAATTTCAATCTGTAAGTTAAAAGTCAAAAAAGTTATAGGCATTTGAAGAAAAAAAATTTGGGGTTTTCCTCAAAACGTCCAAGTCGCGATTAGAAACGTAAAAATTGGCAACATTTTGGCAAAGACCATGAAATAAATACAAGTTACGTAAAGAAAATGTTGCAAGAAGAGTATTCTTAAGTTTTAGCTTTAGCCGCCATTGACCTTTATTTAACTAAAATATTTCCAGACAATTCATTGCAAATAGACCCTTTCTCTGATGCTTTGGCAGTAGCTTTAGTTACGTTTATGGTTTAACGGTCTATAAATTTTAGCTAATTTTCGTAGAAAAAATTCATTAATGGGGAGACAGCGACGTTTGAGTTTGAAAAAGATTTCTTCAAAGGAGTACAAACCAGGCCCCCTAGAATCCATATCCGGGTTTACTTTCAGTTTTTATCTGTTTGCATATATACAAGGTGACGTATTTCTACGGTAAAGCTCAATATAATTGTTATTATGCAAGATACGCGAAAAATTGTATACGTTAATTATAAGGTTCTTTAAGCTGCATCTTATAAAATTATTTTGAAAATCACAGCGTGGTCCATAATTCGTTGGTGATAACTGCAATATTTTTTTTCGAACATTTCTTATACGGTTGCATTTTTAATTGAAATATGATGCATGTTCGTAAAAAAAATCAAGACACAGTAAGTGTATTTTGGTAGCGAATTTTCATTAAATGCTAGGAAACAAGTTTTCTCAGAAACATTTAAAGTTAAAGTTATTTTCGGAATTTTTTGGTACATTTTCAAACAATACGGTATTTTAATAAAATGTGGTAAATTTTTACTATATAGGTTATAATGGTAACTAAATTGATACCTGCTTGAATTAATACCCAATTTGGTGGCCCATTATTTTTTGAGTTACCGGGGTGATACACACACACAGAAATATATATATATATATATATATATATATATATATATATATATATATATATATATATATATATATATACATATATAAACACATCAAGATAGTAACTGACCACAGACATGGGTTCTAGAGGTCCTAGTTCGCGAATTGTTTTAAAATTCAAAAGTGTAGAAAAATTCACTAAAAAATATATGTAATAATATATTTCAGAGTAACAGCACAAGGTCAATGTGATCAACTATACAATACCTCCACACAGCATTTAATAAACAAACCCTTCCCCTTATATTTGTCGGTCCTTACACGCACACAAGCCAGACAGTTTTTTTCTAAGCTGGTTTTTTTGTTGCCATGTGTAATTCAGAAACACAGTTATGTTTGTAGAAAAAAACACTATGGTTTATGGGGTCTTATACACACTTCAAACATAATCCATATTTAAGGGGTCTTCACACAACGTGTGCGTTAAACATAATTGCGGGACCTCACTTTATTTGCAAATATTTTCTAAACGAGCGTGTGTATAGTATTTTGGCGCGAATTATCCACATCTGGCGATAAATCTACAACTACGACTCATCTCAAACATTAAGATCCCACAAGTTGGTGTGTTTTCGTGTGTCCCTGCAAACATACGAGCACATGTATGTATGTGTGGGTGTGTGTATGTGCAAATAAAGAAATAATGTGCATTTTCTGTCTTGCACCTAGTGTTAAGTACTGGACGTATAAATCCTGTTGACGTGAGTGCGTATACATGAGTGTATTTGCGCTCGCGTATGTGTGTGAGTGGATATGTATGTAAGTTTTAATTTTAATATCTATTTTTAGTAAACAGCCAGTTTTTAGGGAGATAAAAAAATAAGTTAAAAGAGCTTGTTAGATTAGAATTCATAAGACAGGTTCTGCCATTGTGAAAAGCAAGGTCAGATGCATCTTTGTTCATTGTAAAGTTGACAGTGACTGAATGAGCCCGTTCTCAAAGTCAAAACTGTAATAAAAAAAAATGTATCACACCGATAACTCAAAAAATAATGTGTCAATTTTGATAAAATTTGGTACTTATTTTTCTTTTGTCCTTTTGTTGAGCCGGCCTGGAAAATCCGCCCAGGTTTGCTGATAAGTTTTGCGTTTTCTTTGGAAAAAAAATATCTCCGAAATAACAAAGTAGGGGTACTAAAATTGTATTATAAAGGGTCAACCAAGTATCAAAATTTAGGTCTGTAAGTTTAAAGACAAGAAATTATAGACGTTTAAAGAAAAAAAGTGGGATTTTCCTTAAAACGTCAAAGTCGCGATTTGAAACGTCAAAATTGGCATCGTTTTGGGAAAGAACCTGAAACTAATACGGGTTATGTAAAGAAAATGCCGTGAGAAGTGTATTCTGCAAACTTTAGTTTCAGCTTCCGTCATTGTCCTTCTTAATCGAAATGGAGCAAGTACCTTTTGGTAGCGAAGTTTCATTAAATGCTTCAAATTTCAATAACTCAATTTGCTATTAACCTAAGGTTCGTTGGGTACGAAACCAGTTTTGTCGGAAACATTTTAAGTTTACTGTCGGATTCTCTTTTTTTTTACATTTTTAAATAATAACTTATTTTGATAAAATGTGGTACATTATTTCTACTGCATAGGTTATATAGGTAATCATAAGAGACATTTTTTCAAGAAAATCCAAAAACAATTTTTTCATAATAAGTTATTTAACATTTATCACTGAAACTTAATTTTCGACGAATCTAGTTTAAAAAATGTTCCCTCAATTGAATAATTTTTCATACAAAAATTCGTAACAAATGTTTCTTCAAAGAATTAAATTATAGTTAAATTCATTTATAAGAAAATTTGCTATTAAAAAGACATTTTTATATTAGAAAATTCGCCAATAAAAATAAATAAAAAAACATTTAATTTTGCTCTAATCGCAGAAGTAGATACTTTTTCTGAGGCTTCACAGTGAAAATTCTTTTTCCTGTTGATGCTGTAAAAATTGAACCCGGTTGCATAGAAGAACACAGACTCTTCAGAAGTCACAAATCTCTACGTCTGTGTTAACCGTGGAACGGTTTTACTAAGTAAAGGCAACAAAGGCTGCTATTAAACTTGAATAGTCGTTCTTATTTTTCATTAGTAATTTTTTCAACAAAAAGTCGCTAAAAATATTGGTTTTACACAATATGATCAAATAGCGTTAAAATTGAATCAAAAACGAAAAAAAGTAAAAAAAAAGGTGAAAGAGGAATTCAGTCAACAGTGAGATTTGAATCCACATCCCTTCGCCCATAAGCCAACTGTCTAACCTCTCGACTATCGTAAGGCTTTGCAAGGATAGTGCGATAAGCCATAATTGTCTTTAGTTATTTATTTGTAATATGTAAGGTCTATTTTAGACGCATTTTTTGCAACTATTTTCACAAATGAGAAGAGTAGCAAAAATTTAGAACATTCTAATATACATTATATGCAATATCTACCATTCATAAACCGCAATAGTTATACTAATTTTCACGTTTCAAATTTCCAGTTTGACATTGCAGGAGAAGGATTATGAAATTTTCAAAGTAATTTTTCTCACTTCTTTGTGCCACCCTAAAAATAAGCGTTGTCTGTAATAGTTAATAGATTTAGTTTAACACATACAATATTTTGGTATTGCGTCTTCTCTGACTTTTAGTGGCACTAAAATTTTGCTTCATTAAATACCTATACATTTTTTTCTTTTAACTGAAAGATCTAAATTTTGGCGTATAGTTTGGCTTTTACAATGTTAACCTGTTTACCAAATTTGGTTGCCATAGCTTTGTTATTTCCGGAGATAACCATTTTTTCAAAAGAAATCTAAAATTTTCCTGGAAAAAATGGCCGAATTTCCTAGCTAACGAACTTATCCAAGCCACTTGCAAAAGGAAGTTACTCAACAAATGTTATCAAAATCGGCTCTTTATTTTTTTAGTTATCGGTGTGATATATATATATATATATATATATATATATATATATATATATATATATATATATATATATATATATATATATATATATATATATATATATATATATATATATATATATATATATATATACATATAAACATATAAAAATTGAAACTGATCCCGGATGTATTCACGCTCATTTGAAGAAATTTTTTCAAGATTCAAAAGTCGAAATCTAATTGGTGAATTTTTTAAAGAAAATTCACTAAAAAGAGGGTTCTAGGACCGGACAACATTTTTGTGAAAGTTTACAATGATTTTTGGGAAATATGTTTCTGTGTCCAAAAATCACAGTGGGCTCTCACAAAAATGTTACCTTGTTCTAGAACCGCCTTGTTCTAGAACCGTCTTTTTAGCGAATTTTCTTTTAAAACATCACTAATGAGGAGGTCTCAGCTTTTAAAGTTTGAAAAAATTTCTTTACATGAGCGTGGTCTGGGCCCCCTAGAATACTCAGTTTCTATATATATATATATATTTATATATATATATATATATATATATATATATATATATATATATATATATATATATATATATATATATATATCGCCATAGCGAAGCGACAAATACTTAAAACTCATTTTACTTTTAGTACAGACTTGCTTTTCTTAACTGTTACAATAAAAATAAAATTAAAACGAGCGAAAGCAATAATATAATAATTATCATTTCCATAGAAAGTGAATTCATGTGTCATACCTAATTCCTTTGCTCGATAATTAAGCAATAGAGAAACATCTTCGAATGGTTCACCTTAACATGCACGTTTTCGTAATAAATTGTATTTTTTATTGTGTGAATATGAAACAGACGCTAGACAGTTTTCTATGAAATATAAATAAATATCTAGAAATGCTCATTGTTGTGTCAACATTTGATAACTGTACATATGTCAGGTAAATGGCCATCAGAAAGCAATAAACAGAGGTCAAGGTTAAGTTGCGAGGCTAATATTATATAATAAAAGCTCACGTACATAATGTATTTTAAACATATCATATCTGCTACACCTAATGCGTTCACACACAACGTAGATATAAAAGTGCAGCGGGTTTCATTCACAAAAAAATACGTTTTAATGTTTTAAACACTGGAACGTGATGTAGACAGTGGATTACGTTTTAAAAATTTTCTGAAAAAGTGTGGTATCAACATTAAGCAGGAAAAATTAAAAATGTATTGGTCGCCTTTTCTTGAAATAGTGAAATTTATCATTGGTTTATATTTCTAAGCAAATGAATAATTGAAAACATAACTTTAATTGCAGGATGGTGCACCAACGCACATTTTCAGACCAATAAAAATTTGCTAACCGACGGTGTTCAACATTGTTTTAAACAGGCCTTAAAATTCATGGAGATCAAGGTAACCTGATCTTAAACAAACGGTTTACTGGCTGTAAGGTTGTTAAAAAATGGGGTTTAAAACGAGAACGGGACCAACAACGATGAGACTGTAGATTGTTTAACAAGTCGTATAATAGCCCTTTGGCCTCATAACGCTACGACCCAAGTGGATTTTTGTGCACGACTCTTTTTCCTAATAGGTGCTCAAAAGTTTAGACTTTTTATGTAGTCCACTATCTTCTAAGTGGCTATTTTACCGATTTCCTGGGGTGTTATGGTCACCCCTCCAAGGTATTTGAGACATTTGCAGAACTGAGCCATGCAGTCGCATTGCAAGTATTATGTTTCTGGCGCTTCGGTGCAGTATCTGTAGATTTCACTGTCCGCCTTGCCCATCTTCATATTGTGGTATCTCACTGTGAGTGTCATGTGGAAACTCTTGTGATTAATCTTGAGTCGTTCCTGTGCAATCCAAGAGTCAGTTCACACTTCTCTGTTGATATGGTGATGAAGCGTTTTAACTGCCTTAAGCGTTTTCCTCCAGTATGACAGTATTGGATTTTTCTCCCCAGTACCAAGTTTGTTTCTTGGATTTCAATAGGCTTCTGGACCATAAAATAGAATGGTTCTTGCCCTTTTTGCAAGACTCTCTGCTTCCTCGTTTACTTCAGTGCCCCGATGCCCTGGTATCCACATCAAAGTTACTTTGTTGTTCGCAGCCAGTTGCTTAAGAGTGTTTGCATTCCCAGGTCAGTTTAGACGGTTTTACCAGATTTCAAAGTCTTTAGTACTGCCTGACTGTCTGACAGGATATAGATATCTTTATTTCGGAGTCTTCGTTGTACGCACTTCTGTAAAAACAGACTTATAGCAAGCACTTCTGATTGGAAGATGGTGGAAGTATTTCCTAGGGACTTAGCGAGTATAAAGTTGCGTCTTCATATTCCCAGTCATGCCCCCTCTATTTGTTTTTACCCGTCTGTATACTATACAGATGAGTTGTTTGTCAGCCTTGCATATGTCCCGAATTAATCATATGTTGGGCAACGCTAGCTCTTTCTGCTCTAAAATATAGATAGGTTAGAGTTTGATATTTATAGGAAAAATAGGAAAGAAACTTCTACAAATCTCTTCCTACCATTAGATTGATATCATCCTTTCGGTCACAAAATCCCGATTTTAAGCTTTCGTGTTCGGAGGTCACTCACTTTTCCTTTGAGCAGTAAGCGATACAATTCAGAGATGAACAAAATTATAGATATTGCGATTTCCAACGGTTTTTCTCTAGACATTGTGTATAGCTTAGTTACTAAGCATAGATGGAAAATGTCGATAAGTAACATTACGATATTGAAGCCTGAATGCGATGAGCCACCCAAAAAGGTCGCTGCACTTCTTTTCTATAATTTTCTTACAAAATATTAAAAGATAACGACTTGCGAGTTCTTTATAAAGTTGATAATTTGAAGAACTTTTTGGGTGGGCCAAAGGGTACTATGGACTTCAGACAAAAATCGGGCATCTATCAAATACCTTGTAATAACTGCGAGAAAATCTATATTGGTCAAACGCGGAGATCAATGGCAACAATATTCAAAGAGCATATAGCTCATTTCAGATTTAATAGAGGAGAAAAATTTAGCCCTGCCCAACATATGATTGACTCTGGATATAAAGTAGGCGAGAGTAATCTTAAGTTGTTGAAGGCAACCACGGAATATCGCAAGTTAGATGCTTTGGAAAGTTTGGAAATCTGCAAGGTGAATCCACAGAATTTGATGAATTCAGACATGGGTCGGGTCTATTCACAACTTTTTGAAATAGCACGAAATAATCCATGGTTGCTTTCAACATCGACACAACCAGTTGGGCGTATCCACTGACACATCAATAGTCTTTTAACTACGTGACCCGGTGTTACGTGATACGGTGTTACATCATCCGGTACTGAGGCATCTGATATTGCATCATCCGGTACTGCATCATCATCCGATATTTCGTCATCGGGATTACATCATTTTTAGTGTACAGTTTAGGTATATAAATAGGATAATTTGCTCATACAGTTAGTTTAGCGACAGCTACTGATGAAGCCAACTTCGTTGTCGAAATACGTATCTAGCGCATAACTCTCTGCTATTATTTTTGTGGTTTCTGAAGTGATTCTGCTTTTTGTTTCAGGTGGCCAACCAAATCTATTGGTTTGAATTTGTCCGCCTGGAATAGCGTTCAGGCACTCAGTGCCGCTTCCCTCTTCACGCATATGTGCAGTGGAGCAGGATTCAGCATTGCCTCTATTCCAGCTGTGGGGCATGATGCTATAGCTCCTGTTATTCCAGGACAGATCACTCTCTGCGATTTTTGCAATTTGTTTTGTGTTGAGGCTTGTTCCGTTTGTGGCCATCATAGTAAAGATGCATATACCTGACCTGACCTGACCATGCGTTTGACCACAGTTTGGTATAGCCAGTATATCATCCTGGGATTCAGCCCCTATGTATTTTCTAAGAGTCTAGAGCATGTTCAGATTGCCATTGTGGGTTTCGAAAGAGTCTTTTCCAAGTGTGTGTTCCAATTCAGTTTTTGGTCTAAGAAGATCCCCAAGTATTTTATCTTCTTGGAAAATGTATCTGCAATGAAGCAATGAAATATTTGACTACACCCCTTATTTATGATTTTTACATTAGGTTCAAAGGAGGGATGCAGCGACAGGGGCAAAATAATATTATGTGTGTCAGGATTTTTTTGAAAACGGAACAGTAGCAGTTATAATGGGTGACTAAACTTAGTTGAAATGTGGTATATAGCCGAACTATTTCCCATCACGGCAAAGTTTGAAACCAAAATATAAATAAACTTATAACTTTCTTGAGTACTTCTAAACAAAGTAAATTCAGTTTTAAAAATATGAAATTGGAAAACCTGATTTAAGTATGAATTTGAACACGAAAAAGTTTTGACTCAGTAAATCTGTGATGGTAGTAAAATTTCATAAAAATTTGGCTTTGAAAGAATAAAATTACCGAGTTAATAAAATTTTAAAAAGTCTGGACGCAGCAAGTGCGTTATGGTAGCTAATTTTTATAAAAAAGTTTTCAATGTCAAATGTGTCCTTTTTTAGTGAAAGATATAAAATTTGGTAAATATGAGGCATAGCCTTTATAGTAGAAACAATGTAAATCAAAATAACTTTAATGTTTAATAAAGTACACAAATTTTCCGGAAATTATTTTTTCTCCGCAAAAACTGGTCTGATCTTTCTGTACAACGAGCCTATTTAAGCAAACGACAAAAAAACTACACCTGCCTAAATATAATTATTCACAACGGGGTTTTTCTCAAAAAATCGAAATAAAACTTTTGACATGAAAATTTGAAAACAATTTCTTTAACGAAAATTTTGCCATTTTTGTTCAAAAATTGGCTTAAGTAATGCTTCATGAAAAGTACATAAAGTGTGTCCGTCCACGGTAGCAGGAATTTACTAATGGACAGAAGACCTAATTTCAAGATGAAAAGTTTATATAAACATATCCCTGAAAATGGAGATAAATCCGATGTGGCAAACTATCATCCAATTTGCTTCCAATTTGTTTTGTGTAAAGTTATAGAAAAATTATCAATATAGAGCAGCGTTTCTCAACCTTTTAGTATTTGCGACCCAATTTTCAACACTTCTCTGTCTTACGTCCATCATAGCGTCACAGCAGACATTCTCGCGGCTCCGCGAGAAGTTCAGATGCGTTTCGAACATTCTAGTACGTCTGCGGGGCGTATATAAATGCTGTATCTCGTTTAGTTATAGCCAGTCCAAGTCTACCGTAAATGTGAATGTTGCAATTTGCGAGCATTTGACGATAGTGGAGCATCAACAAGTACACAGACGAGAGTGGTTCTGAAACAAAAATCAAGAAAATATTCTCAATAACATTTAAAGTTTGGGTTTACCAGCACTGAAGTAAATAAAGAAGAAACCCCCTGTCTGTCATTTGCTAAAGATTTTTGGCAGCAGGCAGCATGAAACCTAATAAACTTAAACGAGATTTGGAAACGCTTCATAGTGAGTACGTTAGCAAATTCCGAGAATTTTTCGAATTACAATTAAATTAAAATCATATGAAAGCAAAAACGAGTTATAAAAAAAACTTTGTGAATAAAATAGCTTTACTTGACTCTTACAAACTATCATATCAAATAGCCAGATGTAAAAAGCCTCAAACCATAGGTGAAGACCTTGTTCTGCCAGCTGCAACTGAGATCGTAGAAACTGTTCGGAGATAATTTTGCTAAACAATTGCAGCCTATACCTCTATCAAATGATACTGTTGCCCGTCAAATTGGTGATATAGCTGAAGATCTGCAGCAACAGATTTTCGGGGAGTTGCTAATTTAATTGCACATGTTCGATTTTGTGATGGTATGTCAGCAGTAGAACAACTACTATTGTGCAAACCAATATGACTCAAAGCAACAGCACTTTCATTATTTGCTATCTTAAATGATTTTCTAAACGAGTCTAACATAGAGTGGAAAAAATGCATCGGAATATACACCTATAGTGCGCGTACAATGAAGATTACAAAGTATACAAGCACTTGTGAAACAAAAAACCACATTACATGACACATTGCATGACCCACAGCGAAACTCTGGCTTCCAAAGAAATGAGCCCTGGTCTGAATAATGTGCTAACGACGGCAGTAAGCCTAGCAAATTATATAAAATGAGACCCCTAAAATCAAGAACCTTTTCTGCACTTTGTAAATATATGGGTAAAGTACATTCTGCGTTACTATTTTATTGCGAGACAAGATGATTATCACGTGTTTATGAATTAAGAGATGAAGAGCGATGAAGATGAAGAGAGGTTTTCTAGAAGAGGAAATCTGACCGGAAGCCGAGAAGTTTCAAAATGATTTATTTGTGGTGAAATTGAGCTACTTGGTCGAATATTAGAGAAATTAAATACCTCGAATCTTCAACTCCAAGGAGCAAATATCCATATGTTGGAGATGAGTGATAAAGTTAACGCGTTTTGTAGAAAACTGGAACTATGGAGCAGAAACGTAAAGCAAGAAGGCCTAATGTGGATGAATGTGTTAAAAACTATAAGACTGAAGAACAACATCTGGAAGTTATTTTTGTAAGCATTGAAAATCATTTAGCCATGCTGGCAAATAATTTTAAAAAGTATTTTCTTGCTGACTTCAACTTGATAGCAAATTACGAGTGGATTAGGGATTCATTTCAAAATACTCGCGAATGTCCTCAACTGCCGAAGAAGAAATCTTTGTAGACTTCACAGCAAGTGGCAAAATTAAAAGACAGTAAGAAATCCTTCTTTGAATTTTGTTCAGGGTTGGATGATGAGTTTTCTGCACTGAAAACAAGAGTATCACTAAGTGAAGATTGTAACCTGTGATGAGCACTGATAAGTACACTTGGAGAACCCAAATTGCCACAACACATTTTAAAAGACCTAGCGATCGTTTCACTAACCAAGTTAGCGTCATCAGATGATGAAACATTCTGAATGTTTCATCCTCTGATGACGCTAACTTGGTTAGTGAAACGATCGTCAGGTCTTTTAAAATGTGTTGTGGTGATTTGTGTTCTCAAAGTGTACTTAAACAAGAGTATTTTGTATACTATTACCACTTTAAACATCCTACCTTTGCAAAACCCTATTTTCTGCGGTGGCTGCTTTGAAGACAAAATAAAGATCTCAGCTAAATATAGAAAGAGAGCTTAGAGTGCCAATTTATAATATTAAAACCTTCTTTCGAGCAACTTTGCTCTACAAGACAAGCCTATGGGAGTCACTAATAATTATTAATCTTGTTTCTAATTTAATATTGATAAGTTAATTATTAAATACATTTTGAGATACTGATACACTACTATATAAGTGTCTTTTATTGCTTTTCCTTCAGTAAAAGATAAAATTTTAATAATATAAATTTTTCCTAATTTTTCTCAGTACGCTCCGCCCCCCATTTATTTTTATCACAACCTTCTAGGGGGCGCGCCTCACAGGTTGAGAACCGCTAATGTAGAGCTTATAAAATACCTCGAAATTTAAAACATCATAAGTAATTGCCAATATGGCTTGCGTCAAAACCGATATACTGGCGATATTTTGACATACGTCGCTCATCTTTTGAATCCTGCTCTTGAAAAATTTCGACAAGGTCGTGTATATTTCATTGGATATTTTTAAAGTATTTGATCGTGTCTGGCATGCGGAACTCCTCAATAAACTTCCATCACACAGATTGCTTCGAAACTACGCCTATGGTTATCTAGTTTTGTAAAGGAGCGGTCCTTGCATGTTGTTGTCCATGATGTTTCATCAGATAAATGAAAAATCAATGCGGGTGAACTACAGGGTTCCGTTTTGACTCCCACAGTTTTTCTTTCGCATATAAATGACTTTCTGTCAACAAGCAACAATTTCTTCAACAGCTTCGCTGATAGTACTTTTCACAGCACGTTCTCATCGACTCGTCTAATATCTGCTTCTAACTCCTTATCAATGAGAGTTACAAGTAACAAACTCCCTAAATGATGTACTGTCTAAGATTCGCAGATAAGGATTTGCAAATCTGGTTATGTTTAATGTTTCAAAAACACAGAAACACCTCTTTTGTAGAAGAAGTGACATGCAGGCACAGACGTCCAGATGCCTGGCAAAATACTGCCCAAAAAATCCACAATATCTAGATTGGGTATAACTCTTGCAGATAGTCTGCGCTGGCACTTACATGTTTTAAATGTTGCCAAAGCAGCAGCCAAAAAGATTGGGATTCTGTTTCGCGTTAAAAGTTTTTCATTACAGCAGCTTTTAACTAGCTGTATAAATCACGTCCACAGTTGGAATATTGTTCTCATGTATAATTTACTGCTCAAAGACCACCTGTCCCTCCTAGATTATAGTTAGAAACGAGGTGGAGAAATGTTGGAGATCTTTGCCTCTTCTATCGATGTTACTATCGATAATGCTCCTTACAAATTGCTTTGCTAGTACCTCCGTGCGACCTTTAATTGGTCACCCCGTTTTAGCAAAAAAGCACACGCTTTTAGTGTTAAATTTCCAACTTGTCGAACGGTTAGTTACGAATCTTCGTTTTTTACTCGATCATCTAAGCTTTAGAATGCCCTCCCGGCAGATACATTTCCGAAGACATATAATCACCAACTTTTCAAGGAGATAGTAAACACCCATCTTGCGGCACAACAATTAACTTTATGATCTGATGTCTTAGAGACACATATAGGCTTTGTCTTTCATAAGCTACATCATAAAAAAATTGTGGTGCAAATCGAATCATAGCTCCCAGATAGCGATGAGAATTTACTTTCCTTAGAAAGACATTCTCATGAAATGAATTTAGGGTCCATGGCTGGACCACAAAGACAATATTCGCATTTCTGTACCCATAAACTTTTAAAACGTTATATTACTCGAGTTTCACACCAAATCACCCCTCATTTATCCCCTACCCTATGAAGCAATCTTACCCACAAACAATTCGAAGCATTCGTTTGTCGGGTGCTAACTGAATACTAAATTTCAAGATGATCTCTGAATTCCTTCGAAAGTTGTTGCGTCTACTGACAGACAGACGTACAAACCGACCGACCGACAGATAAAAAAATGCTTCCCCAATCAAGTTTTGTATATGTTTTGAGACTTTTTACTCCGTTTTAGTAAAGAAAAAAATGTCGAAATTTCTGTCATCGATATTTCACCCCAACACATAACGTTTGAGCGAAAAAATTGTTTGAAATTTTTGTCGCCGACGCGATACTTCCACACGTATTGATGATTTGGAAATAATAAACATAGGCCGTGAAAGGCTTCGTTTCTGAGATACAGGTGATTAAAGTTGTCCTGTGAGGTTTATTTTGATTAGGAACTTCCGAAAATTTTTGAAACGAAAAGCTGATTTTTGCCCGGCCGTTCCAAGTTTTCAAGTCCAATAAGACATAAATAAAATAGAAATTAAAGGTGTCCATATGCGTGCCTGTAGGGGTTCAGGTAAGTGGTGGTGGTGGTCAGTGCCGGCCTTAACCACTCAGGCGCCCCGGGCGAGTCAATCATTTGGCGCCCTATATTATATGATAATGATATAATACTTATGTATAATTATATATTAAAATAATAAAAGAACTTAATTGGGTAGCACATTTGTTTTAAATTTAAGATAACTCTAAGCTTGTCTGGCAGTTGGTTGAACTCGAAACATGTTACAACTTTACTTTTCTAGCTTTTTTGTCAGCAAATTCTCTAATAAGACAAGCAAAATCTAGGTTTTCTGCAACTTGATTTTTCATGGACAGTGAGGCCAAACTGGTCAATCTGGTTTGAGACATTGTAGACCGTAAGTAGGTTTTTATCAATTTCAGATTGGAAAAACTGCGCTCACTACTTGCAACAGTCACTGGTATTGTTAACAGAATACGCAACGATATCCAGGTGTTGGGATATCATTCTTGAGGGTTATGCTTTTTGATAAAGTTTAAGGCTTCAATAGGCTTTGCTTAATTGTCTTCAAGATAATGTTGCAGGTCTAAAATTTCATCGCACAACAAACTACCATCGATATCTGATTTAAAGTTGACAGTTAACTGTTCCTGTAATTTAGCACAATGTTTTAATAATCGGTCTTTATTTTGATTCTTTTGTATGTTAAACAAGAAACTCCACGTCGTAGAAAAATCTTGCATCTGTTCAAATCTTTCTTTTATAGATATAAGCACGGTATCCAAAAGAGCATTTAACAAATCGCGGCGCCCCGGCGCTCTGGGCGACCGCCCGGGGCGCGGCCCCCTAGAGCCGGCGCTGCTGATGGTTTTTGTAAGCTATCCTCGAAAGTTTCCTTTCATTAGCCACAGATTTTTGTTAGTAAAAAGTCCTTAAAGTTCAGGTAAGTAAAATGTTAAATATTTACTTCCACATCGTCAAAAGGTGTGAAACTTTCGCATCTGCGATAAAAATTAAAAACATTTTTTTCGCTTAAACGTCGTAAAAAGTATCAAAACATATAGAAAACATGATTTGGGAGAGAATTTTTTTTGTCTGTTGGTTTGCATGTCTGTCTGTAGCCACGATAACTTTATAACAACTTGAGATATCGTCTTAAAACTTGGTATACAGTTAGCACTCGACAAACAAACGATTGGGATTGTTAAAACTCGAGTAACATAACGTTTTAGGGCTTATTTATTATAACACTTTTATTCTGTGTTGAAATTGAATTAGAGGTTGAATGTGTGGGGGTGGAATATTGTTGACAAAATTTTCGATTTTTTTTTTGACAAAACGGAATAAAAATCTCAAAATATATAGAAAACTTGATTCTGAAACCAACATTCTTTTTTTCTGTTGGTCGTTTGGTCTGCCGGTCTGTCGGCATGTACGTCTGTCTGTTAATAAGCGCAATAACTGTCGAACGAATGGAGATATCATCTTCAGTTAGCACCCGACAAAGGAACGCCTCGAATGGTTTTTGGGTAAGATCGCTTCAGTGGTTAGGGGATAAATAAGGGGTGATTTGGTAAAAATTTGTATTTTTTCCATAAAACTCGAGTAATATAATGTTTCAAAAGTTTTCATGAGCCGGAAATACATTCCATGAGAATGCCTTTCTGAAGAGAATAAATTGTCACAGATATGTGGAAGTTATAGTTCAATTTGCAGCACTATTTACATAGAAAAGACATATGTACTTGTCGTAAGTCGCTAGGATGCACCGTTCCCGACAAAAATAGACTTAAAATAGTCTTAAGATACGGAAAAGTACATAAACCCTAATTAAACGAATTATATATTGGATGTCAAAACAATCCATAAATGTCAAGTAATTTAATTATTTCCTTTCAAATTGGAAACCTTGTTTTGGTCCGAGGTCGTAACAGTGTTTTAATAGTGGTAATCCAATTTTTTAATTAAAAGGAGATTTAAGTTTACGAACGAAGAACAAGCTGATATTCACTTTGTGTATGGCTTTTTTTTGTACTTTAACGTCGGGCTATTTCCGCGACTATGGCCAATCACCGACGCCGGGAAACAGTTTCACCTCACTATCCTGGAAATTTTGCCGAACCGCTGCCTTTCTGTAAGGAAGGTACGGATCTTTAACGTGCCCAACATCGCATAGAGACGACACCGACGGCTTTACGCCCCCAGAATGGCGGAACTTGCTCAAATGCAATGTCAAAACGTTGGTTGATGTTAGTTTTTACAGTATGTACTGAAACAAAGTGACAGGGGAACCATATGAATCGAGCCCAGTACCCTTCGAGAGGCACACTTTCTTACCCCTAGACCACCCAGGTTCTATGTTTTGGTTTGCAAACGGAACCCTGCAGCAGCGAGGGAATATCAAAAAGATATCCCCATCGAAGGCAACCGTACCTTTCCGTATTTGTACAAATTCATAATCGTTTTCGGATTGAAGAAATAAAATGGAAACGTATAATTCAATACAATGGTAGATAAGAAAGAACATTACGGCGTATTTTACAAGAAATGAACAGCGACCCAACTACAAGTACCCGAATAGTGCCAGTAGCCCTGTGTCTTCCCTAAACTAAGCTATGTAGGTTTCTAAAATGGAATCATATACATGTCTATCATCTGCATCCACTAGAAAGATTTACATTCTGGCGATGAAGAACGCAGAGTACATTTTTGCCACTGGCTTCTCTTCTTTGTCACAAATATTATGGAGTGACGAATTCCATGTTACTCAACGTGGTGTTGAGGAAAATCCTCATGCTGTTAGACCACGAAATATTCAGCACGAATTTAGTCTTAATGGTTGGTAGAGAATTTTTAACAATCACTTGTTTTTGCCAGAAAGAGCTAACGGCGAATTTTTTTTAGAGTTTTTAGAAACTGGGTATTCTCACATGAGGGATGACATACAAATTATAACGAGACTCCAGGGTTTGTCCCAGTTTGATGGATGTCTAGTTCATTTTGAAAGAAATGTAAGAACTTGGTTAGAAGCCAATTACCCAGGGAGATGGATCGGATGCGTAGGTCAAGTTTCATGCCCTCCACCTTCTCACGATTTAACCCCCTTAGGTTTCCTAGTGTGGGGTTTCCTCAAAAAAGATTTTTTGCTACTCCTGCTCAAATGGAGGAAGACTTTAGGGGTCGTATAATAAATGCATGGAAGGAGATAACGGCCCATCGTTTGCCTGGAATAAGACGCTCTTTTGTACAACATTCCCAACTATAAATTGACAAAACAGGTATTATTTTAAAAATTTATTGTAATTTTTCTACTTTCTAGTAGCGTTGTTATTGTTCTTGTTATCCTTAAGTTTATTAATACATATTGAAGTTAAATACTATTAAATGTATTTTTGTAAATATCTTCAAAGTCAAACTTCACTTTTTTAACAATTTTTTTCCCGTTGTGTCAAGAATTTTTTAACTCTACTTTCTGGTAAACGCTGCATTCTATCGACTCAAGACAAGTGCCTTTTTTATGTAAAAATATCTGAAATATTATTGGTTGATGTCAAAAACGGAAAAATCGGGATAAATTATTCAATATTTTTTACTTACCTCATACCCGACAGCACGACTATGGACACACTTTAATTTCTCTTTTATTTGTGTCTTATTAACATTGACAAATAAAGGTCGATTACCAAAATCAGCGATTTAAATCAAAACTTTTCAGAAACTATGCATCTTCATTATTTATCTTTATATACCTACACTTAAAATTAGGTCTTCCCTTCATTGGTGAATTCCTGCTACTATAAACTGACTCACCCTGTATATAAATATTTTTA
Organism: Tillus elongatus; assembly: GCA_964006375.1. NCBI lineage: Eukaryota > Metazoa > Arthropoda > Insecta > Coleoptera > Cleridae > Tillus > Tillus elongatus. The sequence goes on along the minus strand of OZ023262.1, from coordinate 117,525,376 downwards.
CGAAAAAATGTTTAAATCTTTTACACGAAAATTTGTTTAAAAAATTTTGTTTTCACTAAAAGTTGAAAAAACTAATTTTTTCACGTGAATTCGTAAATATTTTTTTACGATCACTTAAAACAACTGTAAATGTTCTGTTTATAATCCTATTGGAATGTCCGTGAATAAATAATAAATTTACAATATCACCATTTGAATATTATGTTCCATTTTTATTAACACTAAATTAAACTGACACTGCAGAGAAAGTTACAACAAATAACTGGTGACAGCTCGGTTGGTTGTTTTGAAGTTTTGCTAAGAAATTCATAGCCATCCTCGCAAAAAATTACATGATTTTAGTTGGTTACACAAAAAACAGTATATAACTTTAAAAGTTGAACAGATAGGTATAGGTACAAAACCTTATATTTTTCGAAAGGGAATTCGTTTTCTTATCAGAATATGGAAAAACGTACAGGGTGTTCCATTTGAGAAAACCGACTTATAAATCTTTGAATTTATCTTAACTCGGCACTAAATTTCCACCAGCCTGTAGTATGTAATTACGCCACTTTGAGAGGATAGATCGAAAGCTTAGGTATGTAGTTACTCCTCCTGTAAATATTGCTGCTCTATCTTTCTTACTGTAAAATACGCATGATTTTAAATTAGTTTCTGTTTCTTTTCATTTTTTTAAACACATTGAAAACGGCTAGTTCTAGGAATAGGGAAACTTGATGAAAGTCCACCTAGAACATTATGTAGAATCCAATAATATACATGTTCGATTTAAAATAACAAGGATGACGTAAACTTCCTGTATAACCGAAAGTGATACGTGGACGCCATTATTTTACTTAAGTAGGCCATGTCCGAAAACACTGTTGCTAGAATTTTCAAAATTCCAATCGAAGTAGCTTCTGAAATTATTCTAATGGGCCATCAGAGTCAGATGCCTGTATATGTATCCAACTGATAACTCAAACAATAATTAAGCGATTTTAAGAAAACTTGAAGCATGTATTATTAGGTTAAATGCGTTTCTTAGCCAGTCCAATCGGACAAGTTCTTCAATGCTTTTTTAAATTTTCTGAAAAAGAAAATCGTATCTCAAAAAATAACAAAGCTGTTTTGATTTAATCTGGTAGACATATTTTCCTGATGGAGACTACCGTACGCCAAAATAGAACCTCCAAGCTGAACAAAACTTGAGTTATTAAAATTTGAAGAATTTTATGAACATTAGATAACATAACGCATTTGCTGCGTCTATATTTTTCCTCTTGGGCTTTTATAACCAGCTGCTTTCACATTTTGTATTTATATTTTCTTTTACTTTTCTTTCCAGCCCGTCAGCATTTATATTCTCACCGGGTCCTGTAATTTTATTGGGGGTTGAAACCACAACAATTCTCTTGTAGAACATTGTGAGATGTACGATAGGGTGCGGAACCAGGTAGTATGTTGTCACGACAGCTCCAATTAACACAAAATGTTATAAATAGAGACTGTGTACAACCAACTAACAATTTTGTAAATTGTCAGCCCTGGCCCATGTTGTGTTAGTGTGTTGTATTGACTTTTCAATAATAGAGTGTTGCCTAAGCAGTAGGTTCTATAATTGCATTCACGGCCAACAAGACAGAAGAACGCCAACGCCGATGTCGGAGATATAAATGACAATATAAAACTATTTGTCTTCATTTAACTTTCCTGTTTAATATCTGTTAATAAACCAATATCAAAAACCTTTAATGCGTTCAGTTAATATAATAACATAACATGGTGTCAGGTGTGGGGTTAATGTGAAGTTTTGTTCATGCATGTCTATCGTGATAATTGAGGTTACGGGTCCACGTGTTCCTCGTCTATTACAATATAAATTTTAAAATCCAATTGAGTCTTCATTTTATACGATGGCAATCTTCTGATCTGAATATTAATGATTGTGATTTATTCATGATTATGTCAGTAAACTCCATAAACAATGTTAACAATAAAATGTGGTATATAGATATTCTAGTAAATAATAAACTTGTCAGATGTAATTTAGATACAGGAGCTGAAGCCAATATAATTTCAATAGTAGAGTTCAAAAAGTTAAAAATTAATAATGTAATTGAACATACTTATGTAAAGTTTAAGTCATTTTCTGGAGATGCCATCCCTATTTTATGAAGTACAGTCATAAAGTATGTAATTGATAAGAGTATTGTAGCTCATATAGAATTTTATATTGCTGAAAATAATTTTCATGCAATATTGGGGTTATCTACATGTGAAAAATTAGGGTTAATCGGAGAAGTATTCTCTGTAAGTCCTCAAAGTCTAGTAAATGATTATAAAGACGTATTTGAAGGTTTAGGTTGTCTACCAGGAGAGTTTCATATAGATATTGATTCAAATATTTGTCCGGTTATGAACCCACCGAGATAAAGTCCATTCATGCTCTATGACAGATTGAAAGAAGAGCTTACAGGAATGATATCTCTTAAAGTCATTACTAAAGTATTAGGTCCCAGTGAATGGGTGAATTCATTAGTTATAGTTGAAAAAAATACGTCTCTGACGGTATGTTTGGACACTAGAAATGTAAATACAGCAATTAAACGTTGTCATTATCCACTTCCTACTGTAGAGGAAATACGTGCAAAGTTGTCTGGCTTTAAATATTTTGCTACTTTAGATGCACACTCCGGTTTTTGGATGGTCAAGCTAGATGAGAGTTGTTCCAGTTCAAATTTGTGTACATTTTCAACACCTTTTGTACGCTACAAATTCTTACATCTCCCGTATGGTGTGTCATGTGCTCCTAAAATTTTTCATAAGACGATGACAGATTTATTTTCAGATATTCACGGTGTTTTCATTTACCTTAATGATATTTTAATTTTTAGTGATAGTTTAGAAGGTCCTAGAAGTGGCTTGGATAAGTTCGTTAACCAGAAAAATCGGCCGAGGTTTTCCCGGAAAATTTTGTGTTTTCTTTAGAAAACAATTCATATCTCCGGAAATAACAAAGTAAGGGAAACCGAATTCGGTACATCGTTTTATATCGCTATAGCTAAATTACGTACCAAAATTTAGCGCTGTAGGTCAAAAGACAAAAAAGTTATGGGCATTTAAAGAAAAATAAATTGGGGTTTTCCTCAAAACGTCAAGGTGACAATTTAAAACGTCAAAATTCGCAACATTTAGCAAAGAACTTGAATCTAATACGGGCTATGAAAAGAAAATGTCTCAAGAAGATTGTTTTACAAACCCTAAAGTCTTAGTTTCAACCGTCATTGTATCACACCGATAACGGCAAATACCTTACTTGTGTAAATGGCTTGGATAAGTTCGTTAGTGAGGAAAATCGGACGAGGTTTTCCGGGAAAATTTTGAGTTTTCGTTCGAAAAAAATTTATATCTCCGGAATTAACAAAGTAAGGGCAACCAAATTTGGTACTTCATATCATCATAGGTAAGCTACCTAAGTTACACACCAAAATTTAGCTCTATAGGTTAAAGGACCAAAAAGCTACAGGCATTTAAAGTAAAATAAATTTGGGTTTTCCTCAAAACGTCAAAGTCGCGGTTTAAAATGTCAAAATTGGTAATATTTAGGCAGTGATCCTGAAATTAATATGAGCTATCGAAAGAAAATGTCTCAAGAAGAATGCTTTACAAAGCCCGAACTCTTAGTTTCAATCGTCATTGTCCTTCATTTTACTAAAATATTCCCAGAAAATTCATTTGAAAGAGACCCTTTCTCTGATGCTTTGGCAGTAGTGTTGGCTATAGAGTTTATCGTTTAATGGTATATCACTTTTGTCAAATTTTCGTAAAAAATCTTTAAAGCTCAATATATCCCTTATTATGCAAGTTGCGAAAAAAAAATTATATACATTAATTATAGGGTATCTAGAGCTACATCTTAAAAATATTTCCACAATTACAGGGTAGCCCATAAGTCATTGGTGATTCAAATTTTCTTTTTTTTTTTAGTCGAACACGCCCTATGTTATTGCATTTTTGCATTTTCCATCGAAATATAATACATCTTTGTAAGAAAAGAAATTCTGGATGCAGCAAGTGCGTTATGGTAGCGAATTTTCATTAAATCCTTCAAATTTGAATAGCTCAATTTGCTATTAACTTATAAGGTTGACCAGGGAACCAGTTTTTTCGGGAAAAATTTAAGTTTACCTTCGGAAATTTTTGTACATTTTTAAACAATAAAGTTATTTTGATGAAACATGGCACCTTGTTTCTACTATATAGATTGACGACTGCTTTCTTAAAAAACATGTTTGCTGCTAAAAAGAATTTTATGAAAATTCACTACCATAACGCACTTGCTGCGTCCAGAAGTTTTTAATGTCTGAAGTATATTATTTGGGACATGTCTTCAATGAGAATGGCATGCACTCTAATCAAAGAAGGGTTACGGCTATTACTGAGTTAAAAAGACCTACGAATGTGTCTGATATAAAACGACTTTTAGGAATGGTCATTATTTTGGTTCTTACATAGATAATTTAGCTGATAAAACTATACACTTGCGACAACTTTTAAAGAAAAATGTAGTTTTTCATTGGGAAACCGAACATCAATATAAGTTCGATAATTTAAAGAAAATTATAAGTCACGTACCAGTCTTAACCTATTTTAAACCAGAAATTTCTTTAACATTGTCTGTTGATAGCTCAAATTTGCAGTCGGAACTGTAATTTTACAAAATAGAAAGCCAATTGCTTATTTGTCAAAAGCCTTAAACGAATGTCAGTCTCGCTATGCTCAAATTGAGAAAGAGCTTTGTGCAATACAATTTGGATGCACTAGGTACAGGCAATATGTATATGGGCGTACAGTTTAAGTAGAAACGGACCATATGCCTTTGGTCACACTTAAAAAAAAACATTGTCTCAAGTACCAGCAAGATTACAACGAATGATGTTGAACTTGCAGCAGTATGGCCTAAATGTAACTTATAAGCCTGGTAAGCATCTGTACATTGCTGATACCTTAAGTCGTGCACCAGTCGAACCTTCTGAACCTAATGAGTCAAGTGAGGAAGAATTACATATTCATATGAATTTATTTGTAAATAACTTAACGGTCACACCTACAAAAATAACTGAAATAAAAGTAGAAACAGAAAAAGACATTGATTTACAAACTATTATTGACAATTGTCAGAATGATTTGCCAATGTCAAAGAAGAAATTGAAGCAGTCTCTTAAGCCATATTTCAATATGCGGCATGATTTATTGGTAATTCCGGTTTCACTTCGAAAACAAATTTTAAATATTATTCATGAAGGCCATTTAGGTATCGATCGCTGTCTAAAACAAGCACGTACTGTTGTTTATTGGCCAAATATTTCATCAGACATAAAATACATGGTTGAACAATGTCCAGCGTGTATAAAATATAGAAATGCTAATACTGCTGAATCATTACCTCATCGTTCACCCACTTAACCATGGCAAAAAGTAGCTATTGATTTATTTTATTATAACAAAGTCACATATTTGCTAATTGTAGATTATTTTTCGAAATATCTTGAAATTGTACCACTAAATTCAGTCAATGCGAGAGAAGTAGTGGATCGTATAAAGTCTGTGTTTGCGCGTCATAGTATTCCAATGATAAAAGTCTCTGATAATGGTCCACCTTTTAACTCAAAATATTTTGAAAATTTTTGTTAAAGAATGGGACATAAGTCATCATACGTCTAGTCCTAATTATCTAAAAAGCAATGGTCTTGCGGAGCGCATAGTTGCTACTGTAAAAAAATTATTTAATAAATGTCATCCCCTAAAAGGGTCAATGTTTGTAAGGCTAGATACATCTAGCCTTACTTCTCGTGTGGTTAGGCAAACAGAGGTTGTTGTAATTACGCTTTGAAAAAATTCCAGAAACCTGAGAGTGAAATAATATGCAAAATTACCGAATATTTTCATTAAAATAACAATAGCAAAGTACAAAGTTATACAATAGTTGAAGTTGACTAAGTTCGTCGTGATACACCCTGTATGTTTACAAGAGCTCTCTATATACATACCTTTGCAGTAGAAGAACGATACATTGATAGCAACAATAACATATTATTCACCGACACAGTCATTCTTAAATTCTAGTAAAACACAAGTATGTAACAATTATTACACACAATATTCTGATAAATTACACTATTTTTTATTTAAGATTATGGTTTCACATAACATTTAGAAACGTTACACACACACACATACACACACACACATACACTACATGATTTATTGTGAATAATTTTTTAAGAAAAGTTATTCCATGGTATAGAATGCCTTCATTTTTAAAACTGTAGAACTTTTTCTATATCACTTTCTGATAATATATTAACTTACAAAGAATAAAATCTGTAGACGGTATCTCGATTGGGCTCCGTTCTTAACAATTTTTGTTTTAGTTCCTATTAATAATTAAAAAGTCAGGACGCAGCAAGTGCGTTGTAATAGTAAATTTTCATAAGAATTGTACCCTATTAGTATGATATATTTGTAAGGAATGTATTTTCTCACCCTGCTCATAAGGCTATTTTATTATGAAAATTCTCTGTAGGTATTAAATAGACACGGCAATATGTGAACAAGTTTCACGTTAAGTTTTACATATGTGGTCCTATTAAAACTAAAGTGTTAGTTGAGCCAGACGCGCTTAAAAATTGTTTACGGAACGAAACACATGCTGTGGGGTTGCAATGTAGTTCAGATAGCGTCTTAATACTATATCTCTTAGATTCAAGGGCCTCACACTATTCACACCGTCTTTATCTATAAACTTGAGAACTAGTTTGAAGTAAAGCATACCTCCACATTTGTGCGTGAACCATGACCTGAGCTGCATTAAAATATGCTCGATATTAGTGAAGTTTACAGTACATATACCTTTATTCTGGTGAGTGAATGCTCATTGAACATGGCTTGTTGTTTGTTTATTGTACCTGTTCTTATTTGTTTGAGTTATACATTGAGGAGCAATTTCAATAGGTATATGATTAAGGGTGGTTTTAAGAAATCATTTAATAACTAGTTTATATGAAAACAAATTGTAGCTAGAGTTCAAAGTCAGTTTATTATTTATACAAGGATAAGTTATAGATTGAGAAGTAATTATCATATTCAAATAAAGGAGCTTTATGAAATAATATGAGAAATAGCTAAGTTAGATTACCTTTATGATTTATACGAGGCTAAGTTATAAATTGAAAAGTAATTATCTGATTTAAATAAAGGGGCTTTATGAAATAATTTAAGACTGAGCCAAGTTTGAATTACGTTTGTTACTTATACGAGGTTAAGTCAATATTCATAAATTAAGTAAGAGTTGAATAATGTCAGTTTGTTAAGAGTAAATAAAGTAGAATCTGTTTGAAAGTAAATTGATGATAGTTTGGAAGTTGTGAGGGACACCTTAGCTGTTTGCTCACCCAGTAGGGCGTCATACTGGTAGAGGCGTTTGGTTTAGGCCCAGGTTACGTAACCGCAACACGGTTGTTTGTTTGCATCGATAGATTTCGGTAGGGATACAGCAGATCTCGCTCTAGGTATCCATTGCATCTACTCCCGTCGATAGCTGAATATTGGAGAGGACTCATCGTAGATAATGCTCCGATGCGTCCAGTGCACTTCTTAGTATCCACGGTGGTACCGTTGTTGCATTTTTGGTCGATCTGGTAGCTTGAACGAGACACTGTGGTCAGTTCACCCGTTGCTCTCATTGCACGTGTCAGTCCCAGTGTAGGAGTTGGGCTACTTGGAGAAGGGCACACCCTGGAGTGTGCATCGTGTGCCCATTGCACTTCTCCGTATCCAACTCTGACGGTTACGGGCACTCTAGGTGAGGCATTGAACTGTGCCTCATTGCACCCCTGGAAACCGGCACTGACCTGGTGTCGGGTACTGCACCCAATTAAACACACAAGCTAAACTACTGGTTAAGTAATTATTATTCTTTGAGTAGTTATTATTTGAGTAACTAATGTTTGAATTATTATTATTTGAGTAACTATCGTGTGAGTAACTACTTGAGTAATTATTGTCTGAGTAATTATTGTTTGAGAAACTAATGGTTGAGCATCTAGACATTTTTGAGAAGCAGTTCTGAGGCACTAATGTGCGCTGTTGAGAGATTATGACGTGGCTCAGTGTAGCCTTGAGCAGAAAATGCTGTTAATGTTGAAGTGGTTCAGTGGAGCATGTTGTGGAAACTGCTCTTAATGTTAGTTTGCTCAGTGGAGCTTTGAGCATAAATAGTTATTGATATTGAGTCGCTCAGTGGAGCGTGTGATTGGTAAATGATTGATAAACTAATAACTGAATGCCCCTCGTATATATGTTAGGTTGTGCTTTAGATGAACAATGGTGTGTTCAGGTATATTTTTAATTACAGGTTAGTGATGTCGTTACTGGACACATTTGGCACCCGCTCGCCCGACTCATTACGCCCGTACATTAAGGCTTCGCCATCATTCTGACAAGTAATAAACCTTTTGCCTTTTGCATGATTACTCTTAAGTAGATAACACAACTGCTAACTAATATATCGACTGGTGATTGATTGTTGAGCTGTGTAATTATATTATGTGACCGTTAGTCGATTGTTATTATTATAATAGGTTACTTCTATTGTTTACTAAGAGGGTTGTAACCTTGTGTCATCGAAGGGTTGCGTTCGATATAATTATTCAATATATATTTATGAAAAAAAAAACCGTACCCCTTACATATTACTAAAATTAATACTTTAAATTTAAACGGACCCTGAAAGTTGGTTTTAGAGATCTCAATATGCGCTCAGTTGAATATTTTTTTCGAAAATTGAATGAACATTGAAACCTGTGATGACCACTGATAAGTACACTTATACAACTCAAATCACCACAACATATTTAAAAAAACCTGACCATCGTTTCACTAACCAAGTTAGCGTCATCAGAAGATAAATAATTACCAAATTAGCTTTCCTAAAAATGCCAGCTAGACCCCTCGTGATTCGCGGTTCAAACGGTAGACAAACACAGTTTTTTTTTTGCTTTCTCTTTTCTAAAGAGCGTTGAACCCGCTACCATTTTCTTTGTTTTCTGTTTGTTAACTAGTTCTTCCACTAGGCAAGCAGTGTATCCATTATATTCGGCCACGTTCTTAATATATCCTAATTCTTTGCTATATCTATCTTTATTTCAGAAAAATATAGTAATCTATTTACTAAAAATGCCAAACTAGCCATGTTTTGTGCGTACGTATCATGTGTGTAAATCGGAATGTAGCTTGGAGTGGTGGTTTCCTTCCTATGGACGTCAAATTCTAATGTGTCGTTTATTTTTGATAACTAGTAAATACATCTAGAAAGCGTGGTTTATTGTTAATTTACAACTCGTGCGTAAATTTTATAGTTAGATTTACTGTTCAATTTGGCCATTAAATCGTCTATTTTGCAAATGTTTGTGTTGAATACTACGAAAATATTCACATAACGAAACCAGACTCTAGGAAAATACTCATTTTCACTTTTAAGATCTGTTTCAAATCTACTCATGAAAAGGCTCGCAATAAATGGAGATAGGGAGTTGCCTATTGCCGTGCCTTGGGTTTGTTAAAAAAAACTCGTTGCAGAATTGAAAAATGTTTTGTTTAACATAAAGATTGGTTGAAGTAGAGACCTCTCCATTTATGTTATTCATTTATAGCAACTGTTCTAAATATGCTAAAGTTTGTTTCGTAGGGACGGACGCTAGGAAACTAAGAGGTTACATCCAATGAAAACAAAACCTCGCCTACAACCAATTTAACATCTTTAATTCCATTAATAAATTCAAATGAACTTGTTAGTGAAAAACTATTTTGTTTGACGGGCGAGGCTTTAAATTCTTTGTCAACCACTTCGCTAAATGGTATGTCGGGAAATCTTTAGCTGAAACAATATGTCTCATCGATTTTCCAGCCTTATGGACTTTTGGGAGACAATACTTTTCGGGGACTTTTGGATTTGCGACTGGTTACTTTCTTCCTAAGTCTTTTGTTATGAGGTTGTGACAACTTTTTAAACTATTTTTAACATCCCAAATCCTTTTTAGTAGAGGGGTTTTATTTAGTTTTTTACACGGCACGGTCTCTATTGCGTTATAACCTCTATGTTTAGAATCGTTTTTGTCCAAAATTACAACCTTATTACCTTTATATCTTTAACATAATTATTCAGTTTCGCGCTGACCTTCGTACAAGTAGGTAGCGTGGTGAAAGGTGTTGTGCCAGGTGCGTAGTTTGAAGCAAGTATATTATACAATGTCACAAAAGACGACAGTGAACCCTCAGGCAAGCCAGAACAGCAAATTTGGACGGATGACCTAGATCAGACGCCAGTCGATAGAATGCACGTGGCATTTGAGGAAGGTGGAATAAATTTAGAACAAGAAAAAGGGAGGTTTTTGTTAACGGATAAAACAAAACAGAAAGTAAATAAATACAAACAAGTAACACAAGTTAGGACAGATGTAGGCAATAGAAATGTAGATTTTCAAAAAATATTAAATATCGAAAATACAGATGGAATGAAAGAAAATAGGTACGCAAATTGAAATATATCAAGACAGACCAATAAAAAAGTAGACGATAATTCGCCAGTAAACAGACCAGATAAAAATAATCAATCACGTCCCGTTATAAATTACTGTCTGAATGATTCAGGTCCGTATTTTGTTTATGTTAAAAATAATGAGGGAAATCTGGAAAGGCGCATAGAATATCAACAGCAAGAATGATAAATAGGTTAGTACCTGATATACAGGATGATATATTAAATATAACAAGTACGGGGGTAAACACAATCAAAATACAATTACGTTGGGAGGAGACTGCGAATGAAATGGCTAATTCAGAAGCATTAAAAAAAGCAAGTAATTATATATATATATATATATATATATATATATATATATATATATATATATATATATATATATATATATATATATATACATATATATATATATATATATATATATATATATATATATATATATATATATATATATATATATATATATATATATATACCGCAATATTTAGCGTATCTACAGGGCGAGATCAAAAATGTAGACTTAGATATAACGGACGAAGAATTGTTACAAATTATAAAACCATTTAATAGAAGCGATATCACAGTGGGTCGGGTTAAAAGATTTAACAGAACGGTATTCGAAAATGATAATATTGAATACGTACATACATAATCTGTGCTGTTGTCCTTTAGTGGCAAAGCATTACCGCGGAGAGTTCAGATAGAACAAATACTTTTACTGTAGAGAATTTTATTCAAAATGTAGTGCAGTGCCTCAAGTGTTTACAATACGGCCATGTAAATACGCAATTAACGGGAGAGAGAGAGAGAGATGTAAATATTGTGGGGGGGAACCATAACAACAATTCCTGCCAGACTATCCAAACTCCTTTTTGTGTCCTTTGCGAGGGCCCTCGCGAGGCCACTGATAGAAAAAGATGTCCTGAATTCAGCAAACAGAAAAGCATTAAAACAACAATGGGAAAACAAAGTGTCTCCTACAAGGAAGCTAAAGAAAAATTTAAGACTAGTTATGCTGGCCAAGTAAACAAACAAAATGAAATCGGAACAAATGAAAGACGCGTAGTTCCAACTCAAAACCGGAAACGTACCCAGGTATATACTCCTAATACTCACTTACTACAAGCACATAGAAAAATCTTAAGCCAGTCGTTTAAACTTTCAACTTACTACGATGGAATTCTAGATATTTAGTATCAAAAAAAGGTTATCTAGAAACATTCCTTTACGATCATAAAACATATATGGCCATGTTAAGCGAGACATGGCTGAAGGAAAACACTAACAATAATTTAACGGGATTTAACATGTTTAGAAAAGATAGTAGCGATGGCTACGGCGAAGTAGCCATATTAATAAAAAATAATTTAGTTTCTGTAGTGGATTTTCATCAGGTATCTGAGGCTAGCACGGTTGTAGTATCAGTCACTCTTAATAATAAAATGATAAATTTCTATTCCGTTTAAGCCTGGACAGAAAATATCGTACATATCATGAAGAAATTTTTTCTTCAGCCTCAAAAAACCTTTTATTTTGGGGGAGACCTAAATATGCATCATATGCCGTGAGGCTGTACTGCAAACGAACCTAACGGAGATATATTGCTGTCCACAATAGAAGACACTGAGTTAGTCTTTTTAAATGATGGTGACCCTACATTGTTGCATTACCCGGGAAGTGCTGTTAGGTCTGTCGTTGACTTGACTATTGCTTCTCCAGACATTGCACATTACTTCAAATGGCAAGTTGCAAGTGAAACACTTGGTTATGATCATTATGTGATCAAATTTTGTACATAAACTTTAGTAGGCAAAAGTAAACGTGTAATTGTAATTGTAATCACCATCCTAGTCGAAAGTGGAATAAAAAAAAAAGCAAACTGTGGCCTCTTCTCAGAAGGCATGGAAGATCGGTTCAGATAACAAACCATATAGAAGAAACTAGTTATGAAGACTTTATAAATAAATTAAATCGCGTCTCTTCAGATTCTATATCTCGAGTGAGATGATTCTCAAGCCAAAAGTTTAGCAAGTCATGATGGAATGACAAATATTCTTCGGCCATTGAGGAACAGCAGCAGGCTCATTAAGCTTACAAAATGTTATCTAAGACAGAAAATTTTGTTAAATTGAAAAAAAACCATGGCAGTAAGTAAAACAACTATTTGAGAAAGTAAAAGAAGTTGCTGGAAAGAATTCTACAATACAATTAATAAAAATACTCCAATATCTGAAATGTGGTTTACAGTTAACAATTAAAAACGCTACAACCAATTCAAAGACCCTGCAAATAACTACGGAAACTGCGGAACAACTTCTTGCTAAAATGGCTCCCGGCACGGCACCAGAAAAAATCCCAAAACCTTATACAGAGTAGAAAATACCCTGTTATCAGAATCCACAATGAACCAACTAGAAATCAGCCTTAAAACAAGCAACAGTAGAGCTCCCAGAAAATATGAGGTGCACCACTCGATGCTTTCAAACATCTTGGCAAGTTTTGCTACAACTAGTTAATTATATATGGACATCGGATAACATCCCGGCAGATTGGAAAACATACTTACTGGTAACGGTGTTGAAACCAGATAACGATCCTACACAATTTCAATCATATCGTGCCCTAAGGTTGACCTCTTGTGTATTCAAAACCTTTAAATGAATGCTAAAAAGAAGACTGGAACACTGGAGAATTGCCTACTACACAATTTGGATTTAGAAAAGGCTTTTCATCAGTTGAAAATGTGAGTCATTTTATGTGCGATATCCACATCTCATTTACCAATAAAATGTCAGCAGTTGCAACCTTTCTGGATATTTGAAATGCATATGATGTGGTTCACTTAAAGATTTTACATTAAAAAATGATTGCCACACACTTTAACCAACAAAATTATATCGCTTTACGAACATAGGAAACTATACGTACAGACAGGTCAGCCTATTGTAGGCCCTAGAAACACCAATGTAGGTATCGCAAAAGGGAGTATTCTATCTCCACTGTATTGTACTTAATATATACAGAGGACCTATAGTGGTGGGTTGATGACGTGGAGATACTACAGTTTGCGGATGTCATTTACGTTTACACCTATAACTGCGAGATAGAAGATGGCATATGTAGACATAAAGTGAATTGTAGAAATAACAACGGATTGGACTTATATGAGGCCAAATCAACAGTGTGCATCTTTATCAGCAAGAGAAGGCCATTACCTAACACCGTAACTCTCGTTGAAACTCGAAATAATATCTGTAATAATGTATTTAGGGATATCGATTGACACGAAACTTCTATGCAAATAACAAATTGAAAAAATTAGATGTAAAACAGAGAAAGCAATGAATATCTTAAGATCCCTCCGGCACAGCAAATCAGGCGCAGACTCAGAAACGTGTCTTTTACTGTACAAATCATATATAAGGTCAATTATAGACTATAGTGTAGCCTTTATAACCAAGCAAGTCAAGTGCATTTAGATAAGCTTAATGTGTTAAAAAATAGAGCACTCAAAATTAGTCTTGTCATATTAAGAAGCACACCTACAAACAGCTTACTGGCGGAAGCATGTGAACCACCTCTGCAAAGAGAAGAGAATACTTAACATCACAATTTGTATCTAAAGTTTTATCAAAAGAGAGCCCTATCGTAACAAAACTTCATGAGCTATTCTTGATGACCTTGACCAACACCTTCTGGAAAAAAAACCCGCTAATGGTAGACAGTTACGAACATCTTATCCCTTTCAGAAATGATATATGGTTAAATGAAGTAGACACATATTATCAGATAGAACCTTCCAACATCGGGGTACAGGTTGCTTATACTGAAGATTATACAAACTTTCCCGCACCGATAAGAAACACCATGTTAAAATACGATTTAGATCAGATACTGAATAAGTCGTACCACATATACACTGACGCGTCGAAAAGCGAAGAGTGAGTTGGATGTGCCTTTTACGATCCACAGAAGCAATTCGCAGAAAAGTCTAAACTTAATCCCATATGTACCATATTTACCTCAAAGATTATAGCAATTCATAAAGCAGTCCCATATGTTGATACAATAGAAAATAATGAAATACCAATCATTTCTGACAGCAAAATGTTCTTCGAGCCATTGATAGCGGTTTCCAAAAAAATATGCAAAAACAATTATCTCATAACTATAACAATAACTGCCATAAAACATTCAAGAGCACAGAGTAAAAATATTGTACTAGTGTGAACAAGAGCACATTCTGGCATACAGGGAAACGAAATAGTTGATAATCTGACCATACCAGCGACAACCGACGAAATTACCGAAATATATAAAATGACAGTGCAAGATTTTTGGGTGTATATCAGAAAACAATCGCATCAAAAATGGGAAGAGGAATACAAACCAAATACAAAAGGATTATGTTATAAGCAAATACAACCAACACTACCGGTGAAGCCATAGTTTGCTAAATATAATTATAAAAATGGGAAATTTCCATTATTTGCAGATTACGATTTAATCAGGTATTGATACCTGTTGATATGCATAAAATGGCCTTAAGAAACGACCCACCTTGCCAGTGTGGAGAGCTGAGGAGCACTCAGCACATGCTACTGGAGTGCAGCTTAAAAGACCGCGAAATAAATGAATTCTGTAGTCAAGTGTTTGTTTGGGCGGGTGTTGATCGCTTCTTTACCTTTCCACAGTTGTTACAAAAAAGCCAAAAAACATACACGATTGGACATTAAAACACATAAAAAATAAAACTAGAACCACAACGTGATAAAAACACACATCAATTATAAAGATAGGCATAGGAATTGAAGTCGTATAGGTGTTTTTATGTATGTGTGTGTATATAGTTGAGATGTATCAAATACTATATAATTAACAAAAATCGGGTTTAAGATCTTCTAAATAGTAGATGTGTACTAAGCTTTTGTTATTCATTTAAGTGAATATTGTACAAAAAGATTT
Source organism: Tillus elongatus (assembly GCA_964006375.1). Lineage (NCBI taxonomy): Eukaryota > Metazoa > Arthropoda > Insecta > Coleoptera > Cleridae > Tillus > Tillus elongatus. The sequence goes on along the minus strand of OZ023262.1, from coordinate 117,509,823 downwards.
GTAAACTTTAGTTTTAAGATCCTTTGTATCTCCCATTTGTTTATACCTTTATTCAATCCGTGGCCCAGTCTGTGTGCATTTTGTGAGCCTTGAAAGTTCCCTAGGCGACACGTGTCCCCAGGTATTCCCGACTGAATTTAAAAAACTAAGAGAAAAGGAAACAAGACAAATTAGAAGAAAAAAGAAATTAGTGGATATAATTAAAAGAAAAGAGAAAATGAACAAAAAAACAGCAAAACGAATAAATGTGTTAAGTGGTAAGAATATTGTTGTACTTAGCCTAGTTAATTATATATTAAAAAACGACATAATGGTTGGAGCCACGGTCAAATAATGTATAGAAAATATGCATAACGATCGGAAATCGGACAATGGGCTAATGGATAATTATCTGCTGCCAAAATAATCGTGAACAACAACAATAACAACATAATTATTCACACTTTGATGACGCTAACTTGGCTACTGAAACGATCGTCAGGTTTTCTAAAATGTGTAATTCTGAAAGAATTATTCATAATTCGTTAATTATTCATAATTCCGAAATAATTATTCATAATTCCGAAATAACTATTCATAATTCCGAAATAATTATTCATCCTCTGATGACGGTAAGTTGGTTAGTGTAACTATCGTCATTAAATGAGCTGTGTACTTAAATATTCAAGGACATATGTTTATAATGGCCAAGATTAACCTCCGTATCTTATGATATACGGCCGAGGAGAGATTGCCCAACTTTAAATAGTATTCCTTAATTTGTAGTAAATTGATAGTTTCTGCAATTTTCTGCGATAATTCTTCGCGGATGTTGACTGTTCGACTGTAGAAAACTGATTTAAACTAACCCGAAAGAAAAAACGTCTGTTGTGTTTAAATCCAGGCTACGAACTGGACAAGGGAGTGAGCTGTCACGTGAACAGAGAAGTGTGTCGGTGCATCATCTTGAATAAAATATGTATTGCTTCTCAAATTTATGGGTAAATCATCAATGAGATCACACTTTGTAAAAAAGTTAAGTGGGAATTTGCATTCCGACCTTGTGGTAATACATATACCGACTTCTGCTTATTCCACACCAAACATTAATTTTCATTTCATGTTGGGAATGACGTATTACTGCTACGTGGGGATTTTTATGCTCCCACATGTTTATTCCTGGAGTTGAATTCAACTTAGCAAGTAAAAGTTGCTTTATCTGCAAATATTTTATTCACAAACAGAGGATCTGCATCATGTTTGTTTTTGAAGGAATGACAAAATCGGAAAATTTGAATCTGGAAGGTTACCTAATAATAAGTGATATAGATAAAGACCTTCGGCATGAAATCTCGTGAGAATCCATTATCTACATACATTAGCAGGAGCACTTATTCTTATTGAACACATTTCTGGATTATTTGCTACCCGATTTAAATCATTTCTTCTCGTCCAGGAACAATATTTTTGGACGGCCTAAAATATCTCGTTTTGAACGAAATGAACCAGTTTTACCTATCAAGATTTTTGATTTATTGTGAACCGGTTGCCTCCTATTTGAATGCTTTCCAGCATAAGTCTGCACGCCTTACGTCCATAAACTTTGCTTCTGTATAAAAACAATCGCAGCAATCTTGCACAAAAGCTTATCAAAATAATAACTAACGACACGCAAATGCGACTATAAAAAGAACAGAGTCATAAATTTAAAAAGGAAATATGCAAAAAACAGCTTAGTCGGAATTCTAAAAGCTACCCTTTTCACATTTTTCAGCCACACCATCTTTAAACCCAGTCTACCCCGCACAGCACCACATTCCTTCCGGTCCCGTAACTGTCTTGGGGGTTGTTCCCAAGAATTTTTTCTTGTTGTTTGTGCATTGATGGGGTTGTGGGCATGCAAGGACGGGAAGGAAAACCCCCACGACGAAGTAGCGGCCATAATCTTCCGCATCCACCTCCCCGCCTCAGCCAAAAAAATGGTGAAGTACAATCTGAGAAAGAGATAGTGATAGGTAATATCAGGGGTGTACCGGGAAAGGAATATTTCAATGGCAAGCGAAAAAAGAAATTGTGAAAAATAAAATTCATTTTTAACTTACCGCACTAAGGTTAAATGTAAATAACTCAGCAAAGACAAGGAAGCACAAGGAAAAAATCATGTTGACGTGCATGTACGACGCCAAACTTTATAGGTCAGCAGTCGATTCATCTAAAACTGTCCGTGAACCCAACTGCACATGTTTTTATCACCGTGAAAAATCGTGTCTGTATCAGTCTCAAGACGATGCGTCAAATGTCTTTCCAAGTATCCAGGAAAATACGAATTCAATGTCTCACTTTAACATTATGTCTGTCTTTGAATTTTTACTTCTGGTGCGCGGTAAGCTTTGCTAAATCGTAATATTTTAAATCAGCCCTGTATAGTAGGATCAAAACGTTTCAATATGTTGTCGTATACCCACTCTTTTGTATTGGGTTCGTAGGTCCACGTGTTCATACTAAATTTATAAAGCTTAAATTTCTACACTCAACCAAACCGCATTTTAGAACAAATTTCTTAGTTTTAATGACGCATCGATAGCAATTGAAAGTAATGTAAATGAAATGCACTTACCTTGGTAACAAAAGCCATTAGGAAGTGGCTCCTTCACTACTTCACTATGCAAATGTTTAGCTCATACTGAAGAGGCAAAAGGCAAAGGCATTTGACTTTGAGGGAAGAAAGATGTTTAGCTAGTTATGGCCGTTTATTTATAGCACCCTTACCTTCTGCTTAGACTGATTCGGCCCTATTGTCCAAAAGTATAAGCGGAATACCAGTTGAAACAACCCCTCAACAGGTAGTTTCGGAAGCTTTGACAATGTTTACAGGTAATACACACAATACACATAGAATAATCTTATAATTCCAATAACTAGTTCCGTTGGGTTGTAAAGGTGTCAAATAATAAGTAAATTTTAGGATTGCTTCTTTAAATGTAGATGAGTTTTATTACGACAAGAAAATGATACGTAAATAAAAAAAAAGTGGACGCAGTAAGTGCGTTACGGTAGTTAATTTTCATAAAACAGTTTTTAATGGCAAATGTGTATTTTATTAGTGAACGCAGGCGTGAAATTTGGTTGTCAGTATACCCCATATAGTACAAACAATGTACCAGATTTCATCAAATAAGCTTTTCGACAAAACTATGAAAAAAGTTTTTTCATGAAAATTTACAGACAATTTCTTCACGAAAATCCGACACTTTTTTAAGTAACTTAATAAATATTTATTATTATGATACCCTTCAGTTCTAAAACACAAAATACAGATTGTTCTATTGGAAACAATTGAGTTATGACAGTTTGATTTTTTTTAAATTCAGTCACTATTTGAGAGTGTCTTGTATACGGCATCTCAATTTTTTTCATGAAATATAAATAAATAAACGAAAACATCTCTGAATGCGTCATTTGCATAACACTCCAAATTATATTGGTAAAAACGCCGTAGCACAATTTTTGATTGGTGCCAAAAAAAATCAAAAGTTGCAAAACACTTGAAATAACTCGAAAACAAGCATACATTACAATTCGATGGAAAATGGAAAATGCAAAAATGCAATCATATAAGGGGTCTTCAATTTAAAAAAAAAAATGACATTGTGCATTATTAGTAAGATATACTATTAAAACTAATTATTTTAATTTAAATGGACCTTGGAGATCGGTTAAGAGACCCAGTTAGCGATTATTTGAAAAAATTTATGTTTTATATGAGGCTAAAAAATAAAAATTTGATCTTAGATATAATATGTGAGTAAGTGAGCAAGTGTCTTTAAAAATCGTGTTATAAATTTCATTAAAGTTACAAGAGTTTTAGAAAAAAATTAAATATTTACAAAGGGAAGGTACCTGTTAAATTATAAATATGGCAAGTATTTTTGCTTATTCATTGTTTGGATGGTTTTGTTTTAGTCAACCCATCCAGTTTTTGCAAACAATAAACAACAAAAAAGGTTTTTTAAAACAAATTTGTAGTTATCCGCGAAGCTCATTATGTTTTTTTTTTAATTTCAACAACACACCACGAGGGCTTACAGCCTAAATAATATCGTACCGTGGGTGTTGGCAAGGAGGAAAGAGGCAACTTCTTAATTCTGGACTTGAAGGTTTGGAGGTTCGGAGGAGAAGGAAAAACATGTGCCGGTAAGGAATTCCACAACTTGGAAGTCCTCGGGACAAAAGAGCGGGCATAACAAGATGTTCTATGTCTGGTGACCTGGAAAGTAAAAGGGTGCATTCGCGCTGTTCCCCTGGTAGATCTGTTGGGGGGCAGCAGGTGGAGGAACTATGGAAGAAAGCTCATCTGAGCAGTGCTTGTGCAGATATCTATGAGAGAGAGAGAGAAAGAGAGAGAGAGAGGTCACCAACGGCACGTCGGTGGGCAAGAGATGACAGACTTTGGGTGAGGGTAGGGTCACCGATGACACGTATAGCTCTCTTTTGAATGGAGTCCAGGATAGCGAGTGTAGAAACGGAAACTGCACCCCAGATGTGGGAGCAGCATTCGAGGTTTGGCCTTATTTGTGAAGTATATAAGGTATAGAGATTAGATGGTGAAAAGTATTTGCGAGCCCGGAAGAGGAAACCTGATTTCTTAGCAGCAGCTTCTGCAATTGATGTGAGATGTTGGTGCCAATTGAGATTTCGATCCACAGAAATGCCAACAAGAGAAAAGGACTCATTACTTTGAATAACTTGGTTGTTCATTGTGATGGATCTAGGGCTGGTGTATCTCTTATAAGAAATAAAGCTAGACTGATATTTGGTGGGGTTGAATTGTACAAGATTTATACTTCCCCAGTCTAATATTTTTTGGAGATCCACGGAGACAGAACCCTCCATGAGTCTGCGATCCTCATCTAATTGGGCTAAAGAGATAGTCTTAGAATATTGTATATTTAAGTGGAGGGTGCTGTCGTCCGCGTAACTGTGAACTGGGTTGGATGTGCTAGAGAGGAGGTCATTGATGTGGAGAAGAAACAAAGTAGGGGCTAAAGCTGAACCTTGAGGAACTCCTGCATTATTTGGATACAGTTTAGAGGAATGGCCATCCACGACAACAGAAATCCTCCGATTGGAGAGGAAATTTGCTGTCCAGGTACAGAGTTTTGGTGGTGGTCCAATGCTTTGGATATGTCTAGAGCGACAATCTGGGATTCACCGTGTAGTTCCATAGACTTGTTCCAAGAATGGGTGACAAATTTAATTTAGTACCCCCGTGCGTTTACATAGGTGTTACTATAGTTCAGAATTGAAGATTCTGGCTTAATGGGAAATTTATTGTGCTATCGGATTTGAAATATGTTTACGAAAATTTTCTACCATAATATAAAAACCATTTTCGTTGTTTATTGTTTGCAAAAACGGGATGGGTTGACTAAAACAAAACCATCCAAGCAATTAATAAGAACAAATACCTGCCATATTTATAATTTGACAGGTACATTCCCTTTGTAAATAATTAATTTCTGAAAAAGTTTTGTAACTTTAATGAAATTTGTAACACAATTTTTTAAAGGCACTTGCAGTACTTACATATTATATCTAAGACCAAATTTTAATTTTTTAGCTCCATATAAAATATAATTTTTTTTTCAAATAATCGCTAACTGGGACTCTAAAACCGATCTCCAAGGTCCATTTAAATTTAAAGAATTAGTTTTAATAATATATCTGCTAAAGGTTATTTTTGGGGTCCGTGTTCGGTTTTTATGAAGTTTTGTATATAGACGTGTTTTAGGGTATAGATGACGAAAATTACAATCAAAATGAGGACAGAAGCCAACTTTAGGAGTTACTTGGAAATTTTTGTAGGAAAAACGTAAGTTGTACTCATTTTTGCGACATGTTTTACACATTTTCGGGGGTAGTTCGTTTTATATCAAGCTAAAGAAGGGTGTATTCCACAATTATAATTCATTTTCACATAGTTAGTGCACCCCTTAACTGTTTACGTGTCTCTGAAAATTACCCTTCTTTTCATAGTATAACCGATCCCAAGTTGAAATTGACATTTGACATATAAAGCCAACTTAATGTCAAATGTCAGTTTCAACTTATACGATGAGAGGAAGGGTATTTTTCAGAGACACTAACTATGTGAAAATGAATTAGAATAGTGGAATACATCCTTCTTTAGCTTGATATAAAACGAACGACCCCCTAAAATGTGTAAAATATGACAAAAACATGCCGCAAAAGTGAGTACAACGTACGTTTTTCCTGCAAAAATGTCCAAATAACTCCAAAAGTTGGCTTCTGTCCTCATTTTTATTGTGATTTTCGTCATTTCCACCCTAAAACACGTCTATATGCAAAATTGCATAAAAATAGAACACGCGCCCCGAAAGTAAACCTTTACCATATATATTACTAATAGTGTACAATTCTTATGAAAATTCACCACTATAACGCACTTGCTGGGTCCCGAAATTTTTTATTTATAGTATACATTTGCATGATAAAATTTAGCGCTTTTCGACGTAAATTTTGTCCTGTTATTAGGAAAGAAATGATCCAAGGCTGACGATTTACACAATGGGGGCCCATGGCGCTACTGGCGAGTAAGGTCTTGTCAGTCCTGAGTCCTGTCGGTTTCAATATACAGGATCTAGTTTCTCATATGGGTGTAGCAGTAGCAGTTAACATGCCACAGTTCCCGACAAAGGGTAGTGATCAGTTCGAAACACACCAGCTAAGAACATCTAAAAAAGTTTCATCCCAACGGATCAACTTCGAGCGTGTAATAGGTTTAGGTAAAACATTTAAGTTTTTAAGTAACAAGTTAGGGTCTAATTTGGTATCACTTGGAGGAAGAATAATATTTGTGTGCTTCATGCTTGCCAATTTTAGGAGCAATATAATGTAAATATTCATTATATTTAAGTTTTAATATGTATGTAAGGATGTTAGGGAAGAAAATGGGCCAGGCCTGACAGTTTATCTAGATGGAGACCCCATCGTCCATCTCACAATGTTATTTTAATATGTAATTAAATAAATATTATAGGAAGTTATGGAAACTTTAGCATTAAAAATTGACTATATGAAATGGGTTACCAGTCCGAAGCCAAACAAAAAAAAAAACATAAAAAATATAAGTAAAACAAAAACAACATAGGAACTTTTACTTATAGTTTTCCTTTTTAGTGAATTTTCGTAGAAAAAATTCACTATTGGGTAGATCCAGACTTTTGAATTTTCAAAAATTTTTTGCAAATGAGCGCGAACTAGGACCCCTAGAACCCATATCCGGGGTCAGCTTCAATTTTAAATGTTTATATATATATATATATATATATATATATATATATATATATATATATATATATATATATATATATATATATATATATATATATATATATCACACCGATAACTCAAAAAATAATGGGCCGATTTTGATAAAATTTGGCACATACCTTCCTTTTGTAAATGGCTTGGATAAGTTCGTTAGTCAGGAAAATAGGACGAGGTTTTCCGGGAAAATTTTGTGTTTTCATTCGAAAAAAATTTATATCTCCGGAATTAACAAATTAAGGGCAACCAAATTTGGTACGCGGGTTAATATCATCATAGGTAAGCTACCTACCAAAATTTAGCTTTGAAGGTTAAAGGACAAAAAAAGTTACAGGCATTTAAAGAAAAATAAATTTGGGTTTTCCTCAAAACGTCAAAGTCGCGGTTTCAAACGTCAAAATTGGTAATATTTAGGCAATGAACCTGAAATTAATATTAGCTATGGAAAGAAAATGTCTCAAGAAGAATGCTTTACAAAGCCTGAACTCTTAGTTTCAATCGTCATTGTCCTTCATTTTACTAAAATATTCCAAGAATATTAATTTAAAATACACCCTTTCTCTGATGCTTTGGCAGTAATGTTGGCTATAGAGTTTATCGTTTAATGGTATATCATTTTTGTCAAATTTTCGTAACAAATCATTAAAGCGCAATATATCCGTTATTATGCAAGTTACGAAAAAAAAAGTATACATTAATTATAGGGTGTCTTAAGCTACATCTTAAAAAATATTTCCACAATTACAGGGTGGCCCATAAGTCGTTGGTGATTCAAATTTTTTTTTAAATCGAACACGCCCTATGTTATTGCATTTTTGCATTTTCCATCGAAATATAATACATATTTGTAAGAAAAGAAATTCGGGACGCAGCAGGTGCGTTATGGTAGCGAATGTTTTAATCGAACACGCCCTATGTTTATTGCATTTTTGCATTTTCCATCGAAATATAATACATCTTTGTAAGAAAAGAAATTCGCGACGCAGCAAGTGCGTTATGGTAGCGAATTTTCATTAAATGCTTCAAATTTGAATAGCTCAATTTGCTATTGACCTATAAGGTTGACCAGAAAACCAGTTTTTTCGGGAACAATTTAAGTTTACTTTCGGAAATTTTTGTACATTTTCAAACAATAAAGTTATTTTGATGAAACAAGGCATATTGTTTCTACTATATAGATTGATGCCTGCTTTCTTAAAAAAACATGTTAGCCATTTTCCTATATAAATTATGACGAATGGCATACTTTGCAATACCCCTATTAGATAAAAACACTGTATGTCAATCTACTGATTTATTATTAATCTAACTAATTTTAGTATTATCTTTGGAATATCCTTGTATTCACTGATATTTATCATGTCTATAAAAACTAATTAAAAAAGTAATTGATAGGTAAGTATATACCCTGTGTCTATAAAGTAATGCATAAATTTAGTAAAATTGAAACTGACCATTATTAAGGAAAATTCAAAAACAGGTCGATTTTTATTTTAATAAACTAACTTTTTGTTATTAAAATTTTACCCCTATCGCTTTACCACTTCAAGTGGTAGCTACCTCTTTGAAATTTTGAAATTGGACGGTGGGTAGTGTGATATATATTTTTAAAGCTAACCCAATTATCTATTCAGCAACACCTTTTTTTTTGTAGAAATAAAATAAAGTGAGTAATAACATTTTTATTATCAGTAAGACCTAACACAAGTGAAGCCAATAAATAATTACATAGTCTAGTCTTATCTACTCTAATGTTCGAAATGTGCCTTACAATATCGCAAACGGTTAGCAAATTTTTGTTGGACTCCATTTATAATCTCTGGAGAAATGTTAGTACATTCCGTTCTAAATCTTGGTTTTAATTGGTAATAAATACCTGAAAGTATGTAATCCATGTTGTTGTCACAGCTACATTCAGAGTCAGGGGGTAAATTACAGACAATTATCCAACTGAACCTGAAATTTCAAATAATTAACTATATGCATTTGCCAGTGAAGGGAGGATGACATTATTTAAAGTTACCTGATAAGCCATAGAAATGTTGTATTGTACCTACAATGGACAATTAAAAAGAATAATAAACTGCATAAATACAGTGTTAAAAGTAAAAATGAACCCCAAGACAAAACGGTATAAACAATTATAAAACAAGTCAGTGAAAAAATAAGTTTAATAAACTGTTTTCGACAAAGTGCAAACTCATGAACTTAAGGTGATTTGTTTAGTCGTCGTTGATAAAAATTTGTTAATATGTATAGGGAGATAAGGAACTTAATGTAGGAACCAGTGAATTAGTAAATAAGGAAAGAATTTGTTAATAATAAGGATAAGTAAGGTTTCACATTTAATAAAAATTGTACAGGTTAGAAATTTGAACGTACAAACATATTTTGACTAACCTGACTATAAATCCAGTTATTTAAGTATTTATTTTTCCAATTAATGTGAACAAAAGGAAGTCGCTTTCTCTTGATCCATTTTGTAAAAATCTGTTATGTGATTGGACTAATCCGAAAATAGAAACGTTAATTGGTTAAAAAGCAATTTCAAACACTAATTAGCAGATTTCATTGGTGATATAAAACAAAAGAAACGTATGATAGTATCCGGGCGGATTAAGAACGGGACTGCTAAGAAGAACCGAAACGAAGCAAGAAGCTAGTGGCGTGCAGATTAGTAAAGAACGTTTGAAAAGTTAGAAAAACGCCAGAACCAAAGTAAAAGTTTAATGGAAGCGAGATATTTACCAATATATAACTGTTGAAGAACTTCAAGCAAGGCTATTAGTACGTATAGCGAGAAAACAGCCAATAGTGAAAAATCTCAACAAACGCCGCAGTTGGAAATCCAGGTATTTCATCAAATACTAACCAAATAGCAGTATAATACCAGTCCATGAGTGCAAGTAACCATTATTATTATATCAATCTGTCCAGTTGGAATGGTAATGACATTTATGGACAACTTTTGCCAAATTAAAATAGTAAAATTCGAGTTTACATAAGAACAAAAAGATACCAAAAGAGGGCGCTCCGCGAAAGTTTCAAGTAAGCTTATAAACTTAATAACAACCATTTTAAGATCTCATCTCCTTGGTTACCAAACCTAGAAAAGTGAGGTTCCCATGGTAACAGATATCACATGTTAAAAATAACTGAAAAGTCACACAAAACAGAGTCAATTTTAAACATTGCAAAAATAATGAATAAATTTGTAATTGTCATAAAAAAACTGTTACTTAATAAGAAACATAACGGATCCAAATAAGGCCAATACCTATAAAAGAAATAAATTTTGTAGATAAGTTCATTAGTAATCAATAATTCAAAATAAATGTTTTAAAGTTTTCACAATAAATTTTTCTCTAATAATCACTGTCATTTTCCATTGACTAAGAAAGCATAAAGTAAAGTAAAATAGGTTCAACAACAGCACCATATATGCTGCCAGTGTAAGACTTTTCATCTATAGGAATCCAATAATAAAATATTCCCCATTGAGAAGGAGACTCAAAGGTAGCCGTGGTAAGTAAATCAAAAATAACAGATTATTTTGTCAGAATATATCTGGATTATATATTTCAAGTTTATACATCAAATTTTATCACAAAAAGAAATTCCATAGATTAAGAGTTATAACAAGAATAATAATTTGACATTTAAAAAGAAATATTAGTTTTGCTGTAAAGATATATGTAACGAGTGACCTAAAATAAATAGACACTGTTGGTAAATTAAAATTACATTCATTTTTAGTAAAAAAAAGGCGCCCAACTTAATTAAATACAAAAACAGTCACTTATTTACAAATTAAATACTAAAATAAACAATCATTTATTAAACAAACACATTTATTTACTATAAAATACATAATTACATATATAATTTAAATTATATAATATAAAACACCTATAAAAACAAATTATATATAATATATATATATATATATATATATATATATATATATATATATATATATATATATATATATATATATATATATATATATATATACATATAGGTCATACCGGTAGCCAGATTTGATGCCTGGCTTCATTAAAAAGACATATTTGCTATTAAAAACATTTTAATGAAAATTCATTAATATAGCGCACTTGCTGTGTTAAGACTTTTTTCTTATTGTCAACAATAAAACACAATTAGTTATTAATTTTACTTCCACATTGTCACGTGTGGAAGTGTCTCAACCGCGACAAAAAATCAAATTTTTTTTTCGCTTAAACGTCGTAAAAAGTACTAAGTGAGATGTAAGACACGAAACACGTGCCGCCACCTCGTTGCGGAACCAAGTATTATGTTGTCACGGCAGCTCCAAATAACACATAATGTTAAAAAATAGAGACTGTATACAACCAACTAACAATTTAGTAAATTGTCAGCGCTGGCCCATTTCTACCCCAATATAGGGACAAAGTATGTAAGGCTAGATGCATTCTCACCAAAATTAGAACCGTAGACCGGTTTCGCTCTAGTTAGAGCATACTATGCCGTACTGCGAGCTGTAATTAGAGCGAAACCGGTCTACGGTTCTAATTGTGCTGAAAATGCCTTACGTCGTAAAAAGTATCAAAACATATAGAAATGATGATTTTGGAACGAATATTTTTTATCTGTCGGTCTGTCGATCTGTCGATCTGCCGATCTGTCGATCTGCCGATCTGTCGGTCTGTCGATCTGCCGGTCTGTCGGTCTGTATGTCTGTCTGTTGGTTGCCACGATAACTTTAGTACGAATTAAGATATCGTCTACAAATTTGGTATATAGTTAGCACTCGACGTTTTTGGGTAAAATTGCTATAGGGGCTATGGGATGAAAGGGGGGTGATTTGGTGATTTTTTCGTTAAAAGTCGAGTAACATAACGTTTTAGGGTTTATTTATTAGAACGCTTTTAATTTCATCAAACATCTAATATTCTGTGCTGAAATTAAATTACGGGTTGAATGTGTCGGGGTGGATTTTTTTTTTGTAAAACGGCGAAAAAGGTCTCAAACATATAGAAAACTTGAAAACTGGAACGAATTTTTTTGTCTGTCTGGCGGTCTGTCGGTCGGTGGGTCTGTCGATCTGTAGGTCTGTCGGTCTGTCAGCATGTACGTCTGTCTGATAATAGGCGCAATAACTTTCGAACGAATTGAGATATGATCTTCTAATTTGGTATCCAGTTAGTACCCGACAAACATACGCTTGGAATTGTTTTTGGGTAAGATCGCTTCAGTGGGGGAGGGGATAAATAAGGGCTGATTTCATGAAAATTGACATTTTTTCAATAAAAACTCGAGCACCTAATATAACGTTTCAAAAGTTTATGGGTACAGAAATACACATATTTTCTTTGTGGTCAAGTCATGGGCCCTAAATTCATTCCATGAGAATGTCTTTCTGAAGAGAATAAATTATCATAGATGTGGAAGTTATGGTTCAATTTGCAGCGCTATTTTGGTGTGTTGTAGTCAAGTTCGTCAATCAGATAAATTGATTTTTACACTGTTAATTTTTGCAATAAATTTGAAAACCATAGCTTTTTTAATAGAGAATAAAGATTTTTTGTTATAAATATGCATAATAATTGATATAATATATAATAATATTCAATTTATCCGTTCCACACTGTATCTTAGTTTGATAATGTTCATAAACCCTACTATTAACCCACTGGTAAATATTATTGCAGAATATATTGTTTACTTTTTACTTTGCTGTAAATTCGTTGTTACAATTGCTCAAATTATCAGATATATTTTTATACAAATTATGTATGTCACAGAATAAATACTTAAGAGATCATCGACCTTTTTGTCGATTTTTGTAATCATGTTCATAATTTATTGTATCGTTTCATATTATAGATTATATATAAAGACTATTGTTTGTAAACATAAAAGATTCAATAGTAATACATTAATTAATGTTATTATTATTACTATTACTATTATTACAATTTAATAATGAAAGATGTTACACCTAATGAAGGAAGGTACATACAGGGTGTGCCAACTAAAACTTCCCACCTGGAAAATATCGGAATTAAAAAAAGAAAAAAAAAACCTGGAGACACGTAGACTTTGTTTTCATGGGGGCCACATGACATAAAGGACATAAAATTAAAATTTGGGACGTACTATAGTCAATATACTTATGTATCCAATTCATAACTTTGTTTTTCCGATAATAATTGTATAGAAAATTAATTCTTAGGGCTTGAAGAAATATATATATATATATATATATATATATATATATATATATATATATATATATATATATATATATATATATATATATATATATGTATGTATATATATATATGTATGTATATATATATATATATATATATATATATATATATATATATATATATATATATATATATATATATATATACGCACTTGCTACGTCCGACCTTACTACACAGTGAATATATGGTTTGTTCGTTTATCGATTTATTGCGTGGAAAGAGAGACTTTTTCAAATTTTAACCAGAAAAATATTAGAATACACACACTTTATAACTTAAATTCTTCTCAAAGCATCAGAGGAAGGGTCTTTTGAAAATTTCTGTAAATAATTTAGTAAAATAAATGTGAGTGGTTACTAAAGCAGAAACTTAAGGCTTTGTAAAATATACATCTCATCAGATTTATTTTACATAACCCACATTCGTTTTAAAATCTTTGTTTAAAAATAAAAATAAAAGCTATAAATATTTCAAAGTATTTTTCTGGTACTTCTTGACATTTTTGAACAAAGGTTTATTTTCGTCTGTAATACTCGATAGATTTTGTGAACCACACAAATCATTTTTTCTTGTGCCCTTCTCTGACCAACAGTGGCACCCAAATTTTTTCCTAAGTTCTTATAACTTTTTTGTATTTTAACACAGGAACCTGATATTTGGTATGTAGGATATGTCGTAGTAGGTACAAACCTGGACACCAAAGTGGGTTGACATAGCTTGGTTATTTTTCAAAATACACAAATTCAAAATTTTCCCGCAAAAACTGGTTCGATTTTCCTGGATATATATATATATATATATATATATATATATATATATATATATATATATATATATATATATATATATATATATATACATATTGATATGATAAAATGTCTCAAACAATGCTTACAGTTTGCACGAAATGTGTATGTATGTCAGTGAATATCCAAAGCCATCCCAATACAAATCATCCATATTACACGATGCTAGCCACGCGAAAACCATAAATAACTCATTCTCACCAGACATATTCTTTGATACTGTTATTTAGTGCTGAATACATGTGATATGAATAAGCTAAAAAGAAATATTTAATTTAAGTCATTGTGGAAAAATTAATAATATAATCTATATAATAGGGAACAATTTTAGTAAACAGTAATAAGCTACATACCTAAAGATGTATGAATCGCGTGAAGCTTAAAAAACAGGTTACATTGTAAACCAAATAAATAGTGTCAAAAGATTTACTCACCTAATTAAAAAACCATAATGTATTGAAAACACTCTGTATAATAATAAGTGCTGAAATGAACACTAACAAAGACAGCAGTGGTTATATTGAAAATACTTCCCAAGCAAGAATGAACAATTTAAAAGTGTTTTTAGTTGTATTAAAAATCATTATTTACATGTAGTAAGTTATGTTATCCAAATGTCATGTCTAGATTTAGGAATTGTCTGTTTGTAAATGACATTTTAGTGAAGGATTTGAATTTGGCGGGTATCAAAACTAAAATCACCTGTCTAAGAGCCAAAACAACGATAATTTCCCATGCAATACTGGTTGTCGGTGTTATGCAGCTGAGGAACAGAAGACGATAAGCATGAAAGGTTGAAAATAATTTCCAGGCAGCTGGCTATGACTTTAAACAGGAACCGGAAATCAGCTTCGAGATTATTTTTTGACAATATCCGTTTTCCCTTTGAGAAGAGAGGTTGTTGTTTAATAAACGCCGAGAAAAGAGAGCGTCATATTTTACCTTCCAGGTATATTATGCAATTTTAAGTGAATTTGTACGTGAATAGTATTTAATGTGCCCAACAAGCAAACAAACAACCCCGTAGATGTTCCAGACTATACAATCACGACGAGAAATGAATGCACAGGTAATATTACCTGGATATTACCTGGACCTAATATCATCAGACGCTAAAGGTACATCATAATTCACATAACTAATAAATTACAATAAAAGTTTCCCATATGCAGTAATCTAGATAAACGATCCATCTGTTATTGGGAAATAAATTTTTAGATCATAATAACAGATTTCATCAATATATCTGAAATTTAAACCAAATTCCCAGAGTGTTTTACAAGCAAACTCAGGCGGATAGAGTATCAAAGTTAAACCAGAAGGATTAAGTTGTGGCCATGTTTGTTATGAAATTAAAACAATTGTGCATCCTGTCACTCACGTAAATAATAATTTGTTATTAATTTGAAAACAGTAGAGAATCCAGTAAGCAAAATACTAGAATTTCCAATTAAATTTAACTAAAAATATTTGTTACATTTATACAGTTTTTTGACGTATTTTATTGGGGGGTATATTTTTTATATAAATATTTAGAGAATTGATAACATATAGCACCATTTAGAACCGACTAACTGAGATATAGGGTCAAGAATGCTGAGCAGCAGGAAAAGCATCAATTAAAGGGTAAGTATAATATTTATATTTTTATATGTGTTTATTGCTAATATAACAGAGGCACAGTGTATCAACAATACAGACACATCATATTTGAAGTGGACAGCAAAATAAGAAACATTTAGTTATTTCTTTATTGATACTTCAACAAAAAATATGATAATAATCCAATATTTTTCATTATTCTGAAGTAGAAATAAATTTCGCATCGAGGTATTATTCTCAAAATCAGTTAAAATACTAGGAATCTAAAATAAACATATTTACATTTTAAAATAAATTATAATATGATAATAATCCAATCTTTTTCATTATTCTGAAGTAGAAATAAATTTCGCATCGAACTGTATTAGCTTTTCATATACATACCTATCTTCAATAATTTGCGAGTTATCAAGAATTTTGGTAAAGTTTATAGAGAATCACAATCACATTTTTAAATAGCTGCCATGGAAATGTAAACAAATGTTGCTATTGATAACTGTCAACCATTTAAGTAGCGTTTTTCTATTGTCTTCGTCAAAATGAAGATACAAGAATGTTTAAACACTGATATGTTGAACATAATTTGTTTTATTATTCATGAAAAACGACACATTGTTTTTTAAAGGACGCAGCCATGGAGAGAGGCAAATGTGGTGTTTATATTAAAAACAGGACTTCGCCCTATGGAGGAAGCAAAGTCCTACCGCCCTTAGACTCGCATCATTCCATGGAGAAGGAATTAGATCAATACATTAGAAGCGAAACCCTCAAGAAAACCTCTCCACGTACAACAATTCGCCTATCAGGCGAGTAACGCGTTAGATGCCCTACACTGTGTAGTAAGGGGTATAGAAAAAACTTTGACAACACCTCATATTAATCCATTAAACAGTCCCTACAAGAAAGGAAAGTGGAATTCCCCATTGTAAGATAGATTGAGTCAATGCTAAAAAACCATGTATTCACACCTACTATAAATGAAACCAATGCAGCCGTGACGACCGCTCGTTTCTGAACTTATGTCTACATTAAGCAAATCAGGATGTGCAGTCCTAGGATACGCGAGATACCAGCGTCGGGAACAATAGCCTATTATAATACAAAGTGATACAGTGTAAGACAATAGACAGTAAAACCGCAAAGATCGCATTCCCATGAATATACGACGGAGCTGATCCAACCAAGTCACCAATAAACAATGGAATAGATGATGCAGAGGCAGACACCTGCATCCAAAAACAATCGACGCCTCATCCGTAATTATGTGAAAGGGTATAGCACAAAGGCTCGCCGTTCACTTCTCGTCGCAGTTTACTCTGTCATTTCGTTGCTACGCAATTTTATATCACATTTATGTTGATATCAGTATTTTATGATTTATGTTTTATATGTATCGCTTAGTGTATTTTTGTAATAGTAAAATAAAATTCTTTTAAAAAGTCAATCATGTTAACCCGAAAGTTACCTAGCGCAGTCTTTAGTATCGGTTAAAGAACCAAGTGAATATTGATTCTTAGCGTATCGACGCCTGATAACCGGGTAAAGAACCAAATAGAGCCAAGCAAAGCCAAATAGATCCAAGCTGACTCAAATGCAGTCAAGAACAACAATAATATTGTAAATTGTCTACTATTTCCCTTTTAGTTCACATTTCTCCATATTTCAAGTTATAATCCTGTATTTTGTTGTGGTATATGGTATATGTCTGATTCCGACGACGAATTATCCAATCTATTACATTTTGAATACCGTCTAAGACAAATTAGGATTAGTGATAATATCACCTCTGAAACATATATTGGAGAGAGTAATTTAATTTCTGATAATACAATGGTCGACAGATTTCAAGAATTTTATTTAAAGGCAGTGCCTGAATTTGATGGGCAACTCGCCAATGTGGGGAACTTTTTAAAATCATGCGACCTGGTAATGGACTAGTTTTATAACGCAAATGAGATCCTGTATTCAAACCATTTTTTACTCAACTTTATCCAAACAAAATTAACAGGACAAGATAGACTGATAATTAATATTAAAATCATTAACTCGTAGACAGATTTACAAAGTGTTATAGTTCAAAATTTTACGGATCAGAGAGACGATACAAGCTTATTAACTGAGATTTTAAGCCTAAAAAAGAAAGAAAATGAAGACGCTTTAGCTTTTAGTAATAGATGCCGTCACATAGAACAACTATTTCTAAATTAATATCTAACGAAAATAACGAAGCGGTGCGTGTACTGAAGCAAAGTATGTACCAGCAACAAACTCTGAAAGTGTTTCTAGGTGGACTTAGAAATCCTGGGAATGGTCTTCAAATCGACAGCTCCGACAAGTATAGAACAAGCTTTAAAATCCATTTTTTCTGAGAAAATTACGATTATACAGACAAAAACATACAAAAACCTAATTTCAATAATAATGAAAAATAGATGGACAATAGACATTTCAAAGACCAGCTATACTTTTGTGAAGACGACAACCCAACAGAATTCAATGAAAACAACCTTTGTGAAATAAACCTCATCAAATTTTAAAAACCAATCAATAATTTGTCACGTTATTTAAAGATAATTGCACAATTCATTATTCTAAGTTAAGATGTGTGTCACTGCGAGAGCTTTTCGTCGGAGAGCAGTTGGATAGTGGGTATTTGAAAAATTTATAATATGAGGGAGACGATTTTAAGCGCCATCTACTTTTGCTGCTATCACCTCTCAAAAATGCCTCGCTGAAGAAAAGCAGGAAACATCAGCAAGACCTGTGAATATTGTTTTGAGCAACACAAATTAAATACTGGTTTGTCTCCATCGTGATTTAATTGGCTATAAATTTTGACATATGGAGAATTGGTAGAGTGTATTTAATTGACAGTTCGTAAATAAAAAATATGATATTTGATGAATAACGTAAATCAAAATTAATAATTGATGAGTAATGTTAATCAAAAGTGACACGCGAGGAGTAATGTTAATTAAAATTGATACTCAAAGAGTAATTTTTTTATATTATAATCCCTAAAAAATGTCGTCTCTTACATCCTAAACGCAGCTGCTTTCTATGTATTACACATCATTAATAACCTTATTAAATTAGAATGTCTTATAAATTTCTAATAAAATCAACACACATGATCTGTCCAAAAAAAGGAAATTTAGGTTTTTCATTTAATTTTTTTTAAAGAAATAATATTTAACATTAAATTTTATATCTGGCCTGCATAATAAGGTGTGTCTTTCCTCTCGTCCGTCCTCTCTACGGTGCATTACAGGGTGGAAATCCAGACGTCCTGAAGAACTCCAAACGCGACATAACCTCGTCTACTTTAGGAAGGTAGTTCACTGAGATGCCGGACGGCAGGTATTCATCCATTTGTTAAACAGCAAATCAACAGCATGCTTTGGAAACCATCGAGGCGTCTGTTGAGGCAAAATTGGGAAACGTGTCCCATCGACGGAAATCTAAAAGGGAGGCCCTTGAAAGTGCCTTACAATGTGACTTCTGAAGCGGGTTTCAATTCGTTTGTTTCTTACCTTAGTCCAGCACAATAGTTGAAAACAGAAATACCGGCTAAGGGCTACTCATGTCATGAAGGCAATATGTGCACATGAACTAGAGCAAACGCGTGTACGCTCCACGACAGATGAAGGAAGAAGGCTTGATTCAAAACGAAAATGATATCATACGAATGTTGCTGCCAACCTTATAGGAAAACTCAACAAGCTTCAGAGCGCAATTCGTTTCCGGATGACAGGTGGGGATTCAACTATCAATCGAAAGGCATGCAAACTTCCAGTAAAATGTTTGGCATCCAATCTTAATTAAACAAAGGACGATCTTATCAATCAAAACCTGATATGTTGAGAGTAATATGAAGTTTACATGACATAACCTCATGTGCCGGAACGAGAATAAACAAAATCCAAATTAGGTTGCACTCTGACCACTTCACCGTCCCGTGCGCATTTCATGACTTTTCATTTTCTTGAACTGAACGAATAATTCACTTGTTAAACACACGTTCTTACTACAACCACGGGAACACACCAGTGGGTTAAATGTCCTGAAATATGTGAAGCTATATACTTTTCACTGAAATAACCTTTTAATAACACGCACATGGCGCCAAATTCAAACAACAACTGAACACGCAGATATTAAAGTCGCTATATAAATAGGTATATACGCGACAATTTGTAATCAAGAATTTGTCAAAATTAATAAGACAACCATTTCAAGAAATGGAAATTCCCAATATATAATTGTAGCATACTGCTATGGTATGTAAATAAATCGTAGATAAAAAACAATGGAAGTTACATTATTGCAACATGTCTGAATGTAGAACATTGAGAAAAGTACGACAGGGACGCCATCTCGGTGCGGAACCAGGTAGTATATCATCACGACAGCTCTAGTTAACACAAAATGTTGAAGATAGAGACTGGGTACAAAGTTTGCTATTTTACAACTGACCTTTAACTATCCTAACATATTTAAAACATGGATATAAATATTGAAAATAAATATTGGATGATGGTTATACATGAAAATTGTTAATGACTTAAAACAATACAATTTTGTGTAGAATAGAAAATCAGTATATCGGTTTTTAATTTTTCTTAGTTGAACCGCCACAGGACCTCTTAGACATTACTATTATTGTATAACTGGGGGAAATCACTAATGCATTATGTAGTAATAGTAACAGTATCGGCATTTTTATAGTTTGTCTCCGTGCGGAAGACAATATTTGTTAGGTTCGTTGTGTTAAATTTAGTACCATGGGCGTCAATGTTCTTTGCAAGTGTCAAGGCCCTGCTTACAAAATGAGAACGGTATCTACTGATAAATAAGTTACTAGATCCATGATTTCGCAGGTTAGTTAGTCAATATAATTTTTTAAATAAATAGCACTTTAAAGCGTATTTCTGTATTTATCATATTGTATGTATCAAACAGTACAGTCTTCCGCTTAAAACTAGACATATCTACGTTTGTTAACCATTCAAGCCTATTGAGCTTAATCTTGGTACAAGCTGATTGCTTGCAGTCGACTGGATTTCAGTGTAGTCTTGGAGAAAAGCTAGGTTCGTACACTCGCGAATTGCGAAATCGCGGTGAAACGTATTCCTATTGGTTTATTCAAAATAATATCGTAAAAGTGCTGTTTTTTATTAGATTTTGTAAATGTGTTTGACTAATTTTTGTGTGCAAGTGTTTTTAATCAAACTTATGGCTGTTAGCACAATCTAAATGTCTCCTCCACTTTTAAGTTTGTGTAGCCCCAATCTTAATTAAGGGCTTATTATACTTACTTATCTTGTGCCTATATATGTAATATAAAAATTAAAAAGAAGTGAAACAGCAAGAAAATTTATTTACTTTAGTGCTGTATTCTATGTTATCTGAGAAAGGCTTTATGTAGACTGTAATTTCGGTAAATGTACAGCTTGCTGCACAGAGGGTTTTAGATTTTTTTCAGAAACATGCTTAGAACCCTTCTTGAATGCACAAGCCACCAAGGAATTTTTTTGCAAACAACCCCCAAGAAATTTAAGGGGACAAGATGGAATAGGGGTGCTGGGCTGGGAAGAAATATAAGCGGAAAATTCTAAAAAAATATTTAGCCAGATTTTGAAAGGATGTGTTTTTCACATTTTTCAGCAATACCCTGTCTACCCCGCACAGCGTACATATCCTCCCAGGTCCAGTAACTATTCTAAGGGGTTGTTACCAAGAAAATTTTCTTGTGTTTTATGCTTTGCAGCTAGTTGTATGCATGCACAACGGGAAGGAGAACTCCCCGCGTTTTTGGGTGAGGGGGCAGAAACCCTGGGGGTTCTTCTTTCCCTGCATGCATACAGTCACCCTCAATGCATAAACCACAGGATTTTTTTTTATGTTTCGCTTTCTAGTGCATTTTGTTGAGTATATTTCCTGTTTATCAATTTCTTTGTTTGAGTTTTGTATCCAAATTACTGTATAAGTATTTATGATGGAGATCATGATTTTGCTTGCCTTCTTTACCTTATTTTTTACTGTTCCTAAGTAAATAAAATAATGTTTTATAACTTTTAATACGTGGCGTATCGTTGGGCCGACAGTTCGTTGGGCCGACACATCGTAAAGTCGACACTACAATAGAGCGCCAATTCGACGGAGAATACCGCTTTTTTCAGTATTTGTCTGGCAGACTGGCTCTAATATTGATCTCTGCTTCATATTTAGTTGCAAAACGTGACATATAAGCGAAATCGAAATAAAAATGCCAATTTATATATACGCACTCTTTATATGTTTAAGATGGCGCACATAATAAAGTTATTTGTGTAAAAAAATATGTTGAGTTATTAGATACAAATAAACATACTTATGGGTAATTGATTGTTATATATGTAAATATGTATTAAACTCAATCCTGACTCACCTTAATGAATAGGTCATTTTCTAATAAAAAAATCGGTTGATATAAGATTTTATTCCATATTTTAATTACAAAAATGTGATTTAAAGTGAAGCCACATATTATGAAGCATTTATTTTCAAGAAAGTTATCTTTGATGGCATCTACTTTTTCATATTTTGTAATGCATAGCTGCAAAATTGTTTGAAAATTTATGGTTGCGAGGGCAGAAGGTAAAGTACTTCGTTTTTTATAAATGTATATAGGCAATGAAGAAAAAATCATTGGATATTGAATATGCCTTTAAAGTTATTTGTGTAAAAAAAAATTGATGAGTCAGTTATAAATATTTATACTTATGGATAAATCGTTGATTCTGAAAAAGATATAAATAGTTGTAAGCCTGAATTACATTGTCCACACTCAAAGATACTATGGAGAATGACAGGCAGTTCTGTTATTGTCGTAAAAAAATCGAATGATATGTTTTATTCAATTTTTTCATTAAAACAATTTGATTTCAAGAAAAACCAGATTTTCATAAATTTCTATTTTCTTCGTTTATTGCCAAATATTTTCAAAAGAGCTGTCTTACATTATTTTTTAATGCTTATTTGCTGCAAATATATTATTTAAAATTTATTATTGAGGGCAAAAGGTTTTAAAAGTATTTCACTGCCATAAAATAATATATATATATATATATATATATATATATATATATATATATATATATATATATATATATATATATATATATATATAACAAAAATTTTAGATCATTTATATGAACACTCACACTTATTTTCTTATGCTGGTTGCATTTTCGCGCATTCACTGTTTTTGGAATACCTATAGTAATACTTTAATTCATTATAAACTCAGTGGGCAGTTCTCCCGACATATAACATTTCTCAATCTACACATTTTAGTGAATTTTCTTTAAAAAAAATTCACTAATGAGGAGATCTTGACTTTTGAATTTTGAAAAAATTTCTTCAAATGAGCGCTATTTAGGACCCCTGGAACCCAAATCCGAGGTCGGTTTCAGACTTTATATGTTTATTTATATATATATATATATATATATATATATATATATATATATATATATATATATATATATATATATATATATATATATATATATATATATATATATATATATATATATATATATATATATGTATATGTTTATATATTTATGTGTCACACCTATAACTAAAAAAATAATGGACCGATTTTGATAAAATTTGGTGAGTACCTTCCTTTCGCGAGTGGCTTGGATAAGTTCGTTATCCAGGAAAATCCGCCGAGGTTTTCCCGGAAAATTTGTGTTTTTTTTCGAAAAAAATCGAAAAAAATTTATATCTCCGAAATTAACAAAGTAAGGGCAACTAAATTTGGCACACGGGTTAATATCGTTATATGTAAGCTACGTACCAAAATTTAGCGCTGTCAGTTAAAGGACAAAAAAGTTACAGGCATTTAAAGAAAAATAAATTTGGGTTTTTCTCAAAACGTCAAAGTCGCGATTTTAAACGTCAAAATTGTTAATATTTAGGCAATGAACCTGAAATTAATATGATCTATGGAAGGAAAATGTCTCAAGAATAATGTTTTACAAAGCCTGAGCTCTTAGTTTCAATCGTCATTGTCCTTCATTTTACTAAAATATTCCCAGAAAATTCATTTCAAATAGACCCTTTCTCTGATACTTTAGCAGTAGTGTTGGCTATAGAGTTTATCGTTTAATGGTATATCATTTTTGTCGAATTATCGTAAAAAATCATTAAAGCGCAATATATCCGTTATTATTCAAGTTACGAAAAAAAGTTGTATACATTAATTGTAGGGTGTCTTAAGCTACATCTTAAAAAATATTTCCACAATTACAGGGTGGCCCATAAGTCGTTGGTGATTCAAATTTTCTTTTTTTTTAGTGAATTTTTTTAATCGAACACGCCCTATGTTATTGCATTTGTATTTTCCATCGAAATATAATACATCTTTGTAAGAAAAGAAATTCGGGACGCAGCAAGTGCGTTATGGTAGCGAATTTTCATTAAATGCTTCAAATTGTGAATCAATTTGCTATTAACCTATAAGGTTGACCAGAAAACCAGTTTTTTCGGGAACAATTTAAGTTTACTTTCGGAAATTTTTGTACATTTTCAAACAATAAAGTTATTTTGATGAAATATGGTACATTGTTTCTAATATATAAATTATACTGGTAACCAAATTTGGTGCCTGCTTTCTTAGAAAAACATATTTGCTATTAGAAACATTTTTATGAAAATTCACTACCATAACGCACTTGCTGCGTCCAGAGTTTTTTATAATATTGATTGATAACAAATTAAATTGTCCGGTTATTAATAAAAACTGACAGATAAATAAGGTTGGAACTGAAATGGCCTCAAAAACTTTTAAAAACTTTTCATTACAATTCGGACACACACACACACACACACACATATATATATATATATATATATATATATATATATATATATATATATATATATATATATATATATATATATATATACATACATATATATATATATATATATATATATATATATATATATATATATATATATATATATATATATATATATATATATATATATATATATATATATATATATATATATATATATATATTATTTTAGTTTAAGTATGTTTTATGAAAATTCGCTGCTATGACGCACTTGATGCGGCCATACTTTTTTGTTGTTATAGACAAACCTTATTAAGGCGCCTTTTATTAATTTTTCCAAATATATCAGAATAAATGTGTGCTTTTGTAAAGGTGTGACTATATATGCATCAAGACTATTCTAGATTCTCGCTTATCAAGATTTGAAATATTTTTAGAACTCTTTGCAACAAAGCAGTTGCTGTATATGTAGACTTTTTTATACTTTTATTAACTTTTTACCATTTTTAAATAAAGCTCGCTACCACAAGTAACTTGCTGCATACAAGTTTTTTAACAAATATTTACTGTTTAACAACAGGAATTTTTTATCCAAATTTGCTACCATTACGCATTTGCTGCGCCCACACTTTTTTCTAATTGCGAATCAACAAATCTTATCAAGTGCCTTTTATTAATTTTTCTCAAGTATCGGAGTAAATGTGTGCTTTTCTAAAGGCTTCACCATACATGTATCGAGATTTCTGAAGATTCTAGCTGAATGGGAAAGATTTAAGATTTGAAATGAATGAAAAACTTTTTAATACTTTTATTTACTACCTATTTGATTACCAATTTTTTAAATTAAAACTCGCTACCACAACAAATTCGCTGCAAAAACGCACTTGCTGCGTCAACACTATTTTGTTATTGCAAATGAATAACTCTTATCAGGTGCCTTTTTTTAAATATCATAAAAGATCTGTTAGTTTGGCTATTTAGGTTTTCTTAAAATGGTCTTATAAATTCAAAACAAGGGTTCTTTTAACTTAATGATAGGTATACTATATCAACACGCAAAGGTGTTAAGCTAATTGCCTATTGCATAAACTTTCAGCACTTCAGTGATGAATTACAGTCGACCAGTAAATTAGAGTACGTCCGCCTAAATGGATTAGTGTATGCAGGGGTTGCATACATGTAGGCGCTGTCGGTCGAACGAACCTTTTAATATAAGGCTGCCACTATAATATATTATTCTTATGAAAATTCACTACCATAACGCACTTGCTGCGTCCCGAAATTTTTTAAAAATTATTTAGTTCATAAGACATTTTAAGAAAATATTTTGGTGTGTAATTGTATTCTCTGATAAGTAAAATTAGTTTGATGGCTATCTTATTATTAGGTGTATTAACATAACTTATTACTGGCCTAATTGGTGTGTTTGGTTTATGAATTTTTAAAATAGCAACACATATTGGGCGTGTGTAAACTTTTATATAAAATATATTTCTTTTATTGTTCACTGAACAAAGATGTAGTTAAAGCTAATTCTCAGGGGCGTGCGGTGACATTTTAAATAAGGGACGCAATTTTCCGAAACTTACCTATTTGTAGTGTAACTCAATTCTTCTGTCGTTTTTGGCAAATTCGTTAATAATGTCATAAAACTGTGGATTCTGGGACATTTCCTCGACGAAGTTATTTTCAATTGACAAAATTGAAATTTGGGAACGTCTTTCCTGTCCTGTTGAATTACTAACAAAAGTTTTGATACGTTTCAATGTAGAACAATTTCGTTCTACAGACGCACTAGTAGCAGGAATTGTTAATACTAATTCACATAATTTGAACGCTTCAGAATATGCATTTTCCAATTTTGATTCTTTTAAGAAAGTTAAAGGTTCACTCGCGTTAGTTTTTGTGTCAATAACATTGGTTTCATAAATGACTGTAAGTTCTGATCGTAATAAGGCTTTGTCAAAATAATGTCCATAGTGGTGGAATAATGATTTGAATTAATCTTCTGGGAAAGGTATCCCTACAAATCCTCCAAAATTACACAATTCAAGAAATTTCAGGTCACTGAAATGATCAAATCTGCAGTTAATTTGCTGCTGAATTTGATCTATGATTTTGTATAAAAGAAGTTTGAAGGTCTCCCACATTATCAGTGCGCAGACGCTTTCTTCGTGGCTCACTTTTCCTAATTCCATTGTTTTTTCCAGAACTTATCAAAGTCATTCCTTTTTTGAATTGTAATGGATATAAATTCACTAATTTTCTTCAGGCAAAAAGCAATGTCATTTGTTTTACATTGCAACATGTTAAATACATTATCTGAAAACGGAAATAATTCCGAAAATATATTAAGTAAAAAATTAAAGTCTCTTTTCAAACCATCCAAAAATCCTCTAGAACTATTTATTGTTTCTGCATCCCAATTTTTGCTATTTTCTATTATGTTTTCAAAAAGTTCAATGAAGGATTCACGGTGTTTAAATATAGTTCACACAAGCCTGCCGTTGTAGTTCCATCGGGTTGCAGCTACTTTGGGTAAACGTTTTTTAACAATTGAGTCTAAGGCTTGTGTGCGCTTCATAGATTTGGAAAAAAAGCAGCCATTCCACTTAGGGTAGCAAAAAATACCTTACATTCTTTAATATGATTTATGGGATAAAATTAAATTTAATTTATGAGCACAACAGTGTGCAAATAGAGCACTGGAAAACGTTTCCCGCACTTTAGCTTGAAGACCTCCTAAATGTCCGGCTATAACCGCACCCCCATCATAGCTTTGGGCAATTAATTTATTATCAGTCTCCTCAATATCTTTCATAATATTAGGCACAATTTTATATAGAGCGTTTGCGATACGATCTTCTGTCACATTTTTAAAGCCTAAAAATCATTCTTTTTTTTTGTTCCCTCAGGGCTCGTCCGCGGCCTTGCCGCCCCGATAGCACCGCAACCCTTGGTTGATTGTGCATAAAAAAATCATTCTTGCTCCCATCCATTTTTACATAGCGTATTACTACAGATAGTTGACTTAAATTAGTTACGTCGGTTGTTTCATCTAGAACAATAGCAATGAAACGAGTCTGTTTAATTTCATATTTAATTCTGTTCAAAATAATAGTGGCAGCAGCCGCAATTAAGTCATTCTGAATGCGATTTGATGTCCCGCGAAAAACGTTAGACTGTTCCAAGTGATTTTTTAAACAAATGTAGTATTTGCCTATTAAAGAAACTAGGTCTTGAAAGTTTCCTCTATTTGCAGATGTAGTTGTTTCTTCATGACCCCTGATTCCCAATTCATGCTGACCAAGAAAACACACAACATCAATAAGTCTTTTTAATATGTTTCTGTTTTTATCAACCAGTTCATTGTGTTGGCGATGACTAATTTCTATCTGCTTGTCAACGGCGTGTTAAATTCGCGTTTGTTTCAAAGACACTTAATTTTAAAATGGTCTGTAAATGCGCTTTAGACATAACATGTCTTTTTACTACTTTATGTAGATTATTCAAGTCGGAAAACCCACTTTTATTCCACATCCCCTTTTGAGTCGCAAATAGACTACCAGGCCAACAAAACAGTTTATTCCTGTTAACCATTCATATTGTTTATAAGTTTTTTCCGCGTTGAAATGTCGAATACAAGTTTTTTAGAGTAGGTTTCGGTCTGCCTTTATTAATAATAGCAAGTTTTTCAGCAAACGATAAAGCTGAAAATCCTTTGGTTATCAAAAAACACACGACACGATCACAGTTGGTATTACCACTTGTTCGTAAAGTTTGTAAATTCCCACCCCCACCGACGCCGCTGTTAAAAGCTGATGTAGTTGCAGCCATATTAATAATCATAAAATGCCAATGTATTTAACTTAGTCAACTGCTTATTTCTGCGAAATAATCAGAGACATTCACGTTGTACGTGCATCGGGTCTTCCAACGCGTTCTACATGTTGAAATACACGTACATTGCGTCGAGCATCGAGCAAGGGTTTCTCATTATGTGGCCTGCTGGCTACGTGTATTTAACTGAAGTCATTGCATCCACTCTTGTAGTATCAGGTTTATGCTGTTGGTTGGCGGTCGGTTTACTGGGACGACGTTCTTGCCAAGAGCACAGAGCGCATATACAAGTACAGTATGATGCATAATAAATAATTATGTGTGAGCTTGCGAATTAAAAATTGTAATAGATAAATTAGTTTTAGAATTTGAAATTTAATATTTAAAATACAAAATGGATTTTAAATAATGCGGTTTAATACAAATTGTTTTTAAGTAGGCTTGTAGTCGTTATTTTAAGGGAAGCAATGCTTCCCTTGCTTCCATGGACCGCACGCCACTACTAATTCTTAAGTTTAGTCTGAGTGGAATCGATTTGGTCTTTCCCAATTTCTGTCAAATTTTTGGCAGTAACAATATTATTAATTTTAATGTTATATTCGTCGTTATTTATAGCAACGGTTTCGTTACCTTAATCAGCTATATGAAAAATTGAAACATTTTCAGATATTTTGTACTGAATGGATTTGACAATTTTATTTTAATTAATTTCACGTTCGTCATGGTTTAAAATTCTTTTAAAATCCATATATTTTTAATTCTTCGTATTGTCTTTCAGATATGGAAGCTATTTATTTAACAATCTTCAAAATATAACACTTTTTAAGTTGTTGAAACAAGTACTTATCAATTTATTATTCTCATTTCTGAAAAAGAGCAACGAGCACTTAAGAATGTTACTATATATGTCAATAAAGCAAAACAAAAGAGAACAAATCGTTTCAATTGTTTCTAGCGTCATTATTGTTATGATTATTATAGTTTTTAATTAAAAAATATCTACAAGAATAAATGAGAATTGTACAAAGTTATGATTTTATTTGAAATAGAAATAATTATATACACTATATATTTATATTTCATTTAAGCGAATCCTTTGGAACCTAGAACTCAAGAAAACTTATTTACAGAGGTGGTGTGTGACTGTCCGGTATTAGTTGATTAGTCTGCATTTCGTCATATGCTATCGTAAACACACTTTTCTTTTGAGCCATGGCAGGTCTTGTCAAAGCAATACCCGAATCAGCATCTTCTTCAGGCCTTCGAACAGGCGGATAATGAGGTTCGTATCTGTATTCTGAATGTTGTAATAACCGGTGTTCTGGGCCTATGGTTGATTTCTTACTGTCTGCGTTTTGGCGACCGTTTGTTTCACCGTTAGCTTTACTACCTATTAAAGCAGCTTCCTTTTCTATCAGTTCTTTAGCGACAGCTTCTTTTTGTATCTCATTCTCAACATCCTTCTCATCTGGCTTTTTAGGTTTATGTTCTTTTTTCTTTTTGGCGTTGCTTTGTTTGGGTTTCGTGGTTTCTTTTGCACTCTCGGAACGTTTATTATTATTATTGCCTTTTGCATTGTTTTTATTATACCATTCCATATATCTCGATGTTCTTTTTGGTTGACCTTTGGCAGGCTTGACTTTTGTAAGATCAGTGTGACTTTGAGTCTTCGGGATATCTTTCCTGTGACTTTGAGAAGATACTACTCTAAGATCTGTTTCAGAATGATATCGATATTTACCAGAATCAGTTGTTTTGTCTGATCTAGGACTAATTTCTTCTAAACTATCATCTGAATATGAATACAAAGTTGCTTTTTCTCTGGTTTGGTATACATTTTCGTCGCTGTTGCTTAAATCACTATGGTTTAATGATGCAGAAATTTCTCGTAGGACTTCTCTGCGTATACCCGACCTTGAAGATTCGGATCTCGATCTGTTGTCACTTTTTGCTCTTTTCTGTCTCAACTCACTAGTTCTAGTTTGCTTTATAATCATATGTGGCTTATCGACGCTTCTTACTCTTGTTTTTTGAGGTTTCTCAACAATTTCTAATTCAGATTCTTCTTGTATTGGTGTTTTAATTTGTCTTTTAATATGGTTTTTATGTCGCATTTTTCTGTTTTTTATTCTGCTTTTAATTATTGCTATTTCTTCATCGCTTGCTTCACTAGCGTCATTGTCAGACTGAATTTTTCTACGTGGTGGTGCTAAAAACTGTGGGTCGGTTTGAGTAAAAGCATCTTGGTCAGTCTGTG
Source organism: Tillus elongatus (assembly GCA_964006375.1). Classification (NCBI taxonomy): domain Eukaryota; kingdom Metazoa; phylum Arthropoda; class Insecta; order Coleoptera; family Cleridae; genus Tillus; species Tillus elongatus. Next base: position 117,478,877 of record OZ023262.1, on the reverse strand, counting down.
TTCCAGCTGGGAGAGATTGAGTTTCTAGTCTTAGATCTCTTTCGCGTTCTATCAATATTTGTCTTAAAATTGCATTCTGCTGACGTAAAGATGCTTCTAAAAGTTCATGTTCTTGTTGAAGCCGACTTACTGCATTTGGTAGTAGGACTTGAGATCGAGCAGCTTCGGTCTGTTGTTGATCTATAAAACGTCGCATTAGTATATCTTTACCACTGTCAGTCATATAAATTGGGTCAGCTACAAGAGTAACAGGAATCTGTTGTTGAGTTTGTTGTTGTTCAGGCTGTGGTAGTTGTTCACCTCTTGTTATCAATCGTAGTATATCTGCATTGCCTTCTCTGAAATACAGTTGTTCTCTTGAAGGTTCACGATGAATTTGCTGTTGTCTGTGCATTGATCTTCTAACTTCCGTTCTATCTGAGCCTCTCTCAAGCTCATGTCTTCTTAGCGAGTCTACTTCATTGTCCACCATAACTTGATCTGGAGTCCATGCTTCCCTTCGACCAAACCATTCAGCTACTTGTACTGATTTGCTTTCTTGTCCTTGGCCCTCTCCATTGACAACCAATTTCTTGACTTCTGCTGATCCAAGTTTTTGTTTCCGTTTTGGAGGAACGTATAAGGGACAGGGTGGGCATATGCAACACAGAATCAAAGCAATGGCTATAATGATAGCTAATATAATCAAAAGAATTATTAGCCAGAGCCAGTTGCTGCCGCTACCTGCTTTTACAATCTCTGTTGTTTTCCTGCGATAGACTATACTATTTTCTTCATCTAAGATTTGTTGAATACGGTTTACATCTATAACTGCATTTTTTGGGTAGTTTATTGTTGCCACAACGACGCTCCTGCAACATAAAACTTTAGTTACTCAATTTCTCAAGTCTGGACGCAGCAAGTGCGTTATGAAAGTGAACTTTCATAAAAATGTCTTTAATAGTAATTATGCCTCTCTAATGCAATCAGGCATCAATCTGGTTATTGGTACAACCTATATAGTGGAAACAATGTACCATATTTTATGAAAATAACTTATTGTTTGAAAATGTACCAAGATTTTCCAAAAATAAACTAAAAATGTTTTCAAGGAAGTTGGTGTCCTAGCCAACAAAACTTAGGTTAATAGCAAATTGAGTTATTGAAATTTTAAGCTATTAATGAAAATTTGTTACTAAAACACACTTACTGCGTCTCGATTTATTTTCTTACAAACATGCATCATATTTAAAATGCGAAATGCAATAATATAAGTTTGTATAAAAGTATATATGTTCGAAAACAAAATTTTAGGTATCACCAACGAGTTATGGGCCAGCCTGTGATTGTCAAACTAATTTCATAAAACGCAAGTCAAGACGCCCTATATTTAACGTATACAACAGTTATATTGAGCTTTACCGTAGAAATGCGTTACCCTGTATATATGTAAACAAATAAAAACTGAAACTAAACCCGGATATAAATTCTAGGAGGCCTAGTTTGCGCTCATTTTAAGAAATCTTTTTAAAATTCAAAAGCCGCTGTCTCTTTTCTACGAAAATTAGCTAAAAATTATAGATCGTTAAACCATACACTTAACTACAACCACCGTCACAGCATCAGAGAAAGGGTCTATGTGAAATGAAATTTCTGGAAACATCTCAGTAAAATGAAGGAAAATGATAGTTTAGGCTGTAACTTAAGGGTTTGCAGAACATTCTTTTTGCGGCACTTTCTTTTCATAATCCGAATTTGTTTCATGTTCTTTGCCTAAATGTTTCGAATTTTGAGGTTTCAAATCGCGACTTTGACGTCTTCAGGAAAACTCCTTTTTTTTTTAACTGCCTATAATTTTTTTGTCTTCTAGCTTACAGACTAATGTTTTGGTCGATGGTTTACTCTTTATAACATAAACACGCGTACCCCTTACTTTGTTATTTCCTTAGATATCAATTTTTTCCGAAAGAAAACACAACATTTTAGTGGAAAACATGCGCCCTTTTTTCTCTGGCTAACGAACTTATCCAAGCCACTTGCAAAACGAAGATACCAACCAAATTTAATCTAAATCGGCCCATTATTTGAGTTATCGGTGTGATTATATATATATATATATATATATATATATATATATATATATATATATATATATATATATATATATATATATATATATATATATATATATATATATATATATATATATAATTTAAGATCGTCACAATTTTTCGGAACGAAAAGTTGCTGGCAAGGAGTCTAGGCTTTTAAAAGAGGCAATATTGAAAACATTAAGTGGTACATATCAGATAAAATGTTTGGAAATAAATAATATCGTTGACAATAAAAACAGGCAGTTCCTAAATCACAAACCAAACCCGCAGGCAACAACACGCTTATTTCGAGAACGATAACAAAGTGATTTATTGTCAGTTAAGTCCCAAATACCGAGAATCATATTAAAAAATAGCCTGATTACCTAAACAGCTTATGTTTGGTAGGATGCATGGTAGAGATGCGACCAGCTTCGGTATGCAGAGCGCGAAATTCTCACCAATGGGAAACACAATACTAGTCACATGACTTGTAATAACCAATAGTCGTCAACGATACAGAACGTCCAGCGCGAGAAGCCAGCCGAGCTGTGAGCTGTCGGGACACTTCTGTTGTGGCTTCTCGAAGATAAATATGTTGCAAAAATCTCTCGCCACCTTCTCGCTTAAGTAACTGAAGCAGTTACCGATATTTGGCTTAATGCCTCGGCGACTGCAAAAGGTCTACCGCTAAAGTAAATTATTTATGTCTGTGCCAATTGCCTCTCTGATTGTTAGCGAATAAACCTATACCCCTGTAACAAAAAGGGTGAGTACTTAAAGCGAGCGTTTATCTCATAATCATTAATAAAATAATTGTTTCATTAGAACAGGGTTTCGGTTTCTGGATACTGATTTATTTTATGGATATTATTTCGGGTTCTGGATTTTTTCAGAATTTTACTTCCGGATTTTCGATGTTTGTCTTGGATTTTTTTAATTTTTTTTTATTTCAACAACACACCACGAGGGCTTACAGCCTAAATACTATCGTGCTGTGGGTGTCGACAAGGAGGAAAGAGGCAGCTTGCTAATTCTGGACTTGAAGGTTTGGAGGTTCGGGGGAGAAGGAAAAACATGTGCCGGCAAGGAGTTCCACAACTTGGAAGTCCTCGGGACAAAAGAGCAGGCATAACAAGATGTTCTATGTCTGGTGACCTGGACAGTAAAAGGGTGCATTCGCTCTGTTCCCCTGGTAGATCTGTTGGGGGCAGCAGGTGGAGGAACTATGGAAGAAAGCTCCTCTGAGCAGTGCCCGTGCAGATATCTATAAAAGAGAGAGAGATAGGTCACCAATGGCACGTCGGTGGGCAAGGGATGGCAGCCTTTGGGTGAGGGTAGGGTCACCGATGAGACGTATAGCTCTCTTTTGAATGGAGTCCAGGATAGCGAGTGTAGAAGCGGCAGCAGCACCCCAGATGTGGGAGCAGTATTCGAGGTTTGGTCTTATTTGTGAAGTATATAAAGTATAGAGATTAGCTGGTGAAAAGTATTTGCGAGCCCGGAAGAGGAAACCTAATTTCTTAGCAGATGCTTCTACAATTGATGTGACATGTTGGTGCCAATTGAGATTTCGATCCACAGAGATGCCAACAAGTGAAAAGGACTCATTACTTTGAATAACTTGGTTGTTTAATGTGATGGGTCTAGGGCTAGTGTATCTCTTATGAGAAAGAAAGCAAGACTGTGATTTGGTGGGGTTGAATTGTACAAGATTTCTACTTCCCCAGTCTAATATTTTTTGGAGATCCACGAAGATCGAACCCTCCATGAGTCTGCGATCCTCATCTAGTTGGGCTAAAGAGACAGGCTCAGAATATTGTATACTGAAGTGGAGGGTGCTGTCGTCCGCGTAATTGTGAACTGGGTTCGATGTGCTAGAGAGGAGGTCATTGATGTGGAGAAGAAACAAAGTAGGGGCTAAAGCTGAACCTTGAGGAACTCCTGCATTAATTGGATACAGTTTAGAGGAATGGCCATCCACGACAACATAAATGCTCCGGTTAGAGAGGAAATTTGCTGTCCACGTACAGAGTTTTGGTGGTAGGCCATAGGCCGGTAGTTTATTAAGCAGTGCTGCGTGCCAGACCTGGTCGAATGCTTTGGATATGTCTAGAGCGACAATCTGGGGTTCACCGTGTAGTTCCATGGACTTGTTCCAAGAATGGGTGACAAAGGAAAGGAGGTCGGCAGTTGATCTGCACTGACGGAATCAATACTGCCTGTCGTGGATTAGACTGTGTTTTTTAAGAAATTTTAGTAATTCGGTGTTTATATACTTTTCCATCACTTTAGAGATGACTGAAAGGAGAGAAATAGGCCTGTAGTTACTAGAAAGCGCTTTCGATCCTTTCTTGGGGACGGGTTGTACTCGAGCAGTTTTCCAATTACTAGGGAATATGCCTCTATTGTAAGACGTCTGAACAAGACGAGTCAGGACAGGAGAAAGTTCTGGTGCGCATTTTTTGAGAACAATTGCTGGGATCTCGTCAAGGCCAGGCTTTCTTGGTATTAAGAGAAGATATCATCTTTCGTACCTTTCTAGTTTTGAAAATGATATCCGTCATTTTATGCGCGACATTGGGGACTGTTGGTGGTTGAACATTTGGAGGTGGGTTGAGTGTAGAATTACCGGCGAACAACGAGGCAAAAAGTTCAGCCTTGCCCAGGGCGGTAGAAACAATTTCATGCCCTGAGACAAAATGTGGGAACGTGCTCTTGCAGAAATTATTCCTAATAGATTTAGCAAGAGTCCAGAAGGGTTTGCTGCCGCTGGAGCTTAAGAGGACTTTGTTTTTGATGTGGTTATTAAACGAGTTTTTTTGCCTCAGAAAGAATGATCTCAAGTAATGGATATTTTAAATTGGGTTATGAGTGAAACCAAAGCTCGAATTTACCGTGTTAACGATACCTACCAAGGGCTGTTCGCCATTGCCTATAGAGACCACCTGCTTCTATCTAAAAGGGAGTCTACCAGTCGGAGCAGTGGAAGACTAATTTCAATTTGGTCCTTTTATCTTGAGAGTGGCTTGTGTATACGTTAATGACAGTTTAATCAGACCTGTGTAGTGTATTTAAGTAGGTATAGATGGTATGTTCTGGGACCACCACCGCCACTCCACCACCGGTGGTGGAGGTGGAGGTGGTGGAACTGACCAGACCCGACGACCCCCGACCTACCCCGAGCACAAGGTGGTGGACCCGACGGTCCCCCGACCAGACCCGAGCACCTCCACCACCTGACTTCGTATTTAACCCGAACAAGTAGCGAACTAACCTGAGATGACGTGAGCACCTCCACCACCTGACTTCGTATTTAACCCGAACAAGTAGCGAACTAACCTGAGATGACGTAATCAAAAGCCAAGTAACCTGTATTAAGCAAACGAGGAGTCACCAGTTAAACATGGCGGCTAGCGCATGCGTACACGTAATTTGTTATTTGTGCATTAAAGTCCTACGTGTTTGGTGTCATATCGCTCGTCTAGGTAAGCAGAATCCAAATTTAACATATGTACATGTGTACAATAAAAAATTTATATTCTTAAGTCTTATTGGAATCGGTTCGATTTAAAGAATCTGTTGAAAGTAGAGCTGGCAACAATACATCTAGTGGTAACCGCGATATCGCTTCCAACTATGACTATATTTAGCATTTCCCGAAATTAACCTTGTTAGCCAACATAGTTTCCTTGCAGCTGTTGAAATAACCTTGTGAGCAGTTCATATTTCCTGTTTGTGGTTTTATTTCCGTTGAATGACCTTAAAGTCGTATGAAATAGATAAAACTCTAGAATTTTTTGTATAAAAGGTTGAGAATTTCAAACAAATATTTATTTGTTAAGTATGGCGTATAACTACGAGCAGTGGTATGGACGTAAAAATAGAATAGGCGATGAAGTGTGTGAATTAAAACAGTTGGTGTTGGAAATCCAAAGCGAGGCTTTTACAGATGAACGCGATTCTGAAGGTGAAGACTATGAGAGTGGTCATATAGTTGAATTATGTGATATATATTTAGCTGGATACTGCTCCACACAGTTCTTCGCTCTAGCACTCATTCGATACCGTCCAGGTACGCATTTAAGCAAACCATTTTTTAAATATTTACCTGGAGAAGCGCAAGATCAATATAAAAGTTATTATGATGTAGAAACCATTAGAAATAGTTAGTTTACACAGAAAGCTGTGATATAAAGAACATGGAATGTTGTGCGAAATATTATAAGGTGTTTAGTGATTGCAAAAGATTTGTAAAGTTTAACAGTCAACCAACCAGAAGAATACAACCAATTAAAGTGGAGAGGGAAAACCTATTTAACATCAGAGTTTACGATAGCAAGTTTAGTTTAAAATTTCTAGCTATGAAAGCTGCTTGGAATTGTTGTGCTGAAACAATGTGTGACGAAAACGATGGTCCTGATTTCCGTGAACATCATAGGAAAAAGTTATTGTTTAACAAATATCAAGATGATACTAGGATGCTGATGGAAACAACTTTCAACATCATAAGATCTGTAAAATTAGTGACTGGTGTTAGTGCAAGAAATGAGTTCACAATACTTGTGAAATTTGTTAACCCTTTGGCTCTAGATGAAGAAAATCAATATCTAGCATTGGAAGAGTGGCAGTTTTACGATTTTATGGATAACATACGTGCATTATCTGCAAAGTGGTTTAAAGATAATGAACAAACTCATGCTGTAACTCAGACGAGCTACTGTCGAATCTCTCCTGCAACGATGCTAAGTGAAAAAGTTTTATGTGTTAATAATTGTTTTACACATATGGTTATGTATCTAAATGAAGACACTGTAGAAAAGCTGGTGGAGCATGAGGAAATCATTAAGGAAAGATTTGAGTATGTAAGAGAAACACAGTTTGCTTGGATATATGACTGTTTTCTTCGCGACATCGTTCAAACATTAACAGAGCTGGGTAATTCAGATGTGAGTGCCGCGCAAACCATCCGAGTGATAAAAACCCTACTCAACAACATGTCTCCAACATTCAAGTACTACATGTCAGAGTGTTTGCATTACGCTCAAGAACAAGTGCTAGCCGACATCAATAACCTCATCAATGGCACCACCTCTTAAAGCAAGCTTCGTCATCCTGACAGCATTGTGTCAAAATGTGTTTTACGTCTACAAACCACCAAATGTGAAAGAAGTGCGAATCTGTTTCGATGACTGCACCAAATGGTCTGGACTACCAAGAACATATCTACACAACGATGAAGTGATTGAAGTTTCAACATACAACATGTCCAATATTAAGACTGATATAGTACATTATAAACTTATGTTTTTGTTTGATCATGGCACCCGAGGTGAGACAGCTGACTGGAGAACTCTTGTGTTAAATGATTCTTACCTGTTCACCTCAAATTCTATTTCTATGTTTATATCAACTGGTTTTTTTATGTGTCTTGGCATATTTATGCTCATGTATTTAGGTTTTAAATATTACACTGTACTTAAAGATATTTATCGTAAACATATTTGTTAATAAAAATATATAAACTGAAGATGTCTGTGTTTTATTCATTAGATAAGCACCTATAGTTAAGATGAGATACTGTGAATCGTGCTCGTTACAAGTGAAAAAGAGTGCTTTCTCTGGGCATTTACGTAGTGAAATTCATAAATCAAAAGTATGTGAACCATGGCAAGTTGAACAAGTGCAGATGTTAACTCAAGCTTTTAAAAACAGAATGGCTACCTATCGTATATACGAAAAAGGTATTGATATTAAACAGTTTATGGAAACAATAAGACATAAAGTGTTTCATCTGATGGAAGCTGCTTTAGCCAAACACGATACAGTTAAAATGAATCTAGAATTGTTTGGTTTGTATGTACTCCAAAGTCGAAATAAAAAAGAAATGAAGTCATTTAATACTAAAAATAAAAATATCACAGTGGCAACTAACTTTGAAAATATATATCAAGAATTTACTGAGGAGATTTACACAAAAGCTTTAGAGTTTGCTGAAGGCGATAGCGGATGGATGTTGGAAAGACTAATGTGGTTGGAAATTAATATTAATAAATGTATTTTAAAGTAGTTTAAAATAAAAAACAGATATATTTTACAACGTTTGTTTTATTATGGCATTAAGCTTACAATATAAGTAAATAATGAGATACAGTTATTTATGCTACAGATACATTTTCTACTATATCCTAAAGTATGATCCATACACAAAGGAGTATCAGGCTCTAACTTTGGACAACGTTCACAGGTTTCCAGGTTGATAACATCCACTTGATAACCACAGGTTGATAGTAAATGCAACAAAAACCTTTGCTTGTTTTCACCTTTAACATAAATTCTGTCAACACGTTGGGCTATAATATGTTTTGCTATTATGTTTGGTAATTCTTCTAAATTAATATCACCACAATTATAGTCAAGGCAATGGTGTTGTGTTTGTAGAAACTTCACTTGCTTGATTATGTCTGCAGACAGTAAACGTAATGGTGTATGCGGTTTAAAAACACAATGCACTGTTTGAAAACCATTATAAATCACAAACTCTTTAGGTGTAAATTCAGGCAGACAAAAACCCTGAGTATCAACGACCACGAACCTCATCGTGAAAGTGATTGCAGCATCCTTACAGCTACATTATATAGCGTACGATGTTGGAGAGTGGGGCATACTCGATGACGCAATCATGTATAATTACACAAAAACATTTTGTGTGAGTGGGAAAGTTGGTAGTACTTTCCATTTCCAATTTGATATCCACAGTAGAAGGTTTTATAGAGTCGCTATACTTGGAGCAATCAAATACAAACATGGGATATTTTAGGAAAGACTTGTAATCTAAGGTAGGCTGTGGTTCTCTGCCAACATACGAACGTTGAAATTCAATCATGTTTCTATATGCCTCGACGTAATTTGCTTGGTTAAAGTTCAGGTTCATACCCTCTGTGGGGATTTGTTTCGAATTTAAGTGAAGTCTTATATCTCGAATACCCACATGATCAAACTCGTTGATGTCTTTTCTAACGTTACTGTATCGATCGGTTTGGAATATCACAATAACAAATCTAGGTCGTTCAGTGTTTGAGGATGTCTTAATAGACCACAAGTCTTTCGTTGAATTATTTAGATTTGGTAATTCATACATCTCCCATTTTCTGTATGGTATAAGGATTTTCTTATCTAGAGCAATCGACTTTAATAATTGCTGCTGTATAACTTCACTGGGGTGGATATGTTTCACCTGCAGAGCCATATACTCAATGTTAAACTTTAATGCCTTATCTGCATCTGCGGCACCAATCAAAATAAAGCAATTTCTATCATTCTGAGCTCTAGTGAGACGTAGAAGCAATTTACTGAAAAGCACTCTTTTATAGTCTTTGAAAATATTACACAAGTAGCTAAGAGGTATGCAGTAGCAAAAACGTTCATTTTTTAACATCACATTGTTTTCGGTTGGATGCCATCCTGCTGGAATCAGAGCTCTTGCTTCATCACTGTTTGCTTCCAAAAGTGTTCTAATTGATGTAACTATACCAGGATTTCTCACATGTTCAATAATCTGATTACACATTTCAACCGCAATAGAGGAAAACAAATGAGCTGCTGCATTAGACGTTACTTCTACAGTTCCAATCGTACCGCTCGTCTCAATACTACCATTTATCAGTAGAACAGATGAAGACCAATCGTAAAAAATATCTTGTTGGTTGATTGCAAACTCACAGGTATCATTATGGTCAAACGATCTGGTTTGAGGAGCGTATGTGTGTATTTCTTCCCCTCTGATTGACTCGTCGTGCACAGGGTCTGCGAATATATGTAGTTTGCTTAACATCGTAACCCAATGATTGTAGAAACCGTATGTTCTCCCAAGATAGAACCGCTTTCGACTCAGGTAGCGAAGATACTGAAGCTGGAGCGGTTTGATTACTACTATTTATAATCAGCATAATATGTTGGTGTCTCTTTCAACTCCAATATCACAATGATCTCCTCACCTTGAAAGTGCACAGGTACTGAATTCTGATCGATAATGTTTACATTTATATGCGAAATGATACGTGTGGTAAGAGGCATAAAAACCTTACTATATGGTTTTATATCAATCGCATAACCAGGGTCTACCATAGGAGCAAACTCATATACTGTATGTGTAGGTTTTCCATCGTGGTAAGAACCATCTACTATGTTGCATTCCAAACGAATCGTCTTTACTCGTACAATTTCTACGGGTAAATTGGAAACGTAAAGTTTACCTGTAGCAAGACGCTGCTTAGAAAATCCCAATATTGGTGCTATTGAAGCATCGGTAGAAAAGTCTATATCATACTGACATGTAATCTCACATTTCAAAGTGTTGTTGTTGGCTTTTAGTGAAAACAGTTTTACCACATCGATGTTGTGTTCTACTGTAGGGTCCAGATGTTTATCTTTAATATAACGTCGTAACAACTCATTCTGAATGTATTTCTCGATATCACTGATTTCATATGAACCATCAGGAATACTTATTTCTTGTCGAATCTTTCTACCACTCACAGCAGAAAAATAATGAAACTTATTACACCCACGTTCTATGTTTGGTATAGTGTTATATGTATGAAAGTTTGCAAGCGCGAGCGAATACTCAAAGTGCGGTTTTAATACTAACGGTGGAAATATTTCCATCGATAAAGAGGACGTAGAACCCTTCAAAGCAAACGTACGCGCCATGACTGAAACACAGATACTACTGTTTAAGTCTTTTATTTAAAAATTTTAAACATAAGTGGCCACAATTATAAGTATTATACTTTTGATATACATCATGATTATACAATATAGTACAGTTTTTAAGATAATACAACAGTTCAATTGGTGGCCTCAAGTTTCCATATGAGTCAAAGTACACGGCTGTGTCACCACGTTTCTTAACTGCAACCCAATGACTACCTGGCTCTTTGTTTGTTTGCAAATTCATGATGAATGATTCATTCTTGCGTGATCCATTCGATGGTAAAGTATCTCGCATGTATACACCTCTAAAATATGGAATTTTCATTTTACCAGCAAATTTCACAAGATCTATATTTGTTAGAGGTCTTGCTGGTAAACACTTTACACGTTTTTTGGTTTATGTAAATACAAACCGAAACCGCTTCGCTGTTTCTTCATATACAAGCCACTACCTCGGTGACCAACAGCAATAGCCTCCATCGTTTGGTTATGACGTTTTGCTTCTTCCAATTTTTGTTTGGCTGATTTAGCATCGTTAACTGCTTTAGCAATGCCCGCAGCACCACCACCTAGAGCTCCTAGCGCTGATAGACCACCAAAAATTAAAGGTAGTAGTGGAAGGAAACCTCCACTTTTCGGTACTGGAATAACTCTAGGTGTCTTGACTTTCTTACGACCACCAGCATTTTTAATTACTTTTCTCGCTACATGTAGTAAATTTTTTACAGATGGAACTTCCGCACCCACAGCTATAGCACCTTTCATTAAATTTATTATGTTTTTAAATGGTATTTTACCGCCACATTTTACTTTTTTACTGCTACGTTTACGTTTGGTGGTTGTCTTTAGGGTTAAACTCATACCAAGCTTTCTTTTAACTTTCATAGTGTTTGTAACACCCCAAGCAGCTAACTTTTCACCAAAACTTGCGTCCTTCGACTTTACTCTCTCCCACGCTCGGTTCTCCAACACCTCGTCAGCTCGATGTCTATCACTCAACTGTTTTGATTGAGAGTATGCGATATCGTGATCTCGACAAGCACGATCTAGAGGATTGATACCTTGATCACCTCTTGCTAAACGTTCTTTAAGTTTAGTACCCGGACCACAAAACTGATAACCAGGAACATGCAGCTCAACAGGTAATTTGTTGATGGCTGTGTTAACAAGACCTTCACCTTGGCACACCAACATTTATACTGCTAATGAGGTATGATAAATCTGAGTATTTATATAGATGGTTGCACTCGTAAAAAGTTTTAGTTTAGTTAACGATGCGTATTGTTAAACACGCAAAAGCTACCCTACCAGTCACAAACATAGATGATGTTGTTACCATTCCATCACCTAAACAGCAAAGACATGGACTTCTTTTACCAAACACAGTTAGATGTTTGATATGTGGTCCAAGTGGATGTGGTAAAACAAATGTTATGTTAAGTTTGTTGTTTGAACCCAACGGTTTAAAATTTCAAAACGTATACGTATACTCAAAGTCTTTATATCAACCTAAATACAGTATGTTAAAGGAGGTGTTGGATGCTACGAAAGGTGTTGGATACTATCCATATAGTGAAAACGAAGAGATATTAGATCCTGCAGATGCAAAGAGTAATTCAATTTTTATATTTGATGATGTAGCCTGTGATAAGCAAGATAAAATAAAATCGTATTTTTGCATGGGTAGACATAAAAATATTGACAGTTTCTACTTATGTCAGACATATAGCAAAGTTCCGAAGCAATTGGTGCGTGATAATGCTAACATTATAGTTTTATTTAAACAAGATGAAACTAATCTTAAACATGTGTATGATGATCATGTAACTACCGATATGAGTTTTGAAAAGTTCAAGCTCCTTTGCGGTGAATGCTGGCAAAACAAACATGATATGGTGGTTGTCGTTAAAGATTCTGATTTAACACAAGGAAGATACCGCAAAGGGTTTGATCACTTTATATATCTCACTTGACTGGAAAACGTTAGTATTAAGTTGTTCGACATAGAGTAAACATGTCGAAAAAATCTAAAGCTGCTCGTCATCGTAAAATAGTAGCACCACCAAATATACAACGTAAAATAGCTGATCTATCAAAGATAATTCGAAAGAAATATTTAGCTTTGAAGCTTGGTAAAACAGAGACAGATGAAACATTACAACGTTTATATAAACCCATCTTAAAACCTTTGAGTGATATATCGAAAAACACAGCATTGGCTACTGTTCAACACCAACCGACTAAAACCACCACATCATTAGCTACTACTCAAACAACTCAACAGAAACCTGCTACATTATTGGCTACTACTCAAACAACTGAACAGAAACCGACTAAAACTGAAGTTGATGTCAAACCAACAGCAGCAAAGGAGGAAATACCATTCCTTAGTGATCATGAAACGTTTGAATTGGAGGCGGAGGCACCAGAACCTGAATTATGGGCGACTAAAGCTTATAGAAAATTAGATGCTGCTGCAAATACACCAAAAGCAGTGTACGAACGAATGTTAAGTTCCTATCCAATAGTTGTTAGATATTATGTTGATAAATATTTTACAGATAATCATTCCTGTGATCAAACATATGGTGTTACTTATGATAAAGCTACCAACACTTGGATGCTTGGAAACAAACCTATTAAATTTGTTGTTACTAACGTAGATTTTAAAAATAGAGAAACCTTTCAAATTGTGGTTGGTGACAGAAGATATTACGGTACTAATCATCTGTTGGAATTGATATTTTTGAGAAAACCTGGTATGAGTGCTTTGAACAATCGGGAAGCTTTACGTGACTACGCAGACATTATGGCAACTACTAGTCTTCACAGAAAAGAGAACAATCCTAAAGAAGACGTTCTACGAAACACCTCTACCAAATATCAACATGTAATAAAACCAATTTTAGAAAAACAAGAAGGTGCTAGAGCGCGATCTTCCTCGGTAACTTTAGGCCGTGGTATGCCATACATGCTACATACAAAAAAACAGAAAGAGTATGTATACTGGGATGATATAAACGAGTTGGTTGATAGACTTAGGCTTTTAGTAGCTTCTCAAGCAGCTGGTAATAACGCACACAACAACGAAATTCAGTCGATTATTGAAGAACTGAAGGAAGTGGGTGTTATATAAACAGACTTGTGTGTTTTTCATCATTTTCAAAATGCCGATCGATAAATTCGGACGTTCTGCAAAGAATTTAAAGCATCTAAACAGAATTATTCACAGAGAAACATTTCCGAAAACTACAAGTGGTGATTTTGATGTGCAAAACCATAAGTTGTGTAACGTGGGTGACCCTGTTGAACCTACAGATGGTGTAAGTAAAAAATTTGTTGATGTATGGATAGAGGACTATCAGAAAACTAAAGTTGACTATCAGAAAACTAAAGCTGATTATAAGGTGAGCAAAGATGCTGTAGCACTTCAAATTGCTATACTGCTTGACGCTGTACATAAACCGGAGTTGGAAGCTTTAAAAAAAGACTTTGAACATAAATTTAAAAACTATGATGATTTTAAACGTGAAGTCTATAACTCATTTCCACTTAAGACTGGTGTTGATCAATCACTACAAAAGCTGGAAGAGCAATTAATGAAAAATTATATGCATCTTAAACGCGAAGCCTACAGCTCGTTTCCGCTTAAAACTAGTATTGATGAAACATTAATTAGTCTTAAAGAGGATATCAAGGAGTACATACATCAAACAGTGTCTCCTCTCCATAAAACGTTTACTACTATGGCTGATACCACTATATCTAAACTTCAAAAAGATTATATAGATCTAGCAGTTTCAAAACTTGAAGCTGACTTGAAAAATACGTTTGCTACTAAAGACGATTTAAATCAAGCAGTCATTACGATTGAAAATAAACTTAAAAAAATGTTTGTGACTAAGGAGTATATCGATGGTGCTATCGAAGGGATAAATAGAAATCTAGTTCAGGAAGCAGTGGCAGCAGTTTGGGTTATGGTGGATAAACGTATATCAAAAATGGAGTTTAGTTGGAATTAAATAAAATAAGTTCAGTGTAAAAATGTCTATCGATAAGTTCGGACGTTCTGCAAAGGCTCCCAGCTTCTTAAACAAAATTGTGCACAGAGAAACATTTCCGAAAACTACAAGTGGTGATTTTGATGTGCAAAACCATAAATTATGTAACGTAGGTGATCCTATCGAGCCTGCTGATGGTGTGAATAGAAAATTTGTCGATGTGTGGGTAGATGAGTATAAGAAGAATAAAGATGAAGTATCACAGAGTCTTGTCGCTATAACCCTTGAAGCTGTGCATAAATCAGAACTAGCTGCTCTTAAAAGCGAGTTTGAAAACAAATTGAAAAATTTAGACAAGACGATAGCTGCTCAAGTTTTAAAAGATATTGATGTGTTAAAGAATAACAAGTTGAAAAAGAAGCTAGGTGAGATAGACAGCAAACTAAAAGATTTACATGATAAGTGGATACTTTTAAATCCAACATCACCATGAGACGCAAAACTGTTGAACCATCTAATACCAAAAAACAAATTATTGATGAGTTATATAAACCAGCAAGAATCAATTTTAAACGTAGACGTACAATAATCAAAGGTTTAAATGATTTGTGGCAGATTGATTTAGCAGAATTTACAGACTACTACAAAGCAAACTCTGGTTACAAGTATATTTTAGTGGTTATTAATTGTTTTTCAAAGTATGTGTGGACTCGCCCTCTTAAATCTAAAACTGCTGAAGAGGTGACTAAAGCTATGGCTGATATTTTATCTACTAGTACAGCGCCCTCTAGCATCCAGTCTGATCTTGGCCGCGAGTTCTATAACTCAAAATTTAATGCCTTAATGAAAAAATATAACATCAATCACTACAGCACTTATAGTGTGAAGAAGGCTGCAATGGTGGAAAGAGTCATACGTACCTTGAAAGAGAAGATCTATAAAAATTTCAACTTGATTGGTTCCTACAAGTGGATTAATACACTACCTGACGTCACTGCTGCTTACAACGCTACTGTTCATCGAACAACTGGTGTAAAACCTCAAGATGTTAACAAGAAAAATGAAAAAGCTATTCTGAAACAAGTTTACTCGAATCTGACAGTGTTTAACAAAAATAAATTTAAAGTGGGTGATGTTGTACGTATAAGTAAAGCTAAAACATTATTTGAGAAAGGTTATACACCGCGTTGGTCAACGGAGCTGTTTAAAATCACTAAAGTTCACTGCACTAATCCAACCACCTATTTAATAGAAGACATGCAGGGTAAACCAATCAGTGGTGGATTTTATGAAGAGGAGCTACAAAAGACTGCAACCCCTGATTATTATTTAGTTGAAAGAGTGATCAGAAAGAAAGGCGCCAAGTCGTATGTGAAATGGCTTGGTTTTGATAAATCTCATAACTCATGGATAACTAGCAAAGATATAAAATAATTTGTATGACAATACTTTATAATAAAACAAACGTTGTAAAATATATGCTTTTATTAAAATAAACATTGTAAAATATATGTTTTTTTATTTCAACAACCTACTCAACACAAAGCTAAACGTAAAGTTTTCGTTATTATCAAATTTATGACAAGTCGCTTAAATATAAGCAGTATTAAAATTGATTTTCAATTTCTACAATCACTTTAGACGTTATAACACGTCTTTAAACTAAATATTTTCACAAGGAAATCTTGAAAGAGTATAGAAACTAACATTAGGAACGTTTGACTAGATAAATAAGTACATAACTAAGTAAATAAATAACTATATAGATAAGTAAATAAATAACTATGTATATAAATAAGTAAATAAATAAATAAGCCTAACCTAAATGAGCTGCCTTATGAAGACGAATTGGATTTTACAGGTATTGGCGAGTTGGATAAATATTTTAGATCGTAAAAAGTAGTCCGCGTTACTTTTTCACGATCTGTTTATGACCCCAAGCTAACGTTTTATATGAATCTGGTAGAAGGTACCGTTTATCATCAAAATGTGATAATGCTACCTTATTAACCATTTGTGTGAACACATCATGCAATCTCGTTCGGAAAACATTCATACTTTTAAAAACTCGTCCATCCTGTACTACTACGCATCCATCATCATTCATTTTTGTTTCACCCATGCTATCCACAACATTCCTATAATCCTCAGCACTCAAATCCCTTTTCGTTACACATTCTTGCACTCCTTTCGCTTTCTTTGTTAAAATACCCTCCCCATCAATCATATATGATTTTGCACCCGTCCCAACCATTTCGTATAAAATTTTGCCCTTATACTCGTCTTTCATTCGTCCTAACACACTCTCGCTCACCGGTATACCGTGTGGATTGTCAGCCGAGTAGTTTGATGTATCGTATTTATCAATGTCTTGTTTCATATCGTCATAAAAGTTGTCTGTCTCTACTAAAATAATCAACGAGTCCGTATCGGTGTACAGTAAAGTCACTTTGTCACCATACTTTGTCTTTAAATAGTCGTACAGAAACCCATATATGATGGTTTTTGATATATCTAATATCGAAAAACCAACATATATAGGTCTGTCATACGTCACGTGAGTTCTGTTCATTTGTATAGCGACAAAGTCGTCCGTGAAAATTGAATGATTTTTAAAATGCGGTTTGTTAATGTATGCCGCCGCACCCGGTTTACGGCCGATATTGTCCCAGTGCGTCACCAGTTTCACGTCTACCCTCTTGTCCAAATTTTCCATGGTCTTACCGAATACCGCGTTGTTCATTAATTTAAAGAAATCGCGCTCAAATTCATTTTTAGATAAATTTCGTAAGTTTGTGTTTTTATCGATATAAATTTTCAGCCATGGAGATTGCCTAAATGTGATAACGCGGTGTATTTTCTTTAAAACGAGTCCGTGGTCTAAACACTGCTTTAAATTTCTATAATGAATAATATATTTAGTTTTATCGTTTAAATTTGGAATAAGTTTCGGTAGTTTCGCGTTTGGGGGTATGAATGATTCAGGACAAAAGGGTAATTCATTGTGTAAGTCATGTAGACTCTCCGGATATTCTAAATCGACTTCCAAAACATAACCAAATTCGTCGTTATCCCCCAAAGTTTGAATTTCTAAATTTTGAATCTCGGTTTCGGAGAGCCAACGAAAGCTTCCGACTGCTAATGGCTCGCTTTGACTTTTTCCGTATAAATTTGTAGCATCTGTATAAATAAGCCATGTTTTCGGCTTTGTAGCGTCATAATTAGGAGTATGTTCGTTGTTAGCTACTGCCCGTCTGACGCTGCATTGACTGACACCACCCCGTATACCTTTTTTGAAAAAGTGATGCATCTCGATGTCTGTTAGCAGTTCCAGCTCCACCCCAGTAGCTTTTAGGGCAGCATTCCAAGCAAGAGATGGAGCTGTGACATGCTGACAAGGATCGAGATTGTACACCTCAAAACAAACATTCCTAAAATTCTCAAACACATCAGCTAAAAGTAACACGTCTGATTGTAAATATAGATCCGAATAACCCCCTAAAGTTCTACACTCAAACGTCTGCCACACCTTACACGCACGCTCATAATCAGACTGCATGATGTGTTCACCTCTTAGATTATCATAAAATCCCGATTGCGATGGAAGCTTAGTCTCATTTAATTTATCAAAGGAGTCTACATACGAATATGGAAATACACCCTTCTGCCGAATTAAATTAAACTTGTTTACATCTGCGAAATATTTTTTGACTTCCCTACACTGACTGTCTTCTAAATTTTTTACTAATTTTTCTAAACTTTTAGCCATAAACCTAAACGAATCCAAAAATCTAAGTTTAATGTGGGTTTTTTTCGTTGTCCCATCTTCCGACTCCTCTTGATTAACCAAAACATGTTTACTAAAAGTGATGTACCGCTCTTTGTTTTGAGCGATGACATCTAATTTTGACTCGTACTCTGCCAACTCTTTGATGAAGAGATGCGCATCATACCCTGAGAGATTATGAAACAATACCGGAATGAATTTAGGAACTTGATAATTTAGATTGCAGATGGAGTGAGCCGGGCCGCGATAATTATTGAATTCGAGCAAATGGTCGTGGTCACGAACCTTCTCCTCATCGGGACCGAAAGATCTTTCACAAATGTGACATAAATTAGAATTTTGAAATTCGCGCTCTTGTTCATCGGTTAACGGTGTTATTGGCCAAACTTTGCTTATATGGTTTTGATAAATCTCTCTAACATCATTTTCTAAGCGCTCTACAAAAACGCTCGCGGCGTCCTGACCACGGTAAGTGACAAATTTTGATAGCGAGTCGTCAAAAGAACATTTAATGTAGTACGCGAACGAATACGGTATGTGTTTGTGAGTCTTTTGTGTGAATGACTCGCAACAATTTTGAGGATGTTCAGTTTCTAAAGGAGATAAAAGACTCTCAAAATCAGCATACACAACGAAAGGAACACGCATTTTCTTTTCAAAATCGACAAATCTAAGTAAATTCTCGGGTGTGTATTTACCATATTTATCTTTCCGCATCTCAGTTGTTGGTAAATTTACTCTAACATGATTACAATCAAATTTCTGATGTTCAACTAATTTTGCTTCTGTTCCAAAAAAGACTAAACAACCATCACAAAGGAATTTTTTGGTTGTATGTTTAGATATTTGACTTCTAACAAGACGAGACATATCTTTAATTAAACAATAATGAGTGTTGCTTTCAATTTCATCTGTTAACAATAATAAGTTAATATGTCTGGTCTTGCGAGAAGTAGTAAAATATAGAGGTCCACAAATTTCGTAATTAAATTTACCGTTGTTAAAATCTTTATCCAACCCGTAAACATTGATAGAAATATTGTTTTGCTGTTCAAACTGACTAATTTGATTTAAAGAAACAGGAAATTCAATACCTGTAAAATCCAATTCGTTCTCATATGGTAAATAATGAGATAAGCGTTCTGGGTGATATTCCGCTGGGTGAAGCGCAGCAAGGATGGACCACTTAAAGCACTGATTGTCTTCATTTTGGATATTTACACAAGCCTTTTTATCTATAATGCACTTTGGTAGACCCATGTATGAATTGCCTGCTAGTGGAGAAAATTTGGCAACACTCACCTCCAACCAAAGCCATTTTTGGAGCACCCAACCTGAAAATCGAAGGATAGTATAAGTATATGCATACGACATTTTTTAATAGGACACCTGTGTAAAAATGTTGCAATTTATATGTATACATTTCGGTAGAGTCAAAATCTTTTAAATATATTATTGTTAAAATATTTAACTTACCACTTTCATGGTGCTGGAACTCTACAGCTTTGGTCTTCACGATGTCCTCCAAACTCTCCACTACTCCAACGGCCTCCCCCAGTGTAACGATTGGTGTTGTTTGGGTGTTGAAACTTTTTATGTCTTCGAGCTCTTTCAACGGCAGCCGGTATAAACCAAAGAGCTCTAGATTGATTTTCACACACCGGAGCTGCTCCATCTTCTTTCCTACAGTCTGCAGAACTTTTGGTCGGGCGTACTGTAGGAATTCATCGATGTCAATCGCTACACCCTCTGCAGGAATCCTGAATGTCGTCAGCTTTGTATTAAATGCATGTTTAATCAGCTGAACACCATCTTCTCCGTCGATACAAGCTTGGTTCTTGTGTTGGAGACTTCGAAGATGGCCTGGGAATGCTGCCTGTAATAAACAAGAAAGTAAATCTCAGATATATACTATGTTGAAACATATATAAGACAGATAGCTGCAACACTCGATAAATGTGAAAACTTACTTTTGGAATATCTATCATGCAGATGAAACATCTGGTGGTCCTCGCTACCTTCTTAGGCGGCTCTTGTTCGGTAGTGGTGGACTGCCGCTTCACCCCGCTAGTTGATGGCTGAGGGTTACTAGTAGATGCTACTGGTTGTGGCTCTGTTGATGTTGATGGCTGCGGCTCTGCTGTGATTTCTGAAATTGAAAACTAAATTGTCTGCAAACATGTATAACTTTCATAAAAACTTTTTGTTTTATTGTGGAAGACTTTGTGCTTGTATGAGAAAATATTCATAGCCTATACAGTTAGAAACTTGTACCTTGTTTCTAATCTCTTTAACACAATACATTTAATATTTAGAAAAAATCAGATGCGTTTTAGATTTTCTGATTGTATGAGAAAAAGTTTGAAAAATATTTTAAGAGAATATACAGAAAATTAATTAAACAGTGCATTTACCTGCTCTATGAAGCCTCTTGATGTGGGCTCCAAGTCTGTCCTTTCTGGAGAATACACACAAGCAGAAAGGACAGAAAAACAAATTGGAGTTGGAGCCGCAGTTTAACATGTGCCGTTTCATCGAATCTTTCCGCGTGTATTCTTTCACACAATGCTCGCATTTAAATACACCCATTTTTGCAACTAACACAAATGAGGAAGTTTTCACGAACTAACTGTGACTGTTGTTGCCTGCCTGCGACTTCAGCTTTTATATGATTACTCAAACCCCCCACACGTGTATGAAACCTCATAGCTGACGTAAGTTTTTGCGAAATTAACTGTTAACCACTATCTACATCCTACAGAGTTTCTGAAGGATGTAGATAGTGGTTACTTAGTCGTTGGAAACATCCTACGGAGTTTCTGAAGGATGTAGATAGCGGTTAATTAGTCGTTGGAAACATCTGGTCCTAATGTGTTTTTCCGGAGGATGTAGATAGTGTTCTCAGATTTTTTATTTTTAAACAGTGTTGACACATATCCTTGTAAAAATTATTCAATAAAAACTAATATTTTTCATAATTTCTTTATTACAATTTATACATTTAAAATTTGCGATGGTTTACAATATCATTAAGTACGTGTTGGTATTTTGTAACAAATTCACATACCATGCTTAAAGTATCACTATATCTTTCTCTAGCTACGAAAAAGGCACATCTAATTAGGGAAATGTCTCTAAATTTAGCTAATTCAGTCCTTAAATCATCAGCAAACATCTCCAAATTAAAGAAACTTTTACAGCTTAGTTCTAACAATAAATCTTTAGCTACACAACCGATATCTTCTAGTATTTTAAGTGATTGAATTGACAAGTTAAAATTAATTACATATTCCTTACCACATAGTTTCAGCTTAAAACCTACAGTTTTTCTTTGTGATTTAACAAGATATTTGGTTAAAGTATATGTTTCACTAGTTTCTATAGATTTGTTTTCCAAATTGTAAATTATCGTAGGTAATACGTTTAAAAATTCTTCAAATGTCCACACATCAAAAAACACAGGTATATTGCAATTCTTCTGAGATAATTTAATTAACGGCAAAAAATTTAAAACTGGATTAACGCCAATGATAAGCAGCTTCTCGCCGTTCGACGTAAGAGAAAAAGTTGTTTGACACATCAGTTCACAGTCTTCTGTTTTCAATTTTTTCTCGATGCTTTTATTAGTGATTTCTACCAGCTTCTGATTGAAAATATCTTCTTGCGTAGGCTGATATGGTGTTTGTGGGTTTGTTGGATATGCTGCATTAATTATATTTTCTATAGCTTGATTCTGCTGCTCATCAACCTCTGCTGTTGGATATACTGTGTATAGTTCACTTATCATGTTTTCCAACGTTTTTGGTTCTTCTTTTGGAATAATACTTTCTATTGCATTACCCAGTAAGACGTCTTGTAGCACTTTAAGTTTTTTACCACCACTATTTTCTGCTTTAGCAGATTTTCGTTTTCTACCGTTGTTCACCATATTATACTCGTTCTGCTTCAGTTTTCAACTAAATGCTCCGTTTGAAATTCTCAACTTTTATACTTATCTAATTATTATTCTTACTCTTACAGCTGAGCTTTGTTGCCGTGTTGAGTTTTATTGCTTTTAACTTAATATGTGAATCAAGACGATTCATTTGATACCAAACACGTAGGACTTTACTGCACAAATAACAAATTACTTGTACGCATGCGCTAGCCACCATATTTACATACGTCATTTAAATGGTGGTTCCTCGTTTGCATAATACAGGTTAGTTGGCTTTTGAATTTGCATCTAGTGTTTCAACCAACTAATAAAAATTTATTGGGTGCATACACTAACCTTAAAACATTTTTAGGTAACACAGTTTTTTCTATAATCAATATTTCGCTCCAAATCCTAAAAACTAAAATTTTAAATTCAACAAGCCTTTGAAAAATTTCTTCAGATGTTCCTAGAACCGAGGTTATTTTTCTATACATGCATCATATCAAGAAAAGTTATGATAAACAAATTTGGTGGGTTTCCGTTATAATAAAATATTTTTGTATTAACTGCTTTCTATGGAAATTTACAAATATTTAGTGCCAGAAGCTTTATATGAAAATTCACTACCATAACACACTTGCTGTCTTCAAGTTTTAAGCTCATTTATATATCAAATAATGTGAAACACTCGTCTCATAATATTAAAGCTATCAGTATTGGATAAAGTATAAAAAGGTATTTACTTCTATTTAAATTTATCTGAAAATTCGCTAGCATAACACACTTGCTGTGATATAAAACTATATAGCAAAAACAATGCTAAAATATTTTGTATCAGATTATTTAGCGTCAGAAAATTTATCTGAAAATTCGCTACCATAACGCACTTGCTGTACCCAGGTTTTAACCTCATTTATATATGAAATATTGTGAAACAATCGTCCCATAATATTAAAGCTATCAGTATTGGATAAAGTATAAAAAGGTATTTACTTCTATTTAAATTTATCTGAAAATTCGCTATCATAACACACTTGCTGCGTTTAGCTTATGTAAAAAATTGATCAGTAACTCACCAAACATAGTCATTGCCTCCAGACTTAGCTTATTTTCGTAAAACGTTTTAGTTCTGATTTTTCACAAAAACTAGACACATTTTGATACAAAGCCACCAACAAACCATAGCTCTATATACAGAAATTTCTACAAATAAACACACCTTCTCGCTTCACTAAAACCTAAACACCTGTACTGAAAACACACCTATGGCATATTAGGTAAAATTCCAAAAATTATTAAACACATAGGTACTTTTCATGAGCGCGCCCGGCTGGTGATTTAAACTGAGGTTATTAGCTGGTCGCTCAACAAACAGGAAACACTCTTGATAACGGTTAATCAGCTGATGTCATATTGCGTTTACACTAAAATCATAACGTTTTATTTCGCTTTATTTAATTCGATCGACTTAATTTTCATCCTACATACGACGTTATTTATATTAATTCTAATGAGATAATTTTAAATTGATTTGATTTTAATAAACAGGTTAGTCTTTGGCGTGTGGTTTATTATTAATAATTACTTTCTTATTACGCATGTTATTTTAACTGGCGTAATACAGGTTAGTTGGCTTTTGAATACGTCATCTCAGGTTAGTTCGCTACTTGTTCGGGTTAAATACGAAGTCAGGTGGTGGAGGTGCTCGGGTCTGGTCGGGGGACCGTCGGGTCCACCACCTTGTGCTCGGGGTAGGTCGGGGGTCGTCGGGTCTGGTCAGTTCCACCACCTCCACCTCCACCACCGGTGGTGGAGTGGCGGTGGTGGTCCCAGAACATACCATCTATACCTACTTATTTAGGATCTGTGTACTTATTTCTGGTGAAGTCAATCATTTATCTAAAAACTTACTAGCTTTTATTGTAAATAGAAAATATTTTTGATTTCGTTCTGTACTTAAAAAGAGTGTGCGTATCTCTTCAATTTCGTTTGTTTTCTCAGTTGATTTTTATACCAGCTAATAAGTAGTCAGAAATATGTATGTAGACCTAATTACACTTAAACTCGGGGAGTAGCACTTTAGAAATTTTCATAAAATAACTTCGACAGTAATGATAGCGTTTATTAGTCAATTCATGTACATTATATGTTAAAAATCTAATTAACCCCGAATGTCAAGAAATTCTTTTGTTGATGTGTAAATAGTTGCAAAATGTTCAGACTTTTCATATAGTCTACTATCTTTTTGGGGACTATTTTACCTATTTCCTTGGGTGTTAGAATCACCCCTCCAATCTATTTGGGCCTTGTGCAGAACTGAACTATTTGCAGTCGCATAGTGAGTGTTCTGTTGTTTCCGCTGTTTCAGTGAGGCATCTGCAGTTTTCACTGCCCGCCTTACCCATCTTCATAAGGCGATACCTTACTGGGGTGTGTCCCGTTAAAAGTCCCGTGATTATTTCTATGTCGTTTCTGGTCAATTGAAGAAACAGCTTGGACTCCTCTTTTAATATGGTATTGAACCGTTTTGCCTGCCCTTTTTGCAAGGCTATTTGCTTCCTTAATTTCTTTAATGCCTTGATGCTTTGGTACCCACATCAAAGTAACTTTGTTTTCCGTAGCCAGTTGCTTCAAGGAGTTGTTGGAGTCCCAGGCAAGACTCGGTTTTGAAAGGTCTTAGAGGCTTCAGTATTGCCTGACTCTCTGAGAGAATGTAGCTCTCTATTTCTGAGTCTTCTTAGTATATACTACTGTGCACAGATTTATAGCAAGCTTTTCAGCTTGGAAGATGGTGGAAGTTTGTCCTAGGGACTTAGCGAGTCTAAACTTAGGTGCTCTTGTTTCCAGTCCTGCTCCCTCCATTTGTTCCGTCTGTATAGCATACAGATGAGTCGTTTGTAAGCCTTTTACTATCCCTGTCCCAAGCGGTCATTTATGACAATGTCAAATGGAACGATAAAATCCAGTTTAGCTAGCCTTTGATCTGTTCATTTGGCGAGCGACTCCAATGGAATAGTTCCCAGAATCTTCAAGTGGCCAACCAAGTCTCCTGGTTTGAATTTATCTGCTTGAAATAACCTTGAGGCACTTCTTCTCTCTTCACGCATAACGGCAGTGGATTAATATTCAGTATTGCCTATATTGCAGCTCTAGGGCATATCTTCTGTTATTTTAAGACAGATTAGCCTCTGCAATTTATGCAATTTGCTTTGGGTTGAGGCTTTTTCCGCTTTTGGCCACCATACAGTAGATGCATATATGACAATGCGTTTAACCACATGTTGGTATATTCCATCCTGGGATTCAACTCCCTTGTCTGTCCCACGAGTCTACGCCAAGCTCAGATTGCCATTGTTGCTTTCGAAAGACTTGTTTCCTAGTGTGTCTTCTAATTCAGTTTTTGGCCTAAAAATATCCCTAAATATAAAATTTTACTGTAAAATTGTATCTGCGTTCCATTTAGACTGGGAGCTTTTAAATTCAGTTTCCTTTTGTTCGCGAATGGGACAAGAACTGTCCTATGAGGATCTACAATAATCCCTTCTGTATCACACCAGTTCCTTACTATATTTAGGGCTCTTTGCATTAAGCTGGATATTACAGCATCATGCTTACCCTTTATTGTTACGACAATATAATCTGCGTATCCGTGGACTATAAATCCTGTTCCTCTCAATGTAGTCATAACTTTATCAACAACGAGCGACCACAGCAGAGGTGATAGCACTCCTCCTTGAGGACAACCTTTTCCGTCGTTACTGTTGCGTTGGTGTAAGTTGTGATAGCCGCGATTACGCGGCTTTTTAGCACTGACTCAATCCTCAATCCACCTTACAATGAGGAATTCAACTTCCCTTTCTGGTAGGGCCCGTTTGATGGACAGATATCGGGTGAGTGTGGGCACCCTGCTCTGACCCAGACACCCGATTGCTGCCTCTATGTCCAACCTTATGGTTTTATGGTCAAATATAGATGGTTCATATGATACAATCAGATTCTATACAAGTGGATTAGAGTAGCGTTTTTTCATACCACGAGTTATAAAAGCGTTATCGCAGGCCCTCCGTTAAAATCTCATGACTGCAAAATTACCAAAGGCTTTCAGTATACTTATGTAAAACAGTAATGGATTCCTCTGAAATGTTCAAAATATCGTTGTTTTATTGCGTATGTTGTCTCGTTTCGTAACAAATTTTTTGCATACAATATCACCATTTTTACAGTTAGTGTTAAAAACAATCACCAGGATAAATAACTAACATGTCGAAGCTAACTAGGGTACATTTCACCTGTTTTTGATTTGGAGATTTTGCGACAAGTCATTATCAAAGTTGCGCTCACAAAACATGATAAATAAAATTAAAATAAGGCAAGTATGTTGTGCTTTATTCAGTTTGTTAAAAATACCTCCAGGCGAGGTGGTCCCACATTTTAAAGCGCAAAAAATGTATAAATACGTAGTGTTGGAATTGAAGAAAATAAATTTTTATCTTAAAAATCATTCGCTTGAAACTTGGTTATACATAGAGTTGCAATATTTGACCAAAATAATTTTTTACATTGCCCCAGTGGCGTGTATGGCTAGTGCTTATTATACAGGATGGCCCATTAAAACGAGCTGGCAGCCACAACTGCCAAGAAAATATTTTGTCGAAAAAAACCTTAAACACGTCAAGTTTTCTTGTGAGGGGGACAAGCAAAAAGTCTAGACCAAACTTTACCACCCTAAGCGGGGGTGTCATCCCTAAAATTTTTCAAATGGGAATAGGGGTCATGCTCTAGCTGGTTGAAAGTAGGTTTTGATTCCCTATACATTCCTTTTTTTATTCTTCACGTTTGTTCAAATTTTTTTCCCAACATTTGCAGGCATTTCAAAAGTAATTCACCGGCATTTATCAATAATGCGCTGAGGTAACTCTTCTAATGAGTCGCACTCCGTAGCATAAACTTTTCATTTTAAATGTCCCCACAAAAAAAGTCTTATGGGGACTGGTCTGGAGATCGGGCTGGCCATTCTACAGCATCTCTTGATTTACCGAGAAAGTGTGTATGCAAGAACCCCCTAACGGTAACGGCATAATGCGTTGAAAAATAAATGTTGTTTCGTGTATCACTTAACCTTCTCAACAATGTCAATTAGCAAAGGGTAAACCAAGTATTGTAATATTTCCAAATAGCGTTTTCTTGTCAAAGTGTCGGCTATGAAGATTGGTCTAACGATGTGATCACCAAAAGTACCCGCCCAAACATTGATTTTTTGTGGACTTTGAGTGTGGACTTTATGGAAAACGCCAGGGTTTTCATCTGACCAGAACCGGAAATAATGACGATTTACACTGCCATTCAGAAAAAATAACTTTCGTTCCAAAAACAAGTGTTAAAAAGAAATTGCCCGTTGTCAATTATTCTTTGAAAAATATTTTCGCAAAATTCTAAGCGCCGGTCATAATCATCTTCATTTAATTCCTGAACCCGCTGGATTTTATATGGATGAAACTCAAATCTTTTTAGAATTCGCTGAATTGTCGTTCTACGTAAATTAGTAATCTCAACTAATCTTCGTGTATTTAATGTTAGATCTGCACTAACTTGACCTATCACTTACAGGCCTGTAGCTTCATTCACCATAGGAAATTCAGGTTCAGGATTTCGTTTTTTATTAGGCACTGATCCAGTTTCATGGAACTTGTGTAGCAACTCTAGCACCTACTTATGACGAACACGCCTATCAGGATGCAGGTTATTGAATACACGTGCTGTTTCGTTTGCGTTTTCGTGATTAAAAAATAATGCCCACAATTTCAACTCTTTTGGCAATCGAATACATCATAATCACCGAATCCAGTTAACAGTGCAAAGCAATAATTACAATTAAATTTTTCATCCGTGGAGTTACTTCAATTCACATGTAGGCACAAAAAGTGGCTATCAAGACTCCGTTGCCACAAGACATATTTTGCTGAGGTTTTTTCGGAGAATCTTAATTTAGATGACTTTGTATTACCTACGCAAACCTTTAACAACATTTGTGTCTTGTAATGGCCGCTGGTGAGGCTCAACTCACGGATTAAGAATTTCTCGGGAAATGCATTAGCGATATTTCAAAAATCCATATCTTCTAAACAAATAGACTGAATTTCAAAAATAAAAAAGTAATGTATAGGTAATCAAAAGATCTTCTTATCGCGCTATCCCAAGAGTCCTATTACCATTTGAAAAAATTGAGGGATGATATCTACGCTTAGGAGACTAAAGTATGGCCTATACTTTTGCGTCAAAAGTTATCGTGTTTCATGTTTGTTTTTGACATAATCTTTTCCTGGCAGTTAAGATAAAGGTAAGATGCTTACTGGCAATTAGGCCATTGCTGACCCTTTTTGCTCATCTAAACTAACCTACTCTCCACCTTGAGCTCGATCTCAACGACGACAGTGATTTGAAAAATCATCCGCCGCCGATGAGTCTCGAACCGTCGTCCCCCGAGTCCGTATTGGAAAGTGTGAATCGACTTTCCCGCACGGCCACGGAGGCGCTTCATGGCAGTTACGGCTGCCAGCTAGTTTTTAATGGGCCATCCTGTATATGAGCCCTGTTCATGTACAGTTTGGTAAACGCAAAAATTATGAACCTGCAATTTTGTAGATAGTTTTCGCTTGAAATACCAGCCTAGTCGCAAAACTTGGTCTTTACTCTGCAGACACGGATGTAAAATTCGGCTTCTGTCGGCTAGCCAATCACGAACTGTCAATTTTTCACGTGGTGTTTGGACACTATGGGCACACGCGGTGATGCTTACTATTTGCAAACCATCAACAGTCGCCCTACTAGCAGAAACAATTTTGTAATACTAAAATAAATTTCATACAAAACTGAATTATTGTATTTTAATTGTATTATAACAATGCAAATTGTTAATAATGGAACCAACAACAACAAGAAATTACGTTCACTGTACAAGCGTAAGTTTGGCGAAGGAAAAGTAAAAAAAGCCAATTAAATTTTAGCATATTTTCAATTCAATTTTAGTGAAAATTGGAACATCTGACGAGTGACAGTAAGTACAATTTAGAGAACCCAATTCATTATAAGAGAGTTTTTTAACCTGGCGATTGTTTCGCTAACAAAGTTGGCGTCATCAGAATGGCAAATAAATTGTATTCTGTATATAAATTATATATGATTTCCTGTGTGAAAAAACTTTTTATAAATATGTGCCAAACGTGTTAACTCTCTAACTATAGTGTGTTAAAGTTTTAAAAAATTCCTATTTTTTATAATAACTTATATCTTTAATAAAAGCATAGATATCTTTGTAAAATTCGGTATACACCTTCCAAGCATTGAGATATTTTCAGATGTACAGGATTTTTTTTTAAATTTTTACCAGTTCCGTACGTGGGAATTTTCACTGTATATTTCTAAAGAAAAACCTTTACGTCACTGCTTTTTCTTGAAACAATTAAATAAGCACCAAGTTATTCTGATAACTTATGAATTAGAAATCTGAGCATGTTCTTGTTCTCAAATTTATTTTACTTTACGCCCAACACAATTTCTTCCAACTTTTACTAATTTTTTAACTTACAGTTCTTGATCAAAAATTTGCTTATCTAAGTAAATTAAGCAAGTTAAGCAAGTTCTAGAGCTGGTCAGCTCTTTAATAGTTGGCTGGTGTGGTATACATGCAATATGGTAGGTGGTAGTGGAATTTTCCTTTAAGTGATAGTAAAGGATTTTTTTCACGCCCGAGGAGGTACCAAGGAGCCGGTGAAGTCCCAACGGACGGTTCTGGTTCTGGTGTATGAGTCAGTTTCCCTTATAGGCAAAAATGATGATGGCTCCTCCTTGTACAAAAGATTCCGGAGGTAAAATACCCCTGCATTCGGATCTCCGGGAGAGGAGTGTACAGGGGGCGCCAGCATCAAGATTTAACATATCCTTCTCGAATATATGTGGCCTAATTTCTAACCTGAACTCCGTCCACCATTTCCTCCAGGCTAATAGGCCCCAACTCCTCTTCCTCACCGAAACTCAAATCAGTGCCAAAACAGCCACTAATCACCTTAATTTCCCGGGGTATGAGCTCCTTACTTCCTTTAGATTGCATGGAGACGTGTGCGCGTACGTTCGTAGCAATCTACCCTGCACCAGACTCCCCAATTTAGAAGCTGGAAGAAAATACATACTATGGATAAAACTCTCTCTCAGGGTTGCAACTAAATTCATCTGTTGCATTTACCGGTCACCTTCTGACAACAACTTTGTCCAGCTCTTTGACTACCTTTCTGAAAAAAAAACGACCATCTGATTTCTAAATATCCTTTCTCCGAGGTCACTATTCTTGGTGACTTCAATGTCCATAACAAGGAATGGCTAGGATCTTCAAAAACCGATCTACAAGGAAGAGCAGCGGAGGCCTTTGCAGTCAGCAATTCTTTAGCCAATATGGTTCAGCAACCTACTTACTTTCCTCGCATCCCAACACACAGCTCAAAATCCCTTGGATCTCCTTCTTACTACAAATCCTGACTGCTATAAGATATCAGTCAGCGCCCCCCTGGGTCGCTCAGACCACGGCATGGTCACTGGTTCCTGTGCAATGTAACACGAGGCCACACAGTCATCACACCCACGTATCGTTTGGCACTACAACTCCGTGAACTGGGACGAAATGCGAGATTACATTTCCTCATTTCCATGGGCGTCTGTCTGCTACTCTCATCTTGACCCCTCTGATATCTCACAAAACATCACCGAAATTATCCAACCTGATGGAATTATTTATTCCACGTACACAGAAAACCTCTGCAGCCACTCAAAACCCTGGTTCTCTAAATCCTGTGACAAGGCCAGACTTGAAAAGGTCAAAGCTCACAAAAAGCTTCTACACAATCCCAGTCAAGAAAACCGTCAAGCATCTAACGACGCAAGAAACCGCCATGTCCGCATTCTTTCTGAGGCAAAAAACTCGTTTAAGAACCAAATCAAAAACAAAGTCCTCTTAAGCTCCAGCGGCAGCAAACCCTTCTGGACTCAAGAGCACGTTCCCACTTCTTGTCTCAGGGGATGAAATTATTTCTACCGCCCTGGGCAAGGCTGAACTTTTTGCCTCGCTGTTCGCCGGTAATTGTACTCTCAACCCACCTCCAAATGTTTAACCACCAACAGTCCCCAATGTCGCGCATAAAATGACGGATATTACTTTCAAAATTAAAAAGGTACGAAATATGCTCTCTTCTCTTAATACCAGGAAAGCATCTGGCCTTGACGAGATCCCAGCAATTGTTCTCAAAAAATGCGCCCCAGGACTTGCTCCTGTTCTGACTCGTCCGTATCAGATATCTTACAATAGAGGCATATTCCCCAGTAACTGGAAAACTGCTCGAGTACAACCCGTCCCCAAAAAAGGATCCAAAGCGCTTCCCAGCAACTACATGCCTATTTCTCTCCTTTCAGTCGTCTCTAAAGTGATAGAAAAGTATATAAACACCGAATTACTAAATTTTCTTAAAAAACACAGTCTAATCCACGACATGCAGTACGGATTCCGTCAGTGCAGATCAACTGCCGACCTCCTTTCCTTTGTCACCAATTCTTGGAACAAGTCAATGGAACTACACGGTGAATCCCAGATTGTCGCTCTAGACATATACAAAGCATTCGACCAGGTCTGGCACGCAGCGCTGCTTAATAAACCGGCCTATGGTCTACCACCAAAACTCCGTACGTGAACAACAAATTTCCCCTCCAACCGGAGCATTCTTATTGTCGTGGATGACCATTTCTCTAAACTGTATCCAATTAATGCAGGAGTTCCTCAAGATTCAGCTTTAGCCCCTACTTTGTTTCTTCTCCCCATCAATGACCTCCTCTCTACCACATCCAACCCAGTTCACAGTTACGCGGACGATAGCACCCTCCACTCAAATATACAATATTCTAAGCCTGTCTCTTTGGCCCAATTAGATGAGGATCGCAGACTCATGAAGGGTTCTGTCTCCTTGGACCTCCAAAATATATTAGACTGGGGAAGTAGAAATCTTGTACAATACAACCCCACCAAATCACAGTCTTGCTTTTTTTCTCATAAGAGATACACCAGCCCTAGACCCATCACAATAAACAACCAAGTTATTTAAAGTAATGAGTCCTTTTCACTTGTTGACATTTCTGTGGATCTAAATCTCAATTGGCACCAACATGTCACATCAATTGCAGAAGCGGCTGCTAAGAAAATAGGTTTCCTCTTCCGAGCTCGCAAATACTTTTCACCAGCTAATCTCTATACTTATATACTTCACAAATAAGACCAAACCTCGAATACTGCTCCCACATCTGGGGTGCTGCTGCCGCTTCTACACTCGCTATCCTGGACTCCATTCGGAAGAGATCTATACGTCTCATCGGTGACCCTACCCTCACCCAAAGGCTGCCATCCCTTGCCCATCGACGTGCCGTTGGTGACCTCTTTCTCTTTTATAGATATCTGCACGGGCACTGCTCAGAGGAGCTTTCTTCCATAGTTCCTCCACCTGCTGCCCCCAGGGGAACAGAGCGAATGCACCCTTGTTCTGTCCATGTCACCAGACATAGAACATCTTGTTATGCTTGCTCTTCCGAGGACTTCCAAGTTGTGGAACTCCTTGCCGGCACATGTTTAACCTTCTCTCCCGAACCTCCAAACCTTCAAGTCCAGAATTAACAAGTTGCCTCTTTCCTCCTTGTCGACACCCACGGTACGATAGTATTTAGGCTGTAAGCCCTCGTGGTGTATTTTTGGAATAAAAAAATATATAAAAAAATCTAGATTAGTTACTATAACGCATTAGCTCCGTAAGGACTGTTTTACTTAATAAACCGCTAATTTCTGATAGATAAGTTAACAGTTTGCAATAGTGATATTAAATTTATTAGTTTTACAATAAAACAAATTTATTTTGTTACGCTTGGGACACGAACCCACATCGCAACAGACGTGCCAAAGTTTGCTACTCGACATTAGGCGGTATGACTACAAAGCCACACGTTAGGGGAGACCTACCATTGATGGACCGCTGGTTATAATAACACCCATGAGATATTTCATATTATTGAGTTAGTTACACTGTTTTTTAAGTAGTAAAGAGTCGTATACAAGGTGATTCAAAAATCAAAAAAAAAACATTTTTGATTTTCGCCTCTATCTGATTTATGCGAACTGGTATAAAGAAACACACAGAAATATTTTTTGACGTTTTGAAATGCCACAGCCAACGTCAAGAGACAAGTTAAGGTGATTTTGCACCGATCTACAGTTAACCCGAATTGTTAAAAATTCTTTCTCAACGTGTTATACGTTGTTGAATTCAGAAAAAAAAAACCAAACCCTATGATGTCAAACCCCAATATGGCGCTCATAAGAAATAAGGAAGTTGATGATGTCCCAAAGAAGGCTAAACGTTGTTGCAAAATTTTGAGTCCTTATCAGATGAAAAACTAAAAATGATTGAGAAAATGTGTTTTTCGTTTCTTTATACGAGTTCAAATAAATGAGATAGAGGCGAAAATCGAAAATTGCTTTTTTCAGTTTTTGCACTAGGATCTGTCAAATCGAAAACAATCGAAAGGAAGTTAGCTGCCAAGACTTACTGTGTTCCAAAAAGCATCTTACGCAGAACGGTGCTATATAAAAACAAAGATGATGGTGCTATTGCCGTTTTTGGTCCAAAAGTCGAGACTGGATTGGTGCAACACAAAAAAAAAAACGATGGCATATCGATTTTTTCGATTCACTGCAGTAGATGTCCATAAGTTAGCTTTTAAGTTAGAAGAAAGAATAAATATAGTTCATAATTTCAACGAAGAAAATGCTATGGCTGGTTGGGATTGGCATAAGAAATTCATTAAACGGAATCCCAGTTTGAGTTTGAGAACACCGAAAGCGACATTTTTGGAAGGGTTTAATGAAGTACAAGTAAAAAAGTTCTTCGATGCGATGAATAAAGTTATCAGCAATAACCACTTACTCCCAGAGCAGATATACAACATAGATGAATTCGGATTGTCAACAGTTTAAAACAAAATCGAAATTTTTTAGCACCGCGGGGAAGAAAAAAGTAGGTAGGTACGTTGTCGAGTGGCGAGGGGGGTAGATATAGCTCACAATTTGAACAAAAAAATGGTACAGCTGGTTGGCATTGGCATGAGAAACGCATGAAACGGAATCCCAGTTTAAGTTTGAGAACACCGGAGGCAACATCTTTGGCTCGAACAGAAGGGTTCAATGAAGTACAAGCTAAAAAGTTCTTTGATGCTTTCAAGAAAGTTATCAGTAATAAACACTTACTCCCGGAGCACATTTATAACATGAATGAATTCGGATTCTCAACAGTTCAAAACAAAACCGAAAAAATTGTAGCACGGAGTCAAAGAAAACAAGTACGTTGACGAGTACCGAGAAGAGTAATAGTTGTATGCTGTATGAATCCTCTGGGTAGTTTTCTGGCACCAGCCATAATTTTCGACCAGGCAGCACACGCACAATAGGTCTGGCACAGAGAAATGGATGGATGAATTCAGAAGTATGCGTAAAACTGATGCAGATTTTTATAACACCATCTTGTTTTGTTTTTCGGCCTACTGTTCTCACAGACTGCAGACATTGGAAGCCGGGTTTTTTGTTGTGCCGCTTACAATTTACTATAACCAGGCCATCAGAGGCTGGTTGATAGTCCAATCCGAAAAAAACTGTCTCCCATTTCCAAGCAGGAGAATTACTCAATGAAGCACACCGAAAAGCCGCAACAGTGGGAATAGTGGCCAGTGATTTAAAAGCAACCCGAATAGTTTGCTTTGACGATAATATTTTCGCCCAATGGATGTTATTTTTATCAAAGAGAAGTAATCTTCCAGTTTCAGGAAATGTTTCCAATTCACCTCAATAGCATGACAGCCTGAGTTGTTCAATTCAATTTTCGTCTACCTGTTAGCAACCGAATATTAAAAACACTACCATCTTCAAGTAATGATGAAGACATGATTTGTTCCAATGCGCAAATGTGGATAGAGTAACAGCAATGTTCCAGATGGTGTCGCATAGACTGTGCTGAAATTGAGCGAAGAGTCAATATGCTTATTTGAGACTTACGTCGTTTATGATAATATCAAACAAAAATATATATGTATAGAAGGAACTTTTGGGTTTATTTGTTTCTTGGTATGATGCCATAGGTTTTTTCTATTTTAATATTTAATAAAGACATAAAACATAAATTCCCTTTCAGTATTATATCAGGCTGCCATCATTACGTCATATCGGTATATGATGGCACAATTGTTGTGTTCCAAAAATATTGTGTAAATGAAAACAATGCAAGATTACAGCATTTTACACATATCTTAACTACACAAAATTCCATTTTGTACTTGACATCATGTTACGGAAATAAAAAGTAATATGTTCAAAGCATAATGGATAGAAACAAAAATGGGTTTCGTTACGGCTGGGTATTCCCTACATCTAAAAGCTTCAACAAAAAAGTATACCTGCATGTGGATTAATTTCAAACAAAACTGATCTAGCAATATCCACAAAAACATTTTGACTTTATTACAAAACAAGGGCTGAGCACTTTCTACTGGTGCAAAAGGTTAATGAAAGTACACTCAGAGTAATCACTAAGTGAATATTGGAACCCGTGATGAGCACTGATAGATGCACTTGGAGAACATAAATCATCACAACACATTTTAAAAGACCTGACGATCGTTTCACTAACCAAGTTAGCGTCATCAGAGGACGAAACATTCTAAAAATGTTTTAGAATGTTTTATCCTTTGATGACGCTAACTTGGTTAGTGAAACGATCGTCAGGTATTTTAAAATGTGTTGTGGTGATTTGGGTTCTCCAAGTGTACTTCTCAGAGTAATAATTTGTGCATACATAATAATTGGAGGGTTGCTATTCTAATTGAAAAACAAACCAAACGTACCTTTCAGTATCATCACCTCTGTTAACATACGTCGCTCCAGGTTCAGGGCCAGTATAAGGTCTAACCTCATCAATTGTTACTTTTCCGCCCGTGACAGCTCTTAGTGTATTTGCAATAGCATTTCTATCTGGGTTTTTACCTGGTACAATAAATACCATCGTCCTCGACTGGCTATCTGGGGGATAAATTCTGACTTCACATTCGCCTGAAAGCCTTGGAATACCGCCATCCCAGGCTCTAGCTTTAACGATGGTAACTTCGGAATCGGGCCATGTTTGCTTTAAAGTTAATTCACCTGTTTGCTCGTCTAATGAAAAATATTCATGTCTGTCAATAAGTTCGTAATGGATCTCATTATTTGGTGGGCTTATGTCTTTGTCGACAGCTTTTATGTATGCGTCTGTAGTAAAACCATTCTTATTGTGATTAACTATAAATTCATATAATTGTTTCTCAAACTGCGGGCGATTGTCGTTAATATCAATAAGGTTAACAATCACTGATGCTGTTGCAGTACGACCCATTCCATCTTCATCTGCTGCTTCAACCGTCATTGCAATGACCGGAGTATTCTCAGCGTCTAGCCCAGCAGAAGATGCTACTGTTATTACTCCTGTTTCAGCCTCTAAATTAAATAAATGGCTACCTGGTCCCAGAAGACGAGTGTACCTAATTTTACTGCTAGGTTCTGTATCGATATCAGTTGCCTCTACTCGCGCGACTGTTGTACCGACTGCAGCATCTTCTTGCACTTCGCCACGAAACGTTTCCTCGATAAATGTTGGTGTATTGTCATTTACATCGTTAAGAAGTACTATTAGTTTTGCTTTTGCTGTGAAGTTGCCAGTTCCAAATTCTTTAGCGACTATATAGCACATAACAGATTGTCTTTCTTCGTAGTCTAATAGTTTTGGGTTATGTACTTTGATTTGAAAGTCTGATTGGCCCTCAACAACACTAGGCGATATCTCAAATGTTTCATTATTGTTAATAAGACTCAGGGTTATCACATCACCAGGTTGTGTTATTACTTCTGCTTGTGGTATATCTAGTATGGTTCCTGTAGGAGAATTTTCGTCTAACAGCGTCGTGTATTCAGTGGCACCAAATGTTGGAGTACCAGCCTGTACACCAGGAGGTATTAATGCGAGCACTACTGTTGATGATTGGGCCGGTGCTTCTTCAGGATTGGCTCTGACTTCTTCAGCCTGTACTGTTAGCAAAATGGGTTGACCGGAACGAGATATTGATTGCAGCTCCGACAATTCCTTGACAAGTCGTAACTCTCCTAAAATGCAACAAAATATCTCATAATATATTTAATTCAAGAAAAATTATGTGATTTAAGTGTTACACGCCTTTATAGTAATTTTGCCGGTTATCAAAATGCTAATACTTTAGTGAATTATAAATAAGAAAATTCATAACAGAGAGTTCACGATAGTAAAATAGGAAAGTAGAAGCACCAGAACCCATATTTAAATCCCTTAAACTGTTTTTATGCTCATATGTATATATATATATATATATATATATATATATATATATATATATATATATATATATATATATATATAACTTCAACACATATTTCCTAGAGTTAGACCACGGATATAGAGTTTACATGAGGAAAAACGATAGGAGTAGCATTTACAGTTTTATGCTACATTTAACAATTAACTTAGGAGAACAAAATCGTTTATATAATCTACAGTGTTGTGCGAATCAATGTAAACATTGGTAATTAATTTATTATTTCAACATGGCAACACTGCTTTCACAATTATGACCGCTGTTTCTCGATACATCTCATAACCTATCATTTTGCCAGTTATTGTGATTTGGCAAAAATACATGCTCATTGGACAAAAGAACACTGGAGGAATGTCTTGTTGGCACATGAGACACAGTTTTTGTTGTGTGTGGACGAGAAGTTAACTGCAGCTCACTTGGTCCAGTCATTAAAAAATCCAGTCAAAAAGAAGTTTTAGGGTTGTTTTTTTTATATGTGAGAACAAGGAAACTTATACCTATCGAAGGCATGATGAACAGTGAAAAACATAAAGCGATGTAAGAAACGTGTTTGTCCAGAGAACTGGTAAAAGTTCAAGCAGTTGGAGAACCAATCTTCCAGCAAGATTGTGTCATGTTTTCAGGGAGGTGGGTGAAATATTTCATGGACAAAAGGATTACCCTTCTAGACTCACCGGGAATTAATCCTATTGAGAACTTGTTGTCCATATGCAACGCCAGATTGCTAAAAATGGATTGTACAAGAAAAAGTAAGTTGATTGAGGCTGTCATTCAGGTGTGGTTTCGAGATGACAAGCATTGAGATAAATAGTTTTTTCCATTCTGGGTGTTCAAGGGATATTTATCAAAATGTCTACTTGCGCGCCTGGGGTCTTAAACGTGAATATATGTTTTTCGCTTGGAAAAGAGATGATTTGATAATATGGCACTATGTGCCTATAAATTTCATCGCTTTTTCAAACCAGAACTCGCCACGAGGAGGTAACTGTATGTCGAGTTCCACCCCCTCCATATCTTTCTCTGCATTTTTAGCGAATTTTTCGTAAAACGAAAAATTCACTAATGAGGAGATCTGTGTTTATATATATATATATATATATATATATATATATATATATATATATATATATATATATATATATATATATATATATATATATATATATATATATATATATATATATATAGTAACGATAACTCAAAAAATAATTGGCCGATTTTGATGAAATTTGGTACACACCTTCCTTTTTTACGTGGCTTGGATAAGTTCGTTAGCCAAGAAAATCAGACCAGTTTTTCCGCGAAGATTTTGGGGTTTCTTTCGGAAAATATTTGTATTCCCGAAAATTACTGAGATATGTTACTATATAACGGAGTACGTTTCTACTATCAAACTTACACTACATGTAGAAATTCAGATCTCAAAGTTAAAAGAAAAAATAGTTATAGGCATTTTAAGTTAAAAATTTGGGTACCACTGGTGATGAGAGGAAATAACAAGAAAAAATATTTTTTGTGGATAACAAAACCAATTGAATATTACATACAACGGTTAAGTTTTTTTGATGCAAAAAGGTCAAGAAGTAGCAGAAAAAAATATGTAGAAAATTTTATAATTTTTCTTCTTAAAACATCAAAGTCGCGATTTAATACGTCAAAATGTGCAATTTTCAGACAACTAATCTGAAAGAAACAGGGATTGTACAGAAGAAATGACCTAATAAGTGTGTTTTACAAAGCCTTAAGTTTCCGCTTCAGCCATCATTGTCCTTCATACCGCTCCTGCTGTCATTACTGCTGCATGTTTGTTCCAGCTTCACAAGTGTTCAATTCTTCGAAGTATTTATGGCCTTTATTTAAAATAGTTGTTCGTTAGTTTACGTGCTTTTAATAAAATATGTGTCATGTCAGTGCTTCGTTCGTCTGGGATTTCTTCAACTTATATTCCTTTTTTAATGTCACGTTTGCCCAAGCAACGTTCGACTTAGTTATTAAGTTTGCATGTTGCATGCTATAAGAAATGCCATCAACATTAAATGAAAAAATGTTGTTAATTGACTATGTCAAGGCTAAATTTAGTTTTAAGTTTCCCCCCAAGTAAAATAAGAAATTATCTCTTGCTTTTCAAATTCTTTATTGTTTAATTTATCTCTTTCACCACAGGTCTATTAAATTTAATCCTGGTTTCTTTAATTTACCTCTTGATCATCCTTATTTTTTTATTTTTTTATTACCGAGTTCCCCTTTTCTCATTGCGTATGTTCGTACGCGTGATAATGAACCGATTTCTATAACGACATGTTCGTATATACCCCCCATATTTGGACTATTTTTTTTATTGCTGCTGCCATTGTAAGTTTCTATATGTTTCATTTTGATATTAGGTCCTTTCCTTTTTCAATTCGTTTTATTCTTCTGATATCCAACTTTTTTTTTAAATTATTAATCTGAAACTACTGTTTATCAGTCAATATATGTTCCTTTTACTTGACTTTTTCATCTTATTGCCCTATATCTTGCAACTACTGTGCACATAATCATCTATATCTATTTTCATTATCTCAATATGCCCTCTCTATTCACTGGTTAGCTTCTCCATCTATTAAATTCATTTCACTGTTCGTACATATATATTTGTGACTTTTCCCATTACTCCTTGTTTCAGACGTCTTTCTTCAGTTGTTCATCATATTGAATGTTCCATAATTTTTTCCAAATTTCTCTTAATTTACATTGATATCTATTTACTTCATATTTTTGTTTCTTTTTCCTCGTTTGTTGACAGCTCTGGTCCTCTTATCTTGGGTTTAAACTTGCCCCCACTACTTCGTTTGTATCCGATTTCATTTTTTGTTTGACATACAATTCTAATGCTTGTTTATTGTACAATCCTTCCCCACGCTTGGCTGATTACAAATTTTATCTACCTCTCTACCTTTTGGCCTATACGCTTCTTTTATGCTTGACTTTTGCTTTAAATTTTGAATTTTGACGTGTTATATTATTTCAGAAACATTCTTGTTTGAGTTTAAAGACTTTCCAGGTCTATTATTTAATTTTGAATTTTGATTAATGCTTTTCAAAATATCCTTGGTTTCAGTTTTAAGACTTGATCAGGTCTGTTGTTTTGAATTTTGATTGTTATGTTATTTCAAAAAACTGTTGGTGAGTTTAAAGACTTCACAGGTCTTTAATTTTAAATTTGGATTGTTATGTTATTTCAAAAACATTCCTGGTTGAGTTTAAAGACTTCCCAGGTCTTTCATGTCATTCAAGTTTATTTAATCTTCGTAGTCGTTCCATATTTTGTTGCTGCGTAGTCTTCATAACCGTTATGTGGTCTTCTCCACTGCTCATGATTTTTATCAGACTCTTCTGTCTGTCTTGCATCGTATTCCATGCTAGAATCGTCTTTGTAGGTATCCTCGTTCCTCTGGCATTTATACCTATTCGTGCCATCGTTGCCATTCTTGTTTTTACGTCTATACCTATTATTTCCTTTACGTTTCCGTTTAAATTTGTCACCCTTATTCCTGATTTCTTCTAGGCTTCGTCGTTTCTTCTTATTGGTTCTATTACCCATACTTTGTCTCTCTCCTCTTGTCCATTTTTCAAATCATTCTTTCATTTCTTCTCTGAGTTTTTTATTCCCTAATTCCAGCTTTATATCTGGTTCTTCTTTTAGATTTTCCAAATTTCCATTCGTTTCTCTTAATTTCTCTTCCATTTCGGTTTCATATCTGCTTCTTTTGTGTTTGCACATCTTTCTAGGCCCTCTCTCTATTATTTCATCCATAGGTTCATCATCATTCGCTCTGATTTTCCCTATTATTATCTTACGTATTACATCCATCTTTGTCTCTGCTTTACTTTCAAACTTTCGTATATATTGATCACTCTTTTGAAACATTCTCTCCATATCTTGCTTTGTCACCATATTTTTCTTTATATCTATTAATATTTGCATTATCATTTCAAGGCTTTTACCGGTTAGTTCTTTTGTTTCTTGCTTTTTCCCCACTTCTTCCTTTCTGCTAGGCATTTTGGCGTTTTTGTTTATTTTAAAGTTATTTTATTCACAGACTTTCGAAGCCCTCACGTTTGGTCGCCATTTGATAAAGTTAGTTAATCTAAGGGTTGTTTTAGTCCCACTATTGGGTATTTAAATTTCAAGTTTTATATGAGATTATTATTATTGAGATATCTGATATAGTGACCAGTTTAAGTATAGGTTTACATACACACACACACACACATATATATATATATATATATATATATATATATATATATATATTTAATGTCTTATGTGAAGTGTTGTAAATGTGTGTGTATTAAATATATATGTATTTGACTTACACCTTGGTGTATCCACCTGTGCTTTTACTGCTGCCCGAGACCTAAATAAATTTATAGCATGGATGAAATGAACTTACTCTCAACTCAGGGTGCTTTTTTCAGCAAGTGGGTTCAGGTTCTATGAAGTTAATATTATTTCCAAAAGTATGATTAAATTTTGCCCTATGATCTTTACTCAAAATACTTATAAATATATGTTAAAGAAAATAAAGCAAAGGTCCTTATACGCTCACAGAACTTAAATATTTATTAAATTAACATATATGACAAAAACCTAAACCTTATGTATTATTTATATCTATTTGAATTTTACACTATAAAAAGAAAAATAATTTTTTTAACGGTACCGACACCTACTGATGTTTGTATTGTAGCACTTGGTCAATAGACACAGAATTCCACGCTGACTATCAGTTACAGCCAAAAGATGGCCCCCCTGCCTCTGCAAGTATCTTGAATTTGTCGTACAAAACCAAAGCACAGTTTGTACGATTAGATTTCTTTATTACTGTTTTATGTACTTATTTTTAGCGAGTTTTATTACTCCTTTTATTTTTATTTGTACATTACTCACTCAGACTATTGCCTCTGCTTCCTTTCCCATAGCTGAGTCGGACGATCGGATCAGCGACCCTGTAGATTTTTGTATCTTGCAGTCTAAACATCTTGCTACTATCTCTTTTCAAACCCCTTCTATCTAAATTTTCAAACTATATCCTTATTACCAAAAATTCCCATCTAATAATTTAATTATAATTTCAATCATTTTTCATATCAAAAATTTTTAATCTGATAATTTTATCAAAATTTTTTCCCCTCTGTTTATTATTTTTCTTCATAACCAGCGTAACTAATTAAAAAACTGCCATCTGCCTTCTTGCAAATCAAAATTATAACAAATTTTTATACAATAATACTTTTTTTATCATCTCCCGGGATATGTGATTTAGCATTGTTGATTCTTGACAGATTATCCAACCTACATTTTACCATTTCTGTCAGTTTGACATGCGGTTCTCATCTGTTAACCTAACTATAATTTTGTTGTCGGTTTGACGTTTGTCCTAAATAAAAACAGCTGACTTACATCTAGATTATGACATTTCGTAAATTATTCAACACTAAGTTTTAGAGTTTATACACATAGATACTTTATATATGTTATAACACTTCCTGCAGTCCATTCTGTCTTTGATATAACTTTCACTCCTTATAAACTAATTTTACCATTGCCCTATTTTCTCTGACACATACATATCTGTGAAATTTAGTTTCTCCATGTGCATAAACATTGCATACACCAAAGGTAAGGTCTTGTTTGTGTTTTGTATGATTTGTTTTAGGCTTTGTATGGGGTGTTTTAAAGAGTGTGTTGTTGGCTTGTATGTATGTGTATATATGTATATGTGTACATGTGACCCCTTATAGAAACCACATCAATATATATATATATATATATATATATATATATATATATATATATATATATATATATATATATATATAAATCGGCCGACCCGTTATGAAATAATTAATTGTCGCCACTTAAAGTGAAACACACTATATATATATATATATATATATATATATATATATATATATATATATATATATATATATATATATATATATATATATATATATATATATATATATATATATATATATATATATATATAC
Organism: Tillus elongatus; assembly: GCA_964006375.1. Lineage (NCBI taxonomy): Eukaryota > Metazoa > Arthropoda > Insecta > Coleoptera > Cleridae > Tillus > Tillus elongatus. The sequence goes on along the minus strand of OZ023262.1, from coordinate 117,434,840 downwards.
AGGATGATTCATTAAAGATTTATAGGGAAATAGAAGGCACATCAATCTGAAAGTTTGGTTGCAGCTATAATACGATGCGATCAATTTTTCTACAATATTTTCAATGCGCTGTAACTCCCGTTTGAAACGTAAGTGATGTAAACTTTTTTTAAAATGGAACCATATAAATGTTATTACGTTTTTAAATTCGACGTAAAATTCTGAAGCTGATGCATTCTGAAACATTTTCCTATTTTTAACTGTTTTTGAGATATTTAGTTTTTTCAGGAATTTTTGACAGATGAAAACTGTTAAAAAGTTTATTCTTGGAACACACGTTAACAAGGAGTATCCTATCAGGAGCCATTTATAGTATTCTAAATCGTCATACATGGTGTATGGTATTTCCGTTCAGTTTTTTGTCACTTTAAATACCAATAACTTTCTTATTTAAAATCGAATGACCATAATATTTTTAAACTATTCAATGTGGAATTTTATTTTCTGTTGATATCTTATAGCATACCTATAGCTAAAATAAATATTTACAGAGATATTACAAAAAATGTGGAAAAACTCCTATTCGACTCGTGTGTATTGTCGCAAGTGTGCTTTGGATGGTTTTAAATTTATATTTGACAAATACTGTAAGTGTAAACTGAGAGATAGTTAATTGTCTTATGATGGCTGATAATAATACTTACACTTATCGTGTTATTCTTAATGTGTTTATACATATGGCGAGTGTGGCAAAATTAACGTTGAAAAGTGGTAAACACGTTAACAAAGGTGTCTGGTATTTCCGTTCACTTTTCTATCATTTTAAATGGCAGAATAACTATCTTATTTCAAATTAGATGACCATAACAATTTTGCACAACTCGACGTGGAATTTTATTCTCTATTGATATGTTATAGCATACCCTATAGCTAAAATAAATATTTACATTCAATTTCTGGACATTTTTACGCAAAACATCTACATCTCAAAATGAAGCAAAATAAAAATTAAAAAAGTAAACAAATTGAAAAGTAAAAATAAAGTAACTAATGTCGCCCATGTGGTCCATGACAGATAATAATTCTTCTTCGGACACCTTAAGTTGTTGACCTCTGAATTTCTTCTTGCGAGAATTGCATGATTTTTTGTCCACGTTACTCTGCTCTTTATAACATCTCAAGGATTGAAGTCGATAGGTGTTATGTCAGGTGATCTTGGAGGCCATTCCCATGGTCCACCTGTCCCAATCCATCTGTCATCAAACAACAAGCTCAATTTTTCGGTTATAATTCAAGCATAATATGCCGGAGCATTATCCAATTGGTGCCAGCAATAAAAGCTCTTGTTCAGGCGCAGTTCGTCCAAAAATCTCGTACTTTTGAATTCAGTATGTCTAGATATTTTTCCGAAGACATGTTCTCGTTGTAAATGCAGAATGATAATTTATGGTTCATTAACAAGCACAAAACGTTGAAGCTAATTTTATGTCAATGATTAGTTTCCCGAACAAGATGGGGATTTTGGTTTGAACAAAAGTGATTGTTTCTGGAATTAACTATGCGTCCTTTGAAAATTAGGCCTCGTCTGTACAAATAATTCTTTCAAGAAAAGAGTTATCATCAAGTATGTCTATTAACTGCGTACAAAATAGTTCTCTTAGTTGGAAATCCACATCTACGAGGGCTTGCACATTTTGAAATTTATTATTATGCATTCCGGCTTTGTTGAGTATCCGCCGGACTGATGTATATGAAATTTCACTTGCAGCTTTTACCCCTAAAAGACCCTTGAGGATCTGCATTAAAGTACCTCAGAATGATAATTCAATTTTCTTCATTAAGTGTCACCGGTTTCTGCCTGTTTCTCTCGATTTTAACCTTGCCGTGATTAATAAATGTCCCATTTAAAAAACCAAACATTGGTTAATATTTCAAAAGCAATAATATGTAGAAAAACTAACGACGCCACTAGATTCTACGTAAAAAGTTATAAAATGATTTGTTTTTACCTTTGTGTCAAGTTGTCAAGATAAAGGGTACCTGAAAATCCAATATTTTCAATATCTCCTTGTAGTTGGGAAACTAAGAGGGCTTTGACAATTTTGTTTGCGACATCTTTCGTTCCACAACAAAGTAGCTTTAGCTTTGCGAAAAGCTATCATCCAGGGCTCGGATTATATGCAATTCGCATATTTTTTGCATAAGTTGCATATATTAGTGTATTTTGCCTAAATTGCGCATTTCCATATATTTTGCATTATTTGCATATTTTACAATTTTTAGGGGTTTCCGTATATAACAAAAGCCATATACTTGTGTCATGTAAGCAACTGCTAAGGTAAATTTATAGGCCGTTCAAATGTAGCTGGCGTAAAGGAGATTCCAAATTCCTGGTATTGTATACTTCGAGGGCTTCACTCAGATATAAGACAGTGCGCTAGACAGGGTGTGCTACCTCTGGGTTCTTAGAATCTACCGCCTCCTAGCTTTGTACATGCTATACCTAAATGAAACTAGTAGCTAGTAGTTGAGGGTATAAAAACTAATTCTTGGAAGGATTGTCGGTAATGGCACTCTTTTCTTTTTACTTTACATCAACGTGAAATAAATAGCAAAATGCAATTTGTAGGTATTCTATGAATCTAAAATTAACTAAAAGAACTAGGGTTTTACGATCGCCTTTCATAAAAACTGTGTCTGGAATTCCCAATAATAACTGCAGAATGTATTGAATAGAGTAACCGCCAGGTAATTCTATTCGTATCTTAAGTCTCGTAAGAAAACATGAAACGGGATTAGGGCTAATCTATTTACACGCCAGTAGTGTCTAGAATTGAAATAAATTGTTTTTCTTATTTAGTTTGCTTGTGCTGCTTGTGCTTAGTTGCACGCACAGTGAATTTACTTCATCTTTAGACAGTGTCAGTGTAGGGTTGTGTTTATTATTTTATACTGTAAAAAACTGTGCTCCAGATTGCCAAGCTGGATACGGCCACACTCAGGGCTTTCTGTAGATGGTCACAACGTTTTTTCTAAACCATGCGGGAAAGTGGTTACTTTTTATTTTAAACAACTAATCTATTTTCTTTGTTTTTCTAACCTTCGACATTAATCAGCCCAGTGTGTATTTGCTAAATTTTCCGACACATGATTTTTATAATCGAAAATTATAAAATTCTATCGAAATAAAAAATTAAATAAAGGATCAAAAAAATACCTTGCAGTTCTTAAAAAAACTACTGAAATACAAATTAAAAATATACTTCTTTATTTTTATTACCTAATTCACGGATATTGTATAAAAACAATACTAAACTTCTATTTAGCCGAAAAAAATGTAGATGCCTGTAGTAATATTGATTTCTTTTCGAACAGATTTCAAGCGCAAGGAAATATCTCATAGACCAACACGGTCTGCATCAAAGAAATTGTGAAAAACGAAATTCAAATAATACATCCCAAGCATCAATACGTGAATGTTTGGGAAACCAAACAGAGAAAGCAGAAGAGGATACGTTTAAATTTAACTTATGCAAGGCAATGGTTGCTTCAAACATTCCACTGAATTAATTAAATAACACTGTCTTTAAGTCATTCATGGAAAAATATTGTAAACAGTCTATACCAGATGAAAGTACTTTGAGAAAAAAGATGGTTGAAAAATGCCATTTAGGAACGTTTTCAGAAGTAAAAAGTCTTATAAAAAATAATTTTTGTTACGTTGTAGTAGATGAAACTCAAGATGTTTGTGGTAAATATATTGCCAATTTAATGATAGGCACCTTAACTAAAATTTCTTCATCTAGACCTTATTTAATTGCAGTCAAAGAATTAGAAAAAACAAATAATATAACTATAACAAGATTTATTCAAGAGGGTCTGTCAAACGTGTTTTTACCAAATGCTGTACCAGTTGATAAAGTTTTATTACTGCTTCTCGATGGTGCTTCATATATGGTCAAAGTTGGAATTCATTTAAAAATATTTTATCCCAACTTAATTCATTGTACGTGCCTGGCTTACGGGTTAAACAGGGTAGCAGAAGAAATTAGACAGCAATTTCCTTTAGTCAATGAATTTATTAATAATATAAAAAATTCTTCGTCAAAGCGCCTATAAGAGTTTAAAGATATAGAGAAATCCAGCCTGGGGTACAACTACCTCCTAGACATGTAATCACGCGATGGGGAACCTGGATCGAGGCTGCCTTATTTTATTTTGAACATTTTGGAGAAATCACGGATGTAATGCTTGAATTCGCAGATGAAGCAGGTGCGTCAGTGAAATAAGCAAAAATTATTTTAAAGGACTCCAAATTGAGCCAGCAATTATGTTTTATAAACAGTAATTATAAAATAGTTACAGAAACTATGAAAAAATTCAGCAGCAAAATGTTTTCCTAACTGAATCAGTTAAATTAATAAAACATTTCAAAAAAACTATTGATAAAGCAAATGGGCGTGTTGAAAAACAAATTACAAAAAAATTATCAGAAACACTCACAAAAAATGAGGGTTTTACCAAGTTAACGCAGCTAACAAAAGCTCTGAATGGAGATTTTTCAGACGATTTAAACAATGTAGACGCTACCATATTGTCAAGCTTAAAATATACTCCAATTACCTCAGATGACGTAGAACGGAGTTTTTCTTCGTATAAAAACCTACTAACTGAGAGAAGGTAATCTTTCAAAATAGATAATTTAGAGCGCCACTTAATAATATTTGTTAATAGTAATAATTGCAATAATAATATTAATGAATAATTAATTAATCATATAATTAGGGTCCTATGTGGTATTGATTGTGAATAAAATTACTAGCTTAGTCCTTTTAAAACTTGTTTTATTGGCGTTCTATGATTATTTATGCATTGCATACATCGATATTTTTGTGCATATTTTGTTCAAGTTGGTGCATATTTTTTTCAAATTTCGTGCATATATATTCGCATATTTCACCTAAAAAGTTTGCATATAAATCCGAGCTCTGAATCATTACTAATCTCCAAGACACCCAGTAATTACCATCAAAATGGGACGCCTGTACAGAAAAAGACAAGCATTTGTGAAGCCATAAAAAGACCATAAGAAACATCATAAAAAAGCCACTAGATATGTATTTCATAAAGTTATTATTTCTCTGGAAGAAACTACAACTAAATTTGAGTAATGCATTAAAATTAATATGTGTTTCACAAGAGGTACAAACAAATAGAATTCAGGAATGAGGTTAGCAGTGTCAAACTTCGGTTTACGTGTTATGAGGACTGATAATCAATTATTCAATAACTAAAACGTGAGTTTCAATGATGACACGCATTATCATTCTGAAAACTACTTTGTCACAGTCACGAAAGCTTTGCGCTTCCTCGTCAACCATTAAATACTTTATTCTCCCAAAGTGTGAAAGCGCAAATGTTTTGTAGGTTTTAGGTTCGTGTTTACAAGCTTTACATCATTTTCAAACAACTCGAGCTCCTGTCCTCCAATTTAACGTATGCTATATAAACTTTCTATTTCTGAAAATAACACCAGAAGATATTGAAAATGTCTGAAAATTCGATCACGAACTTGTATAGACGTGTATCAGCTTAGATTCTAACGTGTAAGACAAGAGATTACATTTAAATATATTTCTGCTTATTCGAAGGCCCTGGGAACGTGCACGATAGCCGGAACCTGCATATCATTTGATCTAATAACACGAACGCTCCAGCCTTATGTTGTACCTAGTCGATATTCTTACCATTAATATCTTTCACATAAGAAAGATATCTTCTAAGCAGTAAAGGTGAGAGTGCTTTTGTGAGCATAGAAACAAATTATTCATCGCAAGGAGTATGACGAGGACACTATTTTTAGTATGTCGGTGAAGGCTTTCTTTGCCATTTTCAACAATTTGTTACGCATTCAGCAAATAAAAAGTAGATTTTATCGTTTAAATCACCTGTTTTGCATATTAATTTAAAGAAAAAGTGGCATGGTAATAAAGTGTATTAAATTTGCCTTATAGACTAACCTGTTTAGATTGATCGTGAAAAGCTTACAGCCAGTAACACTTCAGAGCCATTTCACATGCCACGTACCGTCAGCGTGAAAAGTCAGGACGGATAACTAAAGTCCATGCGTTTAAGTTATTGACGGGCACAAATTCCAGCAAAATTAAAAGCCAATCAGAGCAACTATACTCTTATTCCCAAATGTTATGACTACATACATAAATGGGTTAAATATATGTTGGTAATAATAGGAAACCTATAATTAAAATATAACAAACTTTTTCATTTTTTAAGTTATATTACTAAACTGCACAGACTATAATCATATCCCTGACGATCCTTTAATTTACCTTGAGAAGAAACCAGACCTATCATCAACAACCCCCCGCTTAGTCCTGATATCAAAAAAGAAGTAATCCCCTGCGATAATCGTCTCGGCATCCCTAGAAAATACGGTCTCCCAGAAATCCACAAGCCTGATATTCTCCTTCGAACTATCGTGAGTTCCCACCGTTCATCCACGGAAAAACTTGCAAAACATCCAGCCAACATTCTCGAGCCATTAAAAGAAAACATGCATCTTATGTTACAAACTCCCCCCATTTGACCATTGAGCTTCTTAACAACAGCAATATTTCTCAAAATGACATTTTAGTTAGCTTCGATATTATTCTCTTATTCACTGATGTACCTCTATCTGAAACCCTTGATATTCTCTAACACATATTTCCTTCTCCAACACAAGTTCCACCAACAAGTATGAGGTGCTCCAATGGATTCACGACCCTCTTCTGCACTGGCTAACATTTTCAACAAAAATTTCGAGACACAAACCCTCAATTCATAGTAACTTAAACCAACCTGTTGGTTAGGATACATCGACGCCATTTTGGCTGTCTGGCCACACGGTAAAAAATCTCTGGACACATTCATTTCTTATCTAAATAACATCAAATCCAGTTCACCATGGAAATATAAAATAATTTTCCTTTTTCTTTCTTAGGCATACGTATCGCTAAAAACTCAGTCTTACACTGCGAAAACCAACCCATACTAATGGTTACGTTTTAAGACAGACATTCGTAGACAGACATTATGTATTCAAAAATTCTCCTTTTTAGTGAGTTCTCGTTAGAAAAAAATCACTAATGAGGAGATCCGGACTTTTTAATTTTGAAAAAATTTCTTCAAATGAGCGCAAACTAGGACCCCTAAAACCCATATCCGGGGTCCGTTTCAATTTTTATATGGATACATACACACACACATATATATATATATATATATATATATATATATATATATATATATATATATATATATATATATATATATATATTTGTGTGTGTGTGTGTGTGTATGTAGAACATCGATCCCAGTGTACTCCTTTCACTTTTTCAGTACAAACTCTAAAATTAACATCAACCGAGGTTCTGGCATTGTATTTGAGCAAGTTGAATATCTGCACTTCCGCCCTTCGGAGGGGGCGTAAAGCCGTCGATCCCGTGTCCATGCGATGTTGGGCACGTTAAAGATCCCTACCCTCCTTACAGAAAGGCAGAGGTTCGGCAAAAATTCCAGGATAGTTAGGTGAAACTGGCGTCGGTGATTGGCCATAGTTGCGGAAATAGGCCGAGGTTAAAGAAACAAAAACACACACAAAACATATATGTATGTATGTATCACCCCGATAACTGAAAAAATAATGGGCCGATTTTGATATAATTTGGTGATCACCTTTCTTTTGCAAGTGGCTTGTATAAGTTCGTTAGCCAGGAAAATGGGCCCAGGTTTTCCCAGAAAATTTTGTGTTTTCTTTCGGAACAAATTATATATAGGGAGATAAAAAGTAAGGACAACCAAATTTGGTAGGGGAGAGGAAGGCAGTTGTGGACAGGGGCACAAGTGGACAATTCAAATTACCCGCGTTAAATTTATTACAAAGAGTTCATCCTCTCGTGGCTAGGTGGCACTATGTCGCTCTACTTGTGGAAGAAGTTATAGTATGATTGTTATTGTTTAAGTGAATTTATGTTTATCAGTCTATATAACGACTCAAAAGCAATATTTTTTAATTCTGCAAAATTGTGTGTCAAGAAAGCAAATACCTTCTGAAGTTACTATTCTGTTGCGTTGGCTTTGTTCGTTATATTCACAACAGGTAGGCTACGTAAAAAAATTGTATTTTCATAACCTAATATATATATATATATATATATATAATCGATTTTATTCTTTAAGTGCATGTGGACATCGTATCTGGGCACAAGTGGATAGTATCCACTTGTGCCCCAACTTGATGAATTAATGAGCTATATTTAATTACAGCGCATAATAGTACGACACTTCATAAGAAAGACCGACAGGGCGAACAGTTCGGAAGAAACAATTTCTCAGGCTCTTCGTGATATAAGTAATCACAACGGTTCTATTAGGGAAGTAGCGCAAAGATATGGTCTAAAAAAATCTATGCTGCACAAAAGGTTAAGGAAAATTAGGGACCAAAATATAGTTGACATTGATGTTTCTGAAAATAAATATTGCTCAAAGTACCCAAAACAGCAGATTCTTTTAAATAAAGAAAAACTCGGGACGCAGCAAGTGCGTTATGGTAGTGAATTTTTATTAAATGCTTCAAATTTAAATAACTCAATTTTCTATAAACTTAGAGAGTTTAATTTCAATACGTAGTAAGGTTTTTCCTAAGGGAAGATATCCACAAAATTTCATTAAAATAACTTTGTAATTTTCGGAGAAAAAATTATTTTCGAAAGAAAATTTAAAATTTGAGTAACTCAATTTTCTCTAAACTTAGAAAGTTGAATTTTGGTACGTAGTAAGGTTGAGGCAACATATATAGTAAATTTCATTGAAACAGATTTGTTACTTTCGGAGAAAAAAAATTTTTTCGAAAGAAAACTCAAAATTTTTCCGGAAAACCCCGTCTGATTTTTCTGGATAACGAACTCATCCAAGCCATTAATAAAAGACAGGCACTTGCCAAGTTTCATCGAAATCGGTTAATTATTTTTTGAGTTATCATATATATATATATATATATATATATATATATATATATATATATATATATATATATATATATATATATATATATATATATATATATATATATATATATATATATATATATATATATATATATATATATATATATATATATATATAAACATATAAAAATTAAACCTATTTACAAATGAACTTTAATAAGATATTATGCTGTGACAATACCTCTCTCAAGCACCCTAAAATATAATCAAAATGTGCACAGTTATATATTTTTTATTTCTTTTTCCCTTGTCTTAATACACTACATATTTTATGACAATCGATTTCATTTACTTATTTGATTTCATAAATAGTCGGTTAATAGTGACTTGGAATGAAGTAGACACCACATCTTCAAACATATTAAGAGAATATAAGTAAATCAACAGCAACTGGGAATGAATTCGGTCAGTCGCCCAGCCACGTGGTTAAAAAACACTGTTTGTATGAGTGGTTACAACTCTAGCTCTAAATAAAAGGACTGTAACAGCGGCAGAAGCAGAAGTCAATGGAAGGTTTGTGTATTCGGAAAGAAACTATTGACTATTAATAACAACAATTGACTAAAAACGCTGCGAGTTGTAAGGCAAAAATAATTATACTACAGAGGTGATAAATGATAATACATTCCAATAGGGTTATATATAATCGTAAATGCTTCCAATGATTAACAATCAGTGAATTCAGTATTATTGACATTTCTCGGAAACTTACAAATGAATCTCATGAGTCAATAAGAAAAGCATTGACTAACCAACAGCAACCACATACTTATGATTTAAACATGTTTCAAATTTGAATAGCTCAATTTTCTGTAACCCTAGAAAGCTGAATTTTGGCACATAGTTAGGTATTTCCCAAAGCAATATGTAGACCAAATTTTATCGAAATTTTCGGAAAAAAAATTTTTTTTGAAAGAAAACTCAAAATTTTCCCGGAAAACCCCGTCCGATTTTCCTGGCCAACGAACTCATCCAAGCCATTAATAAAAGAAAGGCACTTGCCGAGTTTCATCTAAGTCGGTTAATTATTTTTTGAGTTATCAGACGGATAGATATATATATATATATATATATATATATATATATATATATATATATATATATAAATATAAATATAAATATATATATATATATATATATATATATATATATATATATATATATATATATATATATATATATATATATATATATATATAAGCATATAAAAGTTTAAACTGACCCCGGATATGGGTTCTAGGGGTCCTAATTCGCGCTCATTTGAAAGAATTTTTGCAAAGTCTCACCATCGATACCTCTCTATTAGTGAATTTTTTTAATAAAAATTCACTAAAAGACGATTTAGAGAAATACGTTGTACGTTCTTCTAGACTGCAATATGGATTAACATACTTTCAACTTCGCAAATTCGCATATGAATATGCAACGAAATTGGGAAAAACCATGCCAGAGTCGTGGAAGGAACAAAAAATCTCCGGAATTGAATGGATGAAAGGATTCATGCGCCGACATCAAAATTTATCCCTAAGAAAACCGGAGAATACTAGCCTGGCCAGAAATATCAGTTTTAACAGAAGTAACGTCGATACTTAAAAAATCTATCTAAAGTTTTTGAAAAATATAATTTCACTAGTGACAGAATAGCAAACGTAGACTAAAGTGGTATAAACACTGTTTTACAAATGCCAAAGATTATAAGAAACAAAGGCTGCAAACAGGTTAGACAGGCAGTTGCGGCTGAAAGGGTTACATTATGCGGCATAATAATTGCTGATGGTAACGTTATCCCACCTGCTTATGTATTTTCTATAGTCCGCTTTAAGGAGGTGTTTCTAACGGGAGCACCAGAAGGAAGTATAGCACTTTCATCACCCAGTGGTTGGATGACAAACGCTGGATTTATTGAAGTTGTAAAGAAGTACATGCACGCTTCCAAGGAAAATCCAGTTTTAATTCTATTGGATAATCAAGACACTCATGCCTCTCTAGATTTGATAATATATTGTAGAGACAATGGCACAATTCTTCTGACGTATAAAACACATCGTCTCCAACCGCTGGATGTATGTGTATTTGGACTTTTTAAAGTCGTGCAGCTTTTAATACTTGGATGTTTAATCATCCTGGCAAAGCAATAACAATATACGATATCGCTAGTTTACGTGCTTCGCCGTTTAATGAAGCTTTTAGTATGCAGAATATTATTTCAGGTTTTATTAAAACTGGGTGTTATGAACCCAAATGTGTTCTCAGATGAAGATTTTATAGCTTCTCATGTAACTGATATTGAGGATATAAATGCTCCGTCAACATCATCAAATAGTAACATCGAGCCTAATACCCAACAGCTTGCTACGACTTCAGTAGATCACGCCAACACAAATATGCAATCCACAGATGAAACAAAAATTGTAATAATTTTTGACATAAAATTAACTCCAGAGCAAATAAGACCCTATCCAAAGGTAGACAGAAAAAAATCTTCTAAAGGAAGAAAGGAGAAATACTCTGTCATACTTACAGTAATACCGGAGAAGACACAGATAGAAAATGAACATAGAGAGGGGAAAAAAGATAATAAAAAAGAAAAAGTCAAACAGGTCAGACAAGTATTTGAGGAGGACACGTCAGAAAGTGACATTCAAAATATATGTCAAGAGTCTGATTATAGTTCAATAGAGTTTTCTGAAGAAGAAATCGAGGATACCAACGATATTGAAGTAAATGATTTCGTCCTTGCTAGATTTGCTACGAAGAAAACCGTAAAATATTTCGTAGGACAAATAGTGGAAGTAACAGATACTGTGTTTTTGATTAACTTTTTAAAGATAACCGAGCATCGCACATTTATATTTTCACCTGTGAAAGGCGAATCGTATATCCCAAAGGAGGATATTGTTTTTAAACTTCCTATGCCAAAATAATCAAAATATGCACAGTTATATATGTTTTATTTCTTTTTCCCTTGTCTTAATACACTACATATTTTATGACAATCGATTTAATTTACTTATTTGATTTCATAAATAGTCGGTTAATAGTGACTTGGAATGAAGTAGACACCACATCTTCAAACATATTAAGAGAATATGAGTAAATCAACAGCAACTGGGAATGAATTCGGTCAGTCCCCCAGCCACGTGGTTAAAAAACACTGGCTGTATGAGTGGTTACAACTCTACCTCTAAATAAAAGGACTGTAACAGCGGCAGAAGCAGAAGTCAATGGAAGCTGTGTGTATTCGGAAAGAAACTATTGACTATTAATAACAACAATTGACTAAAAACGCTGCGAGTTGTAAGGAAAAAAATAATTATACTACAGAGGTGATAAATGATAATAAATTACAATAGGGTTATATATAATCGTAAATGCTTCCAATGATTAACAATCAGTGAATTTAGTATTATTGACATTTCTCTGAAACTTAAAAATGAATTTCATGAGTCAATGACAATAAGAGAAGCATTGACTAACCAACAGCAACCACATACTCATGATTTAAACATAGATGTTTCAAATTTGAATAGATCAGTTTTCTGTAACCCTAGAAAGCTGAATTTTGGCACATAGGTATTTCCCAAAGCAATATGTACACCAAATTTTATCAAAATTTTCGGGAAAAAAATTTTTTTTTTGAAAGAAAACTCAAAATTTTCCCGGAAAACCCCGTCCGATTTTCCTGGCCAACGAACTCATCCAAGCCATTAATAAAAGAAAGGCACTTGCCGAGTTTCATCTAAATCGGTTAATTATTTTTTGAGTTATCAGACGGATACACACACATATATATATATATATATATATATATATATATATATATATATATATATATATATATATATATATATATATATATATATATATATATATAACATATAAAAATTCAAACTGACCCCGGATATGGGTTCTAGGGGTCCTAATTCGCGCTCATTTGAAAGAATTTTTGCAAAGTCTCACCATCGATACCTCTCTATTAGTGAATTTTTTTAAGAAAAATTCACTAAAAAACACAGGTGACACTGTTCGTGCAGCCTCGATTTACAAATTGAATGTAAGCTTTACTGGATACAATGTAGGTTAAATAATGACTAGATTTGTTCGTATTTTTTTAAAGACTTGTACCTACATATAAGATATTTATTTAGTTTTAATTTTAAGTTCTGAAGTACAAATAAACAGTTCTGCGTTTTAGTTGCATTATTGGAGTATTTCATGTGTAAAAACCCAATCATTTTACAACTACTCAATATGTCCACAAGTGCCCCTCCCAAATTAGCACCGTGTCCAAAAGTGCCTAAACGTGGGGCACTTATGGACAATTGAGATACTATCACATTTATTAAACTAAAAAACATTATAAGTTTTTTTTTCTTCAAATATGAGTATGTATTGAACTGTGATATGGTATTATGTTTTAATTAGCGAAAGAGGTTTTTCATTTACTTCTAAATTGTCAGGGAAAATTATACAAAATCAAAAAATGTCAATATGTGCCCCTCTCCCCTACTCCTGTTTGTATTATAGACAGTGACTCACGTACCAAAATTTAGGTCTGTTAGTTAAAAGACAAAAAGTTGTGGGCATTGAAAGCAAAAAAAAAAGGGATTTTCCTCAAAACGTCAAAGTAGCGATATGGAACGTCAAAATTCGCAACGTTTAGGCAAAGAACCTGAAACAAATGCGGATTATGTAAAGAAGACGTCGCAAGAAGAGTGTTCTGCAAACCCTTATGTTTCAGCTTCAACCGCCATCGTCTTTCATTTTACTAAAATGTTTACAGAAAATTTATTTCAAATAGACCCCTTCTCTGACGGTTTGTCTGTAGGTTTAGTCAAGTTGATGCTTTGGCTGTAGGTTTAGTTAAGTTTATAGTTTAACGGTCCATAATTTTTGGCTAATTTTCATAAAAAAAATTCGTTATTGAGGAGACCGCGACTTTTAAATTTTAAAATGATTTCTTCAAATGAAAGCAAGCTAGGCCCCCTAGAATCCATATCGGGGTTTCTTTCAGTTTTTATCTGTTTGAATATATACAAGGTGACGGATTTCTACGGTAAAGCTCAATATAATCGTTATTATACAAGATACGAGAAAAAGTTGTATACGTTAATTATAGTGTGTCTTAGCTGCATCTTATAAAAATATTTTGACAATCACAGGATGGTCCATAAGTCGTTGGTGATCGCTGCAATTGTTTTTTTGAACACTCTTATATTATTGCATGTTTCCATTTTTAATTAAAATATGATGCATGTTTAAGAGAAAAAAAATCTAGACGCAGTAAGTGCGTTTTGGTTGGGAATTTTCATTAAATCCCTCGAATTTCAATAACTCAATTTGCTATTAACCTAAGGTTTGTTAGCTAGGAAACCAGTTTTCGCGGAAATATTGTAACTTTATTTTGGGAAAATGTTTGTAGATTCTCATACAATAAGTAATTTTGATAAAATATGGTACATTGTTTCTACTATATAGGTTATACCGGTAACCAGATTGATGTCTGCTTGCATTAGAAAGACATATTTGCTATTAAAAACATTTTTATGAAAACTCACTTCCATAACGCACTTGCTGCGTCCGGATTTTTTTTTAATCATACTGAAAAAATTAACAGTAAGGAAAATAAATTCATCTGATTAACAAGCTTCGAAACAACACACTAAAAAATTAATACCAATCGCGTGTCATTCTTGATAATGAGAAAAAATAAAAAAACACATCAATCTCATGTAGGAGATATTCAAAATGCATGTATTGAACGCCTTCGCAGCATCCTAATAGTAAATAAACATGTATTCTAACGTTAATCAACATCTTAGGTGTGACCAACCTAATCGCAATCGCTATTCTTCTTCTTAAGTCGTTTAGTCGCATGGTTTAGTTTTGAATACCACACGTTTTACACATCCCCATAAGAAGAAGTCTGAGAGCGTAAGATCGGGTGATGGTACTGGACATTCTGACGACCCTCGCCTGCCTATCCACCGATTTGGAAATATTATGTCGAGATACTATAGAATATTGGTTAGGTAATGTGCTGGTGCTCTATCCTGCTGGAACCATATCACATTCGCTAGAACTTGTGAGTTTACTAGATCAAGTTTGCCAAAGTTGGAAGGACATTATTTTGGACGAGTGCTAAATAATTATCTTTATTTAAATTGCCATCAACGAAAAAAGAACCAATGACATGGCTTCCAACTATCCCTGCACAAACGTTAACCTTTTCAAGTTATCTCATCCAGTGTGAATTTTATTTAGACCAGTAGCGACAATTTTGACGATTAGCATGACCGAGAAATGTAAAACTGCACACATAGAAAACAAAACATGGTCTAGTTAGATAATATTGCTAACAAAAATTTCCATCATTTGTTTACAAAAAGACGTTGTACCAAAATCGCCTTTCATTAGCTCCTGAGCTTGTATTAATTTATAGGAATGCTGTCGTCGCGTCGTGAGTGGGTTTTCATTAAACTCAAGCATCATATCTAGTTTTTTATCACTACTCAGTGCATTAGAAGGTTATTTTTGTATTTGCGTTACATGTTTAAGCTCGCGAAATTACTTTTCAACTTAACTAACTGCCTCTTGGGCTATAGGCAGAAAATCGGCAAATTTTTCTTGAAATAATCTTCGTAACCAATCATCTGTAGAATCATTATTTTACGCATTTCTGCTCAATAAACCATGCTTGTGAATTGCAGCGAACAACCGATAACTACTGTCTTGTGCTTACAATTTCACAGCAAGTTGCTAAGGCGTTTTCAACATAACTAACATTGCCAAGTATGAAGAGTGTTGATAACTTTTTTTGTCTTCATACACTGAATTTATTTTTGCTTGCTTTCTCGTTTTCAAAAATGATACGCGCTTAGTTATTAATTTTTAACGTGTTGTTAAGTCCGCCGATTACTATATGAAAACTGGAACCTGTGATGAGCACTGATAAGTACACTTGGAGAAGATGGAGATGATGCTAACGTGGTTAGTGACATAATCATAAGGTCTAAAAAATATGTGTTGTGGTGATTTGCGTTCTCCAACTGTACTTATTCGTCGATTGGATGAGTTTCTTTTTTTACTGTTAATTTTTGCAAGAAATTTTAAAACAGCATTTTTTAATAAAGAATGAAGAGGCATGTCATTTTTTATGTAAAATTCGCGTGTTTCGGGACTTTTTTATAAATATGCACAATAATTGAGATATTAAATGTATTCGATTTGGCGGTTTTACACTGTATATTTTTCAATGATTATTGTACCCCGTTTCTGATTTACCTTATTTTGAATTATAAAAGTAATTAGTTTTTACCTGTATCTTCATCTATATCGAAAAAAGGCACAAACGGATTTCCTTCAGGTACAAGTCCATATCTCACATCACGTGGCCGGCCTCTGTCACCATCTTCAGCATGTACTTTGAGGACAACATCACCCGGAACTAACGATGGACTCAGGGTTGTGGTAGGTGGTGCTAATTTGAAGATTGGTGGAGTATCCTGTTCATCCAGGACAGCAACTAGCAAAGGCCATGCTGCTATATTTCTGGTGTCTTTGTCTATTTCCGTCCAAGGATCCTTAAACGTAGAAGATTATTAAAGTATTATTGTTACAAAATAATTCAGCATAATATAATTACTGGTAATAGAATATTTGCATCATTTGTATACGACTTAATAGACAAACCAACCATCAAAAACGAAGTATTAGTCAAAAAATTATACTATTCTATATAAACATTTGTCACTGGATACACCACTTATAAACCTATATATATATATATATATATATATATATATATATATATATATATATATATATATATATATATATATATATATATATATATACATATGTAAAGCAGGAGACACAGACCGGTTTCACCCTTCTTAGGTTTCCTCATGCCATACCAGCGCTCCAACAAGTCAGCCTTAAGGCAGGCATTGTCATAATATGCAATGGAGAATAGCGCAAAGCGTCATCTCTGGTGTTGTGAGGGTTCTAGGCTTTCACAGCAGCTTTTATGTACACAGAGAACTCGCGTGCGAAAACAACCACTCCCCTGGCTAATACCACGACGGCTATCGAGTTACATCACTTGCTAGCTACCATCACTTCAATCCTACCGGGACTTGCAGCAAGTTCGCAGCAACCACTATGAGATGTTTAGGAATTAATTCTGGATATTTCTAAAAATGTTGGTATCACTAAACCAGAAATTAATATGTTCGTGACGCAGGAGGTACATTATAGTAGTGAATTTTTAAAAGAATTGTACACTATTAGTAAGTTATATTATTAAAACCAATCGTTTAAATTTAAATGGACCTTAGAGAGCGGTTTTAGGGGTCCCAGTTAGCGATTATTTGAAGACATTGCTATTTTCTATGGAGCTAGATAATTATAATTTGGTAGAGATGCCTGTAAGTACTGCAAGTCTCTTTAAAAAAATTCTTTACCATAAATTACTTGCTGCACCCAGACCCTTTTCAACACTAATTTACTGTTGCTGTATCCACACTTTTTGAAAATGATAATATATTGTAGCTCTCTAAGTGAAACTGACAACAAGGCATCCTCAATTTTATTTTTGGGAAAATATTTTAAACAAATGAAATGGGGTAACAACTTAAACATAAATTGAAAATCTTAGTTCGCTGCTGTGTCGCGGGGGTTCCCCTTTCCCTTCTGCATGCCCACATCCACCATCAATGCATAATCAATAACAATGTAAAGAAGAAACATTTCTTGGAAACAACCCCCAAGAAAGTTACAAGACCTGAGGTAAACATACGGGCTTTGGGCGGGGTAAACAGGATTTGCTGTTTTTTTCGCACTCACAGCTCACATTTCCTTTTTATCTTCTTCCCTGCCCAGCACCCCTATACACTCCTGGTCCCGTAACTTTCTTGGGGGCTGTTTGCAAGATATTTTTCTTGTGTTTTGTGTATTCAGAAGGGGCTCTAAATATGTTTCTGATTTTCTTTTCTAAGAAGCCCTCGTCTGCTAATGTGCAAATTTATCGAAAATTTAATTTTTATTTACAGAAGAGATGTACCTGCCGAATGATAAACGTGGCAGGTATTTTTCCTCATTAGTTGCTTGGATAGTCCGTTTAATCAACTCAGTAGAACCAGTTTCCGCAAACAAAATAACAAAAATCGTTTTTTAGAACAAATTTATGGTTGCCGGTGAAGCTCATTGTGTTATTTTTAAAATTTAGTACCCACGCTGCTTTTATATAGGTTTTAGTATGTATCAAAACAGAAGATTATAGTTTATTGGGAAAATGAATTATCACCATTCTAAATATTTTTATGTAAATTCGCTACTATAACGCACTTGCTGCACCTACACTCTCTTTAACACTTATTAACTATTGCTGTATCCATATTTTTGAAAATGAAATAAATAAATACAAACAATTTAATAATTTTCACTGAACATCTGTTTATAAACAACCTATAGGTATAATTTAAACCACTGTATGATATTATGTAGTTTCGTTTACCTCAAATATTCCATACACTACATGAAACATAAAAACTCAAAGTAAACAATAAGTACCTTATTCGCAGGTATTAGTGGATTGGCGGAGTAGATTTCGACGTCATCTTCTTCTTATTCTTTGTTCATGACGTCTGTAAACAAAGAAGAAGAAGAAGATAACCTCGAATTCGACTCCGACCATACTGCAGAGCGCACACGATTCTCTAATGACTGCTGTCTGCTGTCAGTTGGCAAAACAACAAATGACACTGATATATCTGTCTGACCCTGTCTAACATTATAGGCACCCTTTCAGGGTAATTCAATTCATGTCGTAAATTATTTACTTTTTATTTTTATAACTCAAGATTTACTGAACCAATTGAGTTCAAATCTTGTATGTGGGATCACTTATACGATATCTACGTGCGTGAAAAGTTTTATTTTCACATTTGTGGTAATTTAAAAGATATTGCGTTTACAAACAGTTTCTATATTATTTTCTAAAAGTATATGAGTGCCTAAACTGTCTATCGAACTCATCCAAGCTATTAACAAAATGAAGGCAATTCCAAATTCGGTTTCGATTGGTGAAGTATTTTTGAGTTATCGGTTGGATATATATATATATATATATATATATATATATATATATATATATATATATATATATATATATATATATATATATATATATATATATATATATAACATTTCAACTGACCTTGGATTTGGGTTCTAGGGTTCCTAATTCGCAGAAAAGAAATTTCCTAAAAGTCTTAATGAAAATTCACTAAAAGAAGAAAACCTATTATTAATGATGAAAAAATGAAAAAAATTGATTTTGAAAAAGTAGAGAAAACAAACACATAGTTTCAACTAAACTGGATTTGGCAAACAAAAATATAATAGCATTAATGCTGGAAATGTTCAAATTTTTGACCTATTATTATTATTACTATTTATTTTAATTGCTATTTATTATTATTATTATTATTATTATTATTATTACTAGTTCAAATTATACAATATCTCGTCTAAAAATATCGGTATTTGCTTGCACTTTTTGCTAAAAATCGTTTTGCTAATCGTTTAAATGTCATGCCCTATCACTCTTCCTTATTTTCAACAAAATGTTGCTTCTGATGCAATTCCAATTATCACCAACAGTTTTGGATTTTACAAATAACCCAATATGGGTAACACCTTCAACGGAGTCTTGGGGCAAAATCCTAAACGCATTGCTTAGTCTTTGGATACAGTCATCCATTGTTTTAATGGGGTTTTGGAAAGCTCACTTCTTATAGCCTCCCAAATGAAACAGCCTAAAACAGCTGAATCAGGAGATCGTGATGGCCACATAAATTTCGGTCATTAGCAATCCATTAATTATGAAAAGTGCCCGAGACAAAAGTTGTTAATTAACTGACCCGTTTGTGGAGCACCCCGGCGGTGCTAAAAAAATAATTCGGGACGAATTTTTATTAAATGCTTTAAGTTTGAATAACTCAATTTGCTATATACCTAGAAAATTGGTATATAGCAAATATATATGGTAAGGCCTTTATTGGAGCAACATACCTACAAGTTTCATCATAATAACTTTAACTTTTAAATAAAGTTGTTTTTTGGGATATATTTTTCTTTAGAAAAACTGGTATGATCGGGATGGCTAACGACCTCGTCCGCGGTCTTAACGAAATGAAGAAATGTGCCAAGTTTCGTTCAAATTAGTTTAGTACTTTTGGGTACGCGCTCGGAAAGACACACATACACACACATATACATATGCATATATATATATATATATATATATATATATATATATATATATATATATATATATATATATATATGGTAAGGCCTTTATTGGAGCAACATACCTACAAGTTTCATCATAATAACTTTAACTTTTAAATAAAGTTGTTTTTTGGGATATATTTTTCTTTAGAAAAACTGGTATGATCGGGATGGCTAACGACCTCGTCCGCGGTCTTAACGAAATGAAGAAATGTGCCAAGTTTCGTTCAAATTAGTTTAGTACTTTTGGGTACGCGCTCGGAAAGACACACATACACACACATATACATATGCATATATATATATATATATATATATATATATATATATATATATATATATATATATATATATATATATATATATATATATATTGAAAACGAAACAGACCGATTTGCGCCCAGAGAACTTTTTTTATAAGAAACGCTGAAACACGTCAATTTCAATATTGAGGGGGACATGTTTTGACATAAATCTCAACTTTGTCACATCAACCTCTTAAGGGTGGTGATAACAACCCTTATATTTTAAATAGGGAACATGGGTCGAGTGTTACATCATTTGAAAGATCTTTCTTTTCTGAATTCAGCACACAAATTTTTTTGGAAGTTTTATTAACTCGTTTAAAATTATTCACAGTTGAAGATGCAAAAACGCATTTCACTCATTCCGATAAGAAATGTGCTGATAGTCAACGTTTTGTTGGTTTGTAAACAAAAAATTGACTATCAGAACATTTCTTGTCGGAATGAGAGAAATGCGGTTTATTATTTCAGTTTATCGGTCGGTTTGATACTTGATAGTACTACCGAAAATTAATTTCACAATGGTGTATTCTGTAGAAGAAAGAGTTGAAATAATTACTCTTTTTTTCAAAAACGAGGACTGTGCCAACCGTACCGCAAATTTGTTTAATGAACGACATCCGAACAGACATGTTAACAGAAAATACATTTTGAAGTTAGTTGCAAAGTTTCGACAAAGTGGTTCAGTAGCCAACAAAAAACGGGATCCTGAACGTGAATTTCCGGTTAGAAATGAGACTACTGAGATTGAAGTTTTAGGATTAATTGCTGCAGACCCAACTTTGAGCACGAGTAAATTGGCCACTGTTTCAAACATCAAAAGAAGAATTATTCAGCGAATAAATTTCACCCGTATAAAATTCATCATGTACAACAACTAAATGAAGATGATTTTGATCGGCGGCTGTTTTATTAAACTCTACAGTCAATCGTCATAATTGCTGTTATTGGGCAGATAATAGTCCAAAAGATTTTTACGAAATCCACACTTAAACTCCACAGAAACTGAATGTCTGGACTGGCATTTTCGGAGACCGTTTAATTGGACCAATTTTTCTTGATAGCAATTTGAGTGGCGAAACGTATTTGGAGTTACTAGAAGATATCGTTTACCCTCTACTAATTAACATTGTTGAAAATGATAATCGCTATCAAGAAAATCAATTAGTGTTTCAACAAGATGGAGCTCCTCCGTATTTTTCACAACGTGTTAGAGAGTTTTTTTAACAGAGAGTTTCCAGAGCAATGGGTTGGGAGTAGAGGTGCTATTGAGTGGCCCCCTAGATCACCGGATTTAACTCCTTTAGACTTCTTTCTATGGGACCATTTAAAGAGTAGAAATTACGCAACAGAACCGGAGTCTCTGGAAGAATTACAACGACGCATTGTTGAAGAGTGCCGTCTAATAACTCCACAAATGTTCCAGAATGTCAGAGCTCGTTTTGAACAAAATTTGTACTTTTGTGTGGAAGCTGGTGGTCAACAATTTGAACACTTTACTTAACTGAATTAACATTTATGAACGTTTGGTTTTGTTTTTTAGTTTTTTTTAACGAAAAATTGACTAATTAGTGCATTTCTTATCACAATGAATAAAATACGTTCTTGCAACTCCAACTCTGAATAATTTTTAAATGAGTTAATAAAACTTCCAAAAAAATTAGTGTGCTGAATTTAGAAAAGAAAGAGCTTTCAAATAATGTAACACTCGACCCATGTTCCCTATTTAAAATATAAGGGTTATTATCACCACCCTTAAGGGGTTGATGTAACAAAGTTAAGTTTATGTCAAAACATATCCCCCTCAATATTAAAATTGACGTGTTGCAGCGTTTCTTTAAAAAAAAAAATTCTCTGGAAGCAAATCGGTCTGTTTCGTTTTCAATGCGCCACCCTGTATATATATATATATATATATATATATATATATATATATATATATATATATATATATATATATATAAACATATAAAAATTCAAACGGACCTTGGTTTGGACTCTGGGGGCCCAAATTCGCGCTTATATGAAAAATTTGTTGCAAAGTCTCACCATCGATAGCTCTCTATGAGCCAATTATTTTAAATAAAAAATCGCTAATATGTATGTATTCTGCCAATGGCAAATTTTTGAAATAAATTAGTGCTCATATTTTAAAAGCCAATGTTCAGTTTTAAAATTCGGTGTTGCAAGGGCATTCACATTTAAATTTTAGCACCATTCTGCCAATCACAGAAATCCATTCATTTGACCAACTTCGTTTTTTGGTTGGAAAGAGCTAATTGAAAAAGAATTTTAGATTAAATTGGTACAGCCATGGCGAAATAACAAGGGCTTACCCTGTAAAACAAATATGTATTCAGCGTTAAGCAAGATTTTAATGTAGCCTTACTTATTCATGTTCTAGAGTGTTGGTGGTTCGGTGGTAAGGACACGTACCTCTGAACAGAGGGGTACCGGTTTCGATTCCCATGGTTTCTCTTTCACTTTTTCAGTACATACTGTACAATTAACATCAACCGAGGTTGATGTATTGTATTTGACCTAGTTGAGTGTCTACACGGTCCGCCCTTTAGAGGGGTCGTAATGTCGTCGGTCCGTGTCCATGCGATGTTGCGAACGTTAAAGATCCCTACCCTCCTTACAGAAAGGCAGGGGTTTGTCAAAATGTCCAATAGAGTGAGGTGAAACTACTCCCTGGAGTCGGTGATTAGCCATAGTCGCGGAAATAGACCGACGTTAAAGAAAAACGAATATTTTTGTTCTATGGCTAGTAAATTAAAACAGCTTTTTTTTATCAAGTCATTCAGAGAAAATGTAATAAATTTTTTGAGGTATTTTTTGTCATAATTACTCCACCCACTAATATTCTAGTGTTTTTATCTGCCCTCTAATCTTTTGTTGCCCAAATACATAAATTAAGTAATTATTTGGTTTGACGACTGATCATTTTCCAAACCCTTCTTCATGTCGGCAATATCTTTATGTATTTTCCTATTTTCATAATTGTCAAGAATATATGAATTGCTAATGTTTAATTCGTTGGCAAGAATAATGTGGGTCAACCTATAATTATGATTCATTCGGCAAATGGTTTTCTGTGCTGATGTTATTTTATTTGTAATTGGAGTTTACGCAAATTAAAGTATTGTTGAATATGTAAAAGCTAATTGTGATATTTTTGGTTCCTCACACCATGTACAGGGTTGGCCAAAGTAAACGCTGTCTTATAGAAACTAATCTTTCCCTCAGATATAGCAAAAAATGGCCCCCGTCTACCAGGCTCAAATTTCATGAGAAACTCACTGATGCAACCAATATTTTGCTATCTCATCGTTTTGCCGCTAGATGGTGTTTCGCAACTTTAGTCGATTTGTTTGATGTCCTATAACTTTTTTATTTTTAAAGATAATTGATCACTAAAAAAACTTCCTCACGTCAGTTTTTGATTTTTGGTTGAAACATTTGCTATAGCAAAAAAAATTGCTTATAGGACACCCGTAAATTTTTACATTTTCTTGTAGTACTTAAAATCCTCTATATACTATATATATATATATATATATATATATATATATATATATATATATATATATATATATATACTGTATTTGTTTGCTGTACGTTTGTGATTTCTTATTGGTTTGAGTGGACTGCAGTTTCAAACCGTCCCGGTTCATCATCAGCACACTACTGACTATTATCACTCCTGTGTGGTCTACGTCTGAGGACCACACAGGAGCAATAACAGTCAGTATTGTGCTGGTGATGAACCAGGACGGTTCTAAACTGCAGTCCACGCAAACCAATAAGAAATCACAAACGTACAGCAAACAAATACAATGTATATTTAGAAGTGATTACAGTGTAGTGCAATATTCCAAAAGATAACACTTTACGATAAGGTTTTAAAATACACTAACTGTACATCAAGTAGCCATTACAGCTCTTAGCACTAATTGACAATTACTGTAAAGGAAAAAAAGTTGGCGGCTGAAACATTAGTTTTAGAGATTTTGAATTTGGACAGAATCTGCTTTCATATCTGAAATATATAATACTCTACAGTGTGTCCCAAACTGGATGTGAATGTATTGCTATCTCCGTTATTATTAGATATAGGGAGACGGTTAAATTATCAATCTTTTGTAGAATTTCATTTCCGTTCCAAATATGACTTGTATTTTGCCCCGCTCTTTTCATTTTTGAGTTATTTAGAAAAAAAAACAAAATTTGTCGATTTCTTTTTTCTTCAATATCTAAGTAGGCGTTGATCTGACATGTCTAAGACTTGCACATTATCAGGACACTTTTTACAGAGTAATCTTTTTGTGCTATTCTCAACTTTGGATTGTCATTTGTTTTTGAGCTACAGGTATCAACGTTTGTTTTTATTATGGCAGCCACGTCGGATTTTTTGCTCTTGTGATAGCCTGTGAAAAGAGCTTTCCAATGACGTACAACATGCTTGACAAATATTTCAATTGCATTGATAATTTTGAGAAAAACCGTTTTGAGGATAGTAGGCTATGAAATCCAATACCAGAAAACAAATGACAAAAAAAGTGTTCAAAAAGCATGGAGTCTAACAATAGACTTCTACTTTTAACATAATTTTCCGTATTGATTCACGATAAAAAAAGGGAACTTTGAACATACCAATGAATCGGCCCATTATTACAAATTGTATTTTACATTACAACATTATCCTAAATAAATTATAATTTAATTAAATAGGTAAACCTAGTAAATAACTAAATTTACTAACAGAACTCAATAAAAAGCAGATTAAAGATTTACGAAGACGCCTCTGAAAATTTTTTGATTTTTAAACGTAAGTCAACTGAAAAACAACAGAAGTGACCCATCTATTAAACGATGGTAGCTTCCACGCAAAGAAACTACCAATGCCTAGAAATGACAAAAGAAATAATGCCGTCTTACAGGCTTCAAATGAAAAGCCTCCGCAATCTGTTCAGTTTTATGGTGAACAAATTGACGTTCCAAAAAGTACGGTACACCCTGTATTAAAACAAAGTCATTACCATCCATAAAAACCTACAATCGTACGAGGCTTAAATGTTGACGATTACCCTAAGCGACTTCAATTCTGCAGATGGTATCAAGGACATTGTCAGCAAGATGAAAATTTCCATTTGAAAATAATATGGACTGATGAATCCAAATTTACAAATTGTGGTGTGTGTAATTGCTATAATAGGAATTATTGGGCAAACGAAAATCTTAATCTAAAGGAAGAAAAACGATTGCAAGACAGATTTGGCATTAATGTTTGGTGCGGCTTATTAGGTAAAAAACTGTTATTTTTATTTGTAGATTAGACAGTTAGTTTAATTCAGGTAACTTCATTGTTGGTCCGTTCTTTTTTGAAAATAATTTAGCTGGGGAAAGGTATCTTACTCTATTGAGAAATGATATTTTAGCAACAATTAGAAGAGTTCATGATAATTGAGACGAGATTTGGTACCAGCAAGACGGTTGCCCAGCTGACAATGCTAGGATCGTCAAAGAATTTTGTACCAAAATTTTAATAATCGTGTCATTTGTAACAATGGGCCGGTTCGTTGGTGTGCTCGAAGTCCTGATGTAACACTCATGGATTTTTATTTTTGGGGTACTCTGAAGAATAATGTGTATAAATTAGATCCACCACAATATATCAATGAATTAGGAAACATAATCACGGAAGTTATAAATCATATTAACCGAAACACCCTCACCCTTTTGGCGCTGTAATGGCTACTTGCTTATACGTTTAATTTATTTTAAAGTCTTATATATCGTAAAGGGTTAGATTTAGATATACAGGGTGTTTCAAAAATGATGGTCTATGTCACAGGTGCACATTCAGCACAAAAAATAAGACTAATTTTTCATATAAATATGGGTCCGAAAATGCTTAGTTTTTTAAATACAGCGTGTTAAAATTATTTGTTTTTGTCAGTTTTTCACTGATAAGTCGGAGTCAAATTAACATGTTGACGTAAAAATTCGCATCTGGGGGTTTTCGAGGGCAAGAAACTTAAATATGTTATTGTAAATAACACTGCTGGCAGAGGGCGCCACCTGTAAGAGATGGCTTGCATTCAATTGGCTATAATTTTTTGATACCCAGTAACATCGACCTACCGTATAGCTACATTACAGCCCTTATCAATTGTAAGCAAAAAATGTATAGTTGATTTAAATCTCTCAGACACACCATTTTCGAGATTTTTAATTTGTGTATGTCGATGTCGCTCAAAAATTAATTCTCCGAGAAATCATAGGAATACATTTTTTACCTTTTAATTCCTATCAGTATGCATAAACTTAATTTTCTTATTTTCTAGTTAAAAATTAAAACCTTACCAGAAAAAAGAACCGACAAGACACAATCGTGAAGATAAATAAAAAGCCATGATAAGAAACTTTGAACAAACCATTTAAAAAAGTGGTTTCCATCGTTACGGGGCTTGACTTTTGCGTTTTCTTCGTGACATATACTACATTTGGCTTTTACGTCTGAGGCTACTCACTATTTTTAAGTAATTAATTGTATTGTCCGTAATTTTTCTAATTAAATATGGAAGTCTTTACCAACAATGAACTAACAGACATGCATGTTATGTATTCACAGGCTTTTGGTAACTGTTATGATGCGAAACGACTGTATGAAGAAGCCTTCCCAAATCGGAGAATTCCAGACAGAAGGATGTTTCAACGGACTGACATCCGCCTGCGAGAAACAAGTACATACTTACATTATCTAATACATCGATCTGTCTCTTTCGAATATATATATATATATATATATATATATATATATATATATATATATATATATATATATATATATATATATATATATATATATATATATATATATATACCAGGTACCCTTAATAAAGTTACTGCTAATCGAGGCAGACCACGAACCACGAAGTGCACGAAATCCTGATTTTGAAGAGACTGTTCTGGATTAAATTGAACAAAATCCAAAAATACGTACTAGGGAAATGGCCAATCATCTGGGAGCATTCAATTTAACGATATGGCTAGTTCTTCACGAGCAACAATTGCGTCCATATCATATCCAACGTGTGCAGGCACTATCGCCTGAAAGAGATTTTATACCTCGCCTACAATTTTGCTAATGGTTTCTTCAACATAATAATGTAGAGAACTTGTTGAAGTGTGTATTGTTCACTGACGAGTCTGGATTTAGGCGCGACGGGATCGTCAATTTTCGTAACAGCCATATTTGGGCTGACAAAAATCCCCACGCAGTTTTTGAAAGGCATAATCAACAGCAATTTTCCTTAAATGTATGGGCTGGAATTGTAGGGTCTAATTTGATGGGACCAATTTTCTCACCTCACAGACTTAATGGTACAACTCGTCTTGAATTCCTGCGAAACCAACTAAATGGGTTATTAGAAAATGTACCTCTTGACATAAGACACAACCTGTGGTTTATGCATGGCGGAGCCCCCCCCCCACATTTCGCCCTAAATGTCAGAAATTACCTAAGCAATACTTTTGGACGCAGATGGATCGGACGCGGTGGACCTCAGCCATGGCCGACTCGATCCCCTGATTTAAATCCTATGGACTTTTATTTATGGGGTCATCTCAAAAGTATTGTTTATGAAGCAAATGTTGAAAATGTTGATGATCTGCAACAAATAATTGTACTTGGATGCGAACAAATTAGAAATACAGCAGAAATATTTCACAGAGTACGACGTTGTATGCTCCGCAGAATACGAAAGTGTATTGAAGTGGAGGGTGGCCATTTTCAACATTTATCGTAGTCAGGTATTATAAAAGGTTATAAACTTTTTTATTTGTTGTTTTATTTGTTGTTAAAATTTGGAGACAATACAATTAATTACTTGAGAAAAATTAATTTTTGAGCGACATCGACATACAAAAATTGAAATATCTCGAAAATGGTGTGTCTGAGAATTTGGATCAAATATACATTTTTTTGCTTACAATTAATAAGGGCGCAACGTAGCTATATGGTGGGTCGATATTACTGGGTGTCAAAAAATTATAGCCAATTGAATGCACTAGTCTTACAGGTGGCGCCCTCTACCAGCAGTGTTATTCACAATAACATATTTAAATTTCTTGCCCTCAAAAATAAAACAAATAACTTTAACACGCTGTATTTAAAAAACAAAGCATTTGCGGACCCATGTTTATAGGAAAAAATAGTCTTTTTTTGTGCTGAACGTGCACCTGTAACATTTTCTTTTCACAATCCGTATTTGTTTCACGTTCTTTGCCTAAACATTGCCAATGTTGACGTTTCAAATCGCAACATTGACGTTTTGAGGAAAACTCCAAAAAAAATGTCTTTAACTGCCCATAACTTTTTTGTATTTGTGGGTAATTTACCTATAATAACATACTATAATAACATAAATCAGCGTACCAAATTTGGTTGCCCTTACTTTGTCATTTCCTGAGACATAAATTTTTTTAGAAAAAGAAATACCAATTTTTTCAGGAAAACCTGGGCTGATTTTCTTGGCTAACGAACTTATCCAAGCCACTTACAAAAGGAAGGTACTCACCAAATTTGATCAAGATACCCATTATTTTTTGAGTTATCGGTGTGATAACTATATATATATATATATATATATATATATATATATATATATATATATATATATATATATATATATATATATATATATATATTCAAATTGACCCCGGATATGTGTTCCAAGGGGCCTAATTAGCGCTCATTTGAAGAATTTTTTTATATTCAAAAGTCGGGATCTCCTCATTAATTATTTTTTTTAAAGAAAATTCACTAAAAAGAAATAATTAACAAAATGGATGTCGACAAAGTTTGTTACAAATGTCATTTATCTACCTAATTGAATTAATCTAAAATGTAACTGCAACTTTAGAAGTAAAACAACGACAAATCAGTGTAAGTGCTCAAAGTGTTCGCTATTTACGGCAATGCATTTTCTCACTCGTTTATTAAAATTATCTCTTACTTTAAAAAATTATTTTTCTTGAGCTCTAATATCATTAACTCCCTGTACGATCTTTACGTTTTCATTTTTTAAAGTAAATAATGCAACTTTTCAAAAAAAAATTTATCTCAGGTACCAATTTTTTTTCATCCTCATTTAATTAGTAAGCAGGTCTATGAAAAAACAGCAAAAAATATGGTTATTATTTAAAAAACCTTATAAGGACGTCATAATTCAGAAATAGATGACTTCATAAATGTAATTCTTACGTCCTAAGTTGCAATTGAAAAGATAAAATTATCCTGTTCGAGCGTTTTTCTTACATAATATAATAATAATAATAATAATAATAGTTTATTGTTCATTTCAACAAATACAGAATAGTTCAAAAGTCGATTACATTACATAAGACTAATCTAAAAATAATTCTAATCTATTGTTAAAATCTAATTTAGGCCTTATTCTAATTTCAATTTAAATTTAAATTTAATATCCTACAAAATATTTTTAATGCGTGTACTGTAAACCCGTGCGGGTTTGTGTGTACACATTATTTATTTATGTCGCGGTAATGGAAGTTCGATATTATTTAAGGCACGTTCATAAGAGAAAAAACTATATCTATATAAAAAAATAAAGAAAAATGTTAGTTTTAAAAATTATATAATATATAAGACGAGTTGAAGGGAATGAATGTAAAGAAGAGAAAATATATATATACCAACACAAAAATAAACATCAAATAGTTTAACAATAAAATAGTGTTTGTTAAGCTTGTGAGAGTTTTTTGCGTAATTGATCCTTGTTTGTCTCGTACCACTTTTTAAAAGAACCTACGAAATTTTGAAAAGTACTTTGTGTGCAGTGTGCTGGAATCTCATTGTATATTAGTGGCCCCATGTATGAAATGTGCTGTTGTGAAAGATTCAAGGACCTAAAGGGAACTGTTACTTTGCTTGAGCTAATTGATCTTGTTGTAATAGAATGAGAGATAGGTGAATGATAAATGGGGAATTGTTTCATAAATTTAGCAACTGAGAGTATGAAGAGGTCTGACACTGTGAATATACCGCTATCCTGAAACACTTTTACACTAGGATATAATATTGTTCTATTCAGCATTGTCTTTATGATCCATTTTTGTGTTATGTTCAGGCATCTCTGGTGTACCTCGTATGCGTTTCCCCAGGCTATGATAGCATAGCTAAGGATTGACGGAACAATACAAATATAGACGCACTTTAGCCACTTCCACGATAAAATATGCTTTAATTTCTTAAATTTATAAACTGTTTTTCTCAGTTTGTTGTTTATATAATCTGTGTGAAAATTCCATTTCAACAGCTGATCAATAATGACACCTAAATATCGTGTGTTGTCTGTACGTATTATTTTGTTAACGCAGGAGCAGTTATTTTTATTATTATAGCAGTCATAGTCATGTATAGTAATACTGTTCATATCTGGTATTTGTGACAATCTAGGAGCATATGTTATAAATGTTGTTTTCTTAAGATTTAAAGTCAACAGATTGGAGTCGAGCCATGACTTTACCGCCATAATACCCTCAGCTGCTGTTTCTTTTACAGTTTCCCAATTAGATTCTTGAAAAAGTAACACCGTGTCATCCGCGTAGCATACAATTTTTCCAGGAATATGACATATAAAAATTTAAACGGACCTTGGATATGCTTTATGGGTCCCTAATTCGCGCTCATTTTGAAAAAAATCCGAAGGTCTCATCAACATCTTCCTATTAGTGAATTTTCTTAATAAATATTCACCAATAACTAGATTTCCCCTATTAAGCTAACCGCTTGAATTTTGATATGTAGTAGCAGCAGCATGGGTACTAAACTCTATAAAATAAAACGTGATAAGCCTTGAAAATACACATTTATTTCGGAAAAGCCTTTTTTGTAAGATCCAGTTTAGTTGGGTCAACGGCAGTAAAGCGATTTACAAGAAAATTACCTGCCACGTTTGTAATTTGGTAGTCCATTTGTAAATAGCTTGGATAAGTTCGTTAGGCAGCCTGATCGTATCAGTTTTTCTCAGAAATAATTTTAAAAATCTTGGAAATCTTTTGTAATTTTAAAGAAATTTGTAATAAAAATCTAACTTGAGCGAAAGGCCGTTTGTCGCAGCCAAACCCCTAGAATGAAAAAAATAAATAAATAAAAGTCTGCTCTAAAATATCAAATTAAAAAATCTCTTGGTTTTAAAAACTGAATTTTAAACCTTTAAAGTTTTTTCTGAAAAGGAAGGCACGCGGATAAAAATGGTGGAAAATAAAAACAGTTTATATTAGCAAAATAAATAAAAATTCACTAAAAGACGATATACTGAGTTAAAGTACCAAAAGATTTAAATTAAGTTTTGTACGCCAAAAAAGAGGGAGAAGCTAGAAGCTAGAAGGACGCAATATGTTAGGTAATTCATGGTTATATTGCTTATGTATTACTGACAAATACCAGATCTAACTTCAAACTGACGTATTTGATAACCTACAAATTTCTTATATATCGTGAAACATATGCTCTTTTTCTTTATGTTCATATTTTATTTTCATCATATACGTTTATTATCATTCTTTCAAATTTGTTAATTATCTAACTAACCACAATCCACCCTTATGGACATTCTTTATTATAACGTATTTGCTGCGTCCAGACACTTACTGTTTATGTTGTTTCAAATATAATAAAAGTTTGTATAGCAATATATATATATATATATATATATATATATATATATATATATATATATATATATATATATATATATATATATATATATATAAACATCACACTAGAAGTCTATTGTCCTATTTTGTTTTATTTTTAACATCATATTTTTGAAAAAATCATCAACGCATGTAAACAAAAACAAGAGTGCCATTAAGAAAATCAAGTAATCTAGGCAGAGTAAGCTTCGATTCTCACAATTTATAATAACTACAAATGTCAAATGAAAAGATTCGTAATTTTCATGATTCGTTTTTAAAATTACAAACCTTCTTACAATGAAGTACACAATCGAAGAGAATGTTCAGGTTATAAAATTATACTATTCAGGTAATAGTTTAAAAAATGTATGTGATTTGTTTAGTGTTAAATATCCAGATAGACCAATACCAAATAAATCCACAATTCAACAGTTAGTGGCGAAACTTAAAACCAAGGGTACACTTTTTTGAATAATGCCACTGCGGTAAATAATTAAATGAAAATCAAGTAAGAGCAAATTCAAACGAAAAAGAACTGACTATTTTACTGCATATCGAAGAAAAAAAAAAATCTCAGTATTAGGCAACTTGCTAACGAAACTACTGAGCAATCTTCAACAATGTTTAGAACATTGAAGAAACATAATTATAAGTCATTTTAAATACAGCTGCGATTAAGAATTAGAGGATGGTGATAAATAGCGTAGAGTCCACTTTAGTTACCAAATGATGTAAAAGACCAATAATGACATAATAATGCGGAATTTACGGCAGGCATATTATTGAACCGTTTTATATTGATAAAAATTTGAAAACGAAGGTTATTTAGGCTTTTTGCAGAATAGAATAGGACATTTATTAAACGATGTTGCTACGGAAAATCAAGAGATCTGGTATCAGATGGATGGATGTTCTGCACACAATACCCCTTGCAGTGTGAGAATATTTACGCAATGGGTTTCATATTATTGGGCCAAACCATAATATTTTATGGCATCCGAGATCTCGTACCGCACGACTTTTTCTTTGGAGGTCACATAAAATCGAAAATTTATACTGATGTTCGGTTTGAAACTCTTTAGCAACTTAAAGACGAAATTTCGGCAGAATGCGATAGAATCACGCAGTACCAATTGAACATTGTTAGATTTGAATTTAGGATATAGTTTACAACTGATAAAGTATTATTTCAACATCTTATTTGATTTTAGTTCCACGCTTCTGTTTTGATAAAACAAATGATGAAATAAACTTACTTGTTCTTGTTCAATATTGCTGTTTTTTAATAAAAGAAAACAGTGCAATAGACTTCTAATGTGACGCTTTAAAAAAGTCAATACAATTTTGTTCTAAACTAACAGAGGAAGTCAATATTTCAGGATTTAAAAATTTGCATGCAAATCTCTATGTTGCGTCGTTAATTGAAGGACCCTATATATATATATATATATATATATATATATATATATATATATATATATATATATATATATATATATATATATATATATATATATATATATATATATATATATATATATATATATATATATATATATATATATATATATATATATATATATATATATATATATATATATATATATATATATATATATATATATATATATATATATATATATATATATATATATATATATATATAGAAAGAGAGAGAGAGAGAGAGAAAGGTAAAGGGTGAAACCGCATATACGTATTTCCAGCTCATCAGCTCTTATCAGTACGGTATAGCCAGATGAACATGGGAAACAACGCTGGATGTAGGAACAAATACACACCGAGTCACAGCAGGTAACCAGTGGACATTTGTGAGTTTGTTCGTTCTTCCACCGTTGTTTTCCATCTTCGCCTGGCTATTGAAAATTAAATTAGTTAATTAATTATATGAGCTACAGTTTATGTCAGTAGTTACGTGAAAGGTGGCTTGATTAACAATATTACTTACATTTGCTAAAATTGTTAAATGATGAACAGTCCTAACTTCATAGTCCAACGGACTCAACAAGATGATTGTAGCATCGGAATCCTTTTCATTAACAGTTTTCTGGTAAACACCGAACTGTGGGGAACCCCAGAGTTCTATGAGAACAGGCTTAGGTCTTGCTGGATTGCCTCTTGCTCTTACCGTACCTAGTTCTGTGTTCCGCCGAGCACTTTCACTGACAGCCAACAATGCCGGAGCACCAGGGAAAATGTAACTAATTGGAGTCGAAGCATTTGTAGCACGAAAAGAACAATTCATACTCGCACTCTCTCCTTTAATATTACTTACTTCTACAATAAAATCATAAAATCTTCCCACTTCCAGTCTCCTTCTGAGAATCACATTCGCTTGGCAAATAGAGTTAAATGAAGTACAGTTTAGGCTATCTATAGAGACTGTGATGGATTTTCCGACCAGAGAAAACACTAGAGGGTAGTCGAAAGTCGGATCTGAAGCTCTTAGCCTGTAGATGATTGAACTCACAGCTGCGTCCGCCGGCACGAGGACTTCATGGAGACGGGCTGTTGGATCAAATCTTGGAATGGAAGCCACTAGTAACGGTCCGCACATGAAGAGCAGCCAGCGCATAGCGCTCTCTGTTCTGTGCCAGCCAGTTTTGACACGCAACCCTGTGGAATGGACAATCAATTATTCTTTACAGTTGAGAATTGTACGAAAGTAAACAAGTTTCGTGTTGGTGGAGGATTTCGTTTGTTGACCCTTCCAATTTAACGAATTATGAAACAGGTGGAAAAACTCATAAGCAATTATCTCAAACTTTGATTTTCTTTGATTTTTATAGCCGATTATATTTCTTATGCTAAATAGAGGTTCAAAGTTCTTTGGATATTGGCGTATTAATTGTGAAACTATAAAAGTGTGTACAGAAATACACTGCTCAAAAATAGTCAAATCACATTACGTTTTCTGAATTTATTTTTCTATAACTAAATGTGTAATAACTAATGTGGAATTCTCTATTAAAATTAAATTAATCAAGGAAGCAAATATTAGGATTTAAAATAAGGATTTTGTGGTTAATTTATATTTAAGACAAACAGGGTGATTTATATAACGTTTAAGATCCCGTTTAACTGATATAAATAGAAAAGTTGTACGGAAGCTTCTTCTACATTTAGTCCACATTAAAAAAAATCGAGCATGTATCACTAGTTCTTTTAGTTTAGGATTTTCTCTCATTAAAACAATATAATATATATGCTACTATACATTTACTTTAGTTGTTTGCAATATATAGAAGTTTGGATTTAATAATTTGTTCAATATCAAGCAACCGCTGACTGTTAGGTCACCGAGTGCACCAAAATTTATTTTTTATTTAACTGTTACCAGGATATAAAACATTTCTAGTAGTCTTTTTCAAAATAATACAGGGAGTTGTGTAACTGAGAAACAATTATTCTCCTGGCCCTATAATGTATATATATATATATATATATATATATATATATATATATATATATATATATATATATATATATATATATATATATATATATATATATATATATATGTATATATATATATATATATATATATATATATATATATATATATATATATATATATATATATATATATATATATAGGTTTGGGAGAAGGTATGGAACAAAGCCAATAACTTTAAAACAAAAACAATGTTATTGATGAAACTTTGTGTAATGGCGCGTAATGCATCTGAAGAGATGTTTTTTGTTGTAAATATACTTTCGGTTTGACCGGAATTACTGTTTAACTGTTATAAAACCAGGATATAAAACATTTCTAGTAGTCTTTTTCAAAATAATACAGGGAGTTTTGTTACTGAGAAACACTTATTCTCCTGGCTCTATAATGTGTGTGTGTATATATATATATATATATATATATATATATATATATATATATATATATATATATATATATATATATATATATACATACATACATACATACATACATACACACAGGTTTGGAAGGAGGTATGGAACCAAGCCAATAACTTTAAAATAATAACGATGGTATTGATGAAACTTTGTAAGCAAGTGTAATGGCGCATAATGTATCTGAAGAGATATTTTTTGCTGTAAATATACTTTAGGTTTAACCGGAAGTACCATAAACTTTATTGCTTTGAATGGGACTCATATAATATTTTGCAGATTGTAATAGACCTTGCTTTTCCAAATTCGTCCATCCTTAGTTTAGTATCAGTATCTGAAAAAAAAAACAGCAAAGATAGAGCGCTTTACATTTACTAAGCAAATAACTTTATTTACTGTAAATTGATAAGGAAAAATCTAGAGAAGTGAGGTCTGCGGTGAGAGCAGGTTACTCAATAAATCATCTTCGTCCAATCCATCGATTTGGAAAAATAGCTTAAAAAAATTCGTTACTCGTCTATTATAGTGGGAAGGCGCTCCATCCTGTTGAAAGAAAAAATTCTGAGGTAACTACCCATTGTTTCAAAGAGCAGGAATAATTTGGTTGATGAAGAGGTTTAAATACTTTTCCCCCATTCAAATTTCCGCCTATTAAAATTGATGTATAACCCTGTTTTCTACAATTCCCATCAAAACATTCAACTTTTGTGGATTTCGGGAATGAGCTTCACGAATACATTTAGGATTCTCATTTGACCAATGCCTTGAATTATAGCGATAAATGTCCAGTTTCACAAAGCTTGATTAAATATTTAACGGCCGGTTAGTTAATCAGGGCTTAATGCAACCAATCACAGCTTCAAAATATTTGGTTGTCATAGCAACATCCCGAATCATAGTCTGTGATTGGTCGTCTGAAGACTTGATTAACTAATCGTCCGTTAAATATTTAACCGAGCTTTGTGAAACTGGGCATAAGTGTTCCATTTAAACAAAAAGTCTCCATGTTAGAAAATATTGCATTAGTAACAAAAGGTTCGTCGACGTTACAGATTTCCATAATTCTTCCCCAAAACTCCAGCCGTCGGAGTCATCAGACCATTCTTAAACCAATTGTACTTTATATGGGTTTTTTTCTCTTTTCAATATTTTTTCTACTGAACGACGACTTATACTATGGTTTAAGTTTTAGGTGATTTTAATGGGAATGTTTTCTCTAATATCTTCATTAGTAGTGGTCTGCGGTTTTTGGCAAATTTTTGACCATGTCTGCTAAATTAAAACGGTGTAGTGTTTTAGTAATAACTGAACGTGATATAGTTCTTTCAAGATGTATATCATCAAAAAAAGGGGAGACTTCTACATGAGTTCGGACACGACTGCAAAACCGATCATGATTAAAACAAAAATTATCTTGGCCACATTATAACAAGGTAGTACGGTGTTATTAAATAACACCTGGGTCTCCAGACCAGAATCCCTCGGATTTCTTTTTTTTTTGGGCCATTTAAAAGAACTTGTTTACTCAACTCCAATATATGCCAGGAAAGAGCTACTGCACAGGATAATACATTTTTGCGAACAAATAGGAAACAATCCTGTATTGTTGTTCCAAATACAGCGACAAAAAATCGTAAGATAAGGAAGTGTGTTGAAGTTCAATGTGCTCATTTTGAACGTCTGGTGAAATAAACAATTAGAACTAAATTTATTTTAGGCTTCACATTTCCCATTTCTCAATTTTTCTGTTCCTTTTAAGCTACGATCAACCCATATAAATGCATAATAGCGTTATTCCATATTAAATTCTTAAGTTTATGTGTTTCTAATATCTGGTTCTAATTAGTATGCAAAAATAGTAGTTCAGTTATAATTTTATTTTTATAAAGTAAAGGTAAATAAA
The DNA here is from genome assembly GCA_964006375.1 of Tillus elongatus. Classification (NCBI taxonomy): domain Eukaryota; kingdom Metazoa; phylum Arthropoda; class Insecta; order Coleoptera; family Cleridae; genus Tillus; species Tillus elongatus. The sequence continues at coordinate 117,396,672 of OZ023262.1, read as the reverse complement.
AAGTGTAATCAATTTAGAAAATAAATACTGCTGATAGTAGATTGTATAAGAATTGAATTATTTAGAATTTTAAAAAATAAATGAAGATTACCTTTCTTAACAGAAAGACCTAAAGTATATAAATAAATCGTGTTTAGTTTTCTAATATGACACCTGTCAAAATTTATACCCTACAAGTGCGGGGCTAAGTCCGTTCCTGGCATCCCTGGCGATGTACAAGAATTGTTCTGGTATGCGTTTCTTAGTCTATATGAGCCAGCTGTATAAAGTTACAAAATTTCATTAAACCATACAGGTTGCTTGATATTTGAATCTAAAATGTAAACCTTCAGGTGCACCCTTGCGGTCCGATATATTTGCTAGGAGGTACATTGGGGAAAGTGATATGAATTACTAGTATTATTTTGAACTCCCTTGTACGTTCGGACAATATTGCCCTATATTTACCAAACACTCTGTATTGGCATCCAAATTGAAGCTGAGGTTGTTGAATGTTAGCCGAGATGGGTGTGTGTGTGTGTGTGTGTGTGTGTGCGTTTGTATCAATGTGACAGGAGCAAGGTTGTGTAGTCCTGTTAAGGAAAGTCCGAAGTCAAAATATGTTGATTGCAAACACCAACATTAAGCTTATTTGGAAAATACACGTTATTGATTTTATCTACAAAACTTTGCTAATATACAATTTTCGATTCAGGGGTCGCTACTTAGGTACAGTAAAATAATATTCAAATATGTTTCAAATAATATTGTTTAAACATGGCCAATGATCATGTACCATTCTTATCTGTTTCAGATGCACCATTTAAAACTGCAAACATCGGATTCTTGACATGAGCTTGTGTAACCCAGTTGAATGAAATATCTGATGTCATCAAATGTAATGGATGAATTTTTTCACACAGCCTTCGTGGTCCAGGGGCAAGAAAGTGTGATTCTGAACCCAATGGTTCTAAGTTGACTCCCAGTAGCAGATTTTACTTTTTCATTACACACTGAACATCAACCAAAGTTGTGGTATTGTGGTTAAGCAAGTTGAACGACTGCACGTCCATAATTATCTTTAAAAAAATTCGCCAATGAGGAGATGCCGACTTTTGAATTTTGAAAAATGAGCGCTAATTAGGCCCCCTAGAACACATATCCGAGGTCGGTTTAAATTCTCAAAATTCAAAAGTCGGCATCTCCTCATTGGCGAATTTTTTTAAAGATAATTCACTGAAGATATTGGACCAGATTTAGAACTTGATGGCCAAATCGTAACTTTGCAGATCTCTACGAAGTTACTAGGACTTCATATCGATAGGTAGTCAAAATGGGATCTCCAATGTCCACGCGGATGAATTCTGCTCGCGAATTTCATCAACTTCGTATGAAATAAGAACACGAACTTAAAAATTCAATACATCTATTGTGTTGTCACTGCATTATGCGTGTTTCTACTCACAACTAAGGTTTGGTATCATACACCGGGGATTAACAAGTGACGCAAATAGAGTTTTCAAACAACAAAACACCTAATGATGATCATATTCATTATCCTACATTGACACACTTGCAAAAACACCTTTAAGGAACAAGGTATCCTTATACTTCCCAGCATCTACATACTGGAAGTGCTAGTTCGTGTTTTATAAAACAAGACCAGGTACACACGCAATGCAGATGGGCATGGTTATACCACAAGAGGTAAAAATAACCTGCAAACTGACAAATCTCGCACAGCTCTGTACCAAAAGTCACTGTTCTGCAATGGCTGCAAGTTGTTTAATGCATTTCCAGAAGAGGTACGGTATATAAACACTTTAACAGCTTTTAAGGAGAGTGTAAGACAATTCTCCAGAACCAGACGTGCTACTCTATGGATAATTTTCACAAATAAACTGCCACTAAACCATTTATTTTTAATTTTTTGAAATAATATGAACTTTTTATTAGCGATATAGTTACCATAGTATAAAATTTGTGCACCTGGTGTTCCTAAAAAACAATATTGGATTTAAATCTGTATTCTAAAACTTTTCTTGTAAACGTTCTTGTGTGTTTTATAATTATTTTTGTTTTGCCTTTAAGTGCTATTTAAGAAAATGTTTTCTTAATCGTTACGTTGAACGTATGTGTTACGTTATTCGTATTGTTGACCTGTAGAGATACATGACCATCCCTGTCATTTAGGTGACATTTACCTGTTTCATTGTTAATATATACATTATATGTATATTACAGAGATTGTGGTACAGTGTTTGAGCAAGTTGAATGTCACTTTCTGCGCTTCGGAGACGAAGTAAATCTGTAAGTCCTGTGTACCACATGATATTGGGCATGTTAATAATCCCCACCTTCTGTACAGAAATCAAGGGGTTTGATAAAATTTCCAGGATACTAGGATAAAATAGACAGTCGTCAAGCAAAAAAAAAAAACAAAATACATCCATACCGAAATAGGTATTCAATAAAGATATAGTAAGACGCAAAAAGTGAAAGCATATATTTACACAGCTTTCTATCCTAGATGCTTAGCCAATAATAGATCAATTAATCTCGTTCTCATATTATTATCGTATCTTTTCTCAAAAACGACACAGTAGGCAGTTAACTGGCACACATCGTATTAAATTCAACAGTTTAACAATTGTAGATACTCATGAAACTTAATTTCATCGTTATTTTTAGTGAATTTTCTTAGAAAAAATTCACTAATGAGGAGATCTCGACTTTTGAATTTTGAAAAAATTTCTTCAAATGAGCGCGATCTAGGACCCCTAGAACCCATATCCGGGGTCAGTTTCAATTTTTATATGTTTATATATATATATATATATATATATATATATATATATATATATATATATATATATATATATATATATATATATATATATATATATCACACCGATAACTCAAAAAATAATGGGCCGATTTTGATAAAATGTGGCATGTACTTTTCTTTTGTAAATAGCTTGGATAAGTTCGTTAGTCAGGAAAATCGGACGAGGTTTTCCGGGAAAATTTTGAGTTTTCATTCGAAAAAAATTATTATCTTAAAAAGTAATTAGCCGATTTTAATAAAATTTGGCATGTACCTTTCTTTTGTAAATAGCTTTGACAAGTTTGTTAGTCAGGAAAATCGGACAAGGTTTTCCGGGAAAATTTTGAGTTTTCATTCGAAAAAATTTTTTATCTCAAAGAATAATACGCCGATTTTGATAAAATTTGGCACGTACCTTCCTTTTGTAAAAGGCTTTGACAAGTTCGTTAATCAAAAAAATCGAACTAGGTTTTCCGGGAAAATTTTAAGTTTTCATTTGAAAAAAATTTTTATCTTAAAAAATAAAAAATCTATGATAACCAAATTTGGTAGGTAGGTTTACGATATAAAAAGCAAACTATATACCAAAATTTAGATTTCTATGTTACAAGAAAAAAAAGTTATAAAATATTTTGTGCCAGATCATTTCTATGAAAATTCACTACCATAACGCACTTGCTGCGTCCAGGCATTTTTAACATTAATTTATTTCTCTTAAATAAAACCCACACACACATCGGTATATATATATATATATATATATATATATATATATATATATATATATATATATATATATATATATATATATATATATATATATATATATATATATATATATATATACAATATAATTTATCCGTAATAAACTACAACATTTTTGTTTTTATTATTTATTGAATACTATATCGTAAATAATGCAACCGCATTTTCAGAAATATAGGTTAATGTTGCCATTTAGTTTAATTTCCAAGAAAAACACGTGACTACAAAGCTTTTCGAGGCAGGACATGATGTTATCGATCGGAATGTAGTGTAGTGAAATATTAACAACAATTACCAATACTGAATCAGTTTGCTTAGCTTAATTTTGATATTATGTTTTACGCCTTTGAAATAAATTTTGATTTTCAAAATAGTAGTCTGTGTTATTTATATATCAATTAGTGCATACTAATATAATAATAACATGGTATTTAACGTATAATAATGACAAACGAGGATGATGTTTGCATCGTATTAAATTTATTTCGGGTGAGTCATTGCCACCGCTGTATGTATGAATACTCCTCACGACATTCCAGACATATCTGTAGTGTCTCTAATTAAACCGCATAACTTCTAGAATATACCAGAGAAAAAATACTAACATCTTAACCAGGAATTAAGACAAAGATACACAACCAGGGAACAGCACAAAACAAATGACCCAGTTGCTAGATCACAAAGATGCACTAAATGATTTAAATAGCTCATGACCAGGACCTGGTCTTGTATATTATGCTTTCCTAGGTAACTTACCAAACTCTTCTAGACACACCTTCTTCTGATTTACAACAAAATCTGGACAGAACATCAGTATCCAGCAAAGTGGCTAAATTCCATTCCTATTCTAATCCCAAAGCCAGGAAAACAACGCCATAAATTAAACTCAAATCGCCCCATATTTCCCACACCGACATCATGCAAAATACCAGAAAAGGTCATCAATCGTAAATTTGTTTTTAAATCAGAAGAAGACTATCTTCTTAAATCGAAGCAAAATGGATTTCGTGAAAATGGATCTACTCAGGATAATATAATAAATGCACGAAGCAAAGTAACTGAGCATTTGTCGACATATAGAAATTGATATCAATTTTCTTTGACAGTTCTTGAGCCATTCCTATTGATCGTGATACCCTCTAAAATAGTGATATATTGTAGATTGTTTAATCAGTAGTATAGGCCTTTGGCCTCCCAGCGCTACAACCGCAACAGGTTTTTTGTGCATGACTTGCTCAAGATGTTCCGACTTTTCATATAGTCTACTCACTTTTTGGGAGGTATTTTACCCATTTCCTGGGGTGTTGAAGTCAACCCTTCAAGGTATTTGGAACTTAGCCATGCAGTTGCGTAGCACGTGTTCTGCTGTTTCTTCTACTTCAGTGCAATATCTGTAGTTTTAACTGCCCATTATACCCATCTTCGTAAGGTAATACCGTACTAAAGGGTGCCGTGGGAAAAGTGCTGTGATTATTCTCAAGTCGTTCCTGTTGAATTCAAGAAACAGTTCAGACTTCCTTGGTTATATGGTGATGAACTGCTTTCTCTAGCGTAAGCCTTGAGTATTCCTTCAGTATGACAGCATTTGGTCCATCCCCCAAATATCAAGTTAATTTCTTACATAGCTTTTTGTTAGTCTACAATATGGTTCTGGACCACAAAGTGATGTTGTTGCTGCCTTTTTTGAAAGGCTGTATATTGCCTCATTTTCTTTTATGCTTCTTTAAAATAGCGCATACTAAGCCCTCTAGAACGTATATCCCAGCTCAGTTTTAATTTTCATATATATATATATATATATATATATATATATATATATATATATATATATATATATATATATATATATATATATATATATATATATATATATATATATATATATATATATATATATATATATATATGCTGAGTACCTTCCTTTTACAAGTGACTTGAGAAAGTTAGTGGAAAATTTTGTGTTTCTGTTTGGAAAATTTTTGTACCTCCGGAAATAACAAAGCGGTGAGAACAACATTTGGTACGCGCGCTTATATCGTAAAAAGTAAATTATATACCAAGATTTCTGAATTAAAAGAAAAAAAAGGGTGTTTGTATTCTGTTTGTTAATTAATTTCTCTACTACGCAAACAGTGTATCCGTAATATTCGACCACGTTCTTAATATGTCCTAATTCCTTGGTACATCTATCTATTTATATTTTTAGGTTAAATATTGACACACATTATGTAGACATTTTCAAGACGTCATCCGTCATTTTTATTTTGTTTACGTTTATAATTGAGTAATGAGGATATCGCAACTTGTGAATTTTCAAAAAAATTCTTCAAATGAGCACGAACTAGGCCACATAGAACACATATCCGGGGTCAGTTTCAATTTTATGTTTATATATATATATATATATATATATATATATATATATATATATATATATATATATATATATATATATATATATATATATATATATATATATATATATATATATATATATATATATATGACACCGATAACACAAAAAAATTGGCCGATTTTGATCAAATTTAATGAGTACTTTCCTTTTGTAAGTCGCTTGGATAAGCTCGTTAGCCAGGAACAGGAAAAGGTCTGCAATTATTTATCTCCTTTTATTACAGACCTTTTTATGAGTAGATTTGAAACGGATTTAAAAAATAAAAATGGGTATTTCCCTAGAGTTTGGTTTCGCTATGTTGACGATATTTTTGCAGTGTTTGACACAAATATGTGCAAGCTTAAAGAATTTACTGAAAAACTAAATAATCAATTTGATTCAATAAAATTAACACACGAAATAGAAAACAACAATAAACTTTCTTTTCCAGATGTACTAGTTATTAAAAATAAAAATAACGGCTCGCTAGAATTCGATGTCTATAGGAAGGAAAGTGCCACTATTAGTTATATTCCTAACGACTCACATCATACCTTTGCACACAAAATGGCTAGTTTAAATTTCCTGGTAGACAGATCGATAAATTTTCCGTTAAGAAAAAATAGATTTTATATAGAATTAAAGTACATAAAAAACGTGGCGAGATATAACGGTTAATCGGATAGTTTAGTGGATAAATTGGTTAACAAACACAGAACAAAGAAAATGACATCGGAATGTACGACATTTAAGAAAGATAGAACAGAGAAAAAATTGTTTGCCTACCTTATGAATCACGAAGGGTTGGAAAGTATTTTTAAGAAAGCCGATTTACATTTGACTTTTCCGACGAAAAGTAATTTAAAAAATTTGTTGGGTAATACGAAAGACAAAGACAAAGCCACTGAAATGTCGGGTATTTATGAGATAAGTTGCAAGGATTGCACTCTTAAATACGCGGGTCAAACCAAGAGAAACATAGCCACCAGATTTCGTTGAACATCTCGCACATTTACGATATGGTACGGTGGACAAATTATGTGTGGCACAACATATATGGAATAATAATCACCACATTGACAAAGAAAATGTGAAACTTGTCAAAAATGTTAGACACCAAACAATGCTTGATACCCTTGAAAGTATTTATATATCAAGGTCGATTAAGAGGAAAACTTAATTAAATCCTGCGGCACCTTTAATTTCAAGCCCTTTATTTTCACTTTGCATTTGAACAGCCAAACACTCCTGATTTGTCTGGCAGAATAAAGAATTAGTGTCAATAACTCGGCTGGTCTATACCGATACTAAGCTCTACGTTTGGTTATCGACTTAAAGACCCCCCCCCCTTTCGTTTTCTTTGCATCTAAGAAGTCAATATAAATATTTTTTAAGTAGAATCAAAAATCAATATAAATATTTGTTTTTATGTAGAATTTTAGTTGAATTAGTTATTCTTTGTTAAAGTTAACATTTTTAGCTCGGTTTGTTTAAAAAAGATAAGCCGTTGTTATTGATCTGTTCGCCAGATGTTAATGTTGGCCTTCTTTAGTTGATCCAATATTTACATAGTGAAATTTCTAGATCAAAAGAACGTGTAGCTTCCTTAAATATCTCGGTACCTTTCATTTTAAGCCCATTATCCTTAGATCAGATAAAAGCTCATACATTTATCAGCCAGAAGACTAAAGTAGTTCTTCGACCTCGTTCCGTTTAACCATTTACACAATACACAAACAATGGTCACCGACTACAACTTCGGATTATTTCGTTACCTAGGTGTGATATAAATACACAGTAGCGGTTGATTTTAATTTAGAAGTTTTCATCCTCTGATGACGCTAACTTGGTTAGTGAAACGATCGTCAGGTCTTTGAAATATGTGTTGTTGTGATTTGGTTTTCTCCAAGTGTACTTATTCTATTCTACTGTCGACTAAATTGGAAGGCTCATATTGAACTTTTATCATCAAAAATTTGTTACTCAGTTATGCTTTAAGAATGATATAGACATTGGTTGCTGGCATGGCTGCTGATTTTTCATATGTCCTTTCTCGCCATAGCTGCGGAGTTATCTTTTGGGGTGCATGTGTTGAAGTGTCCAGAATATTTTTTTGCAGAAAGTGTGGTTGCGCGGAATTTTTGATATGAAACCGCTTGAACAATATTTAAAGTGCATGGTATTTTGAATGTGTCTAGCTTGTATTAGTTCGAGAGTGCTCAAAAACCGGGATACTTTGAATGAGTGTCGGGTTAACCATAGTTATCCAACTAGGCGCGCTCTAAATTAACAGTTTACAGTTCACCAGCAACTAGTAGGGGAATTATGCCTGAGACGGCATACCGCCCGAGGTGGCACAGTGCATGTTTTTCTTATAAAGATTAAAATTTCCCGCGTAAAATGCAGTGTACGCGTACAGCAGTTGATAGCGAACAAGCAGTTGCATTGGGTATATATTTTACTGGCGTATTTTAGAAACGACGGTTTTTTTGTGAATTAAGAAGTGAGCAAGTTTTCAACAGGAGCTTATATTAGTTATATTCGTTAATTTATTGCTGTAGATATGACCATTATAACAAATTATTATGTTTTATGGAACCCTAACCTATAAGTTTTCATGACGCCGTAAGCTTCTTTCATGTGGTACAGTCAACAATAAAAGTTTAGTTTTGTATAGTAAACTATTGGGGCGAGTTGGCATACACTGTTCCAGTCCTAAACGGCATAGTATGCCAACTCACCCGGAACGTCTGTCATCCGCGTACGCATGTATAAAACGTAACAATTTATACTTATATAAGTATTTGTCCTAATTTATTAATCAATGGTTCTAGTTTAATAACTATGGTAGGACACTACCAGCGAAAGAGTAACCGACACGGCTGGAGTGAGGAGGCTATGAAGACAGCCATAAAAGCTATCAAAGATAAACAAATGGGTTGGCTGCGCGCTTCAAAAACTTTCAAAGTGCCTTTTGGAACACTAAGAAGGCGAGATAATAAAGTGAGTGGTAACCGATTCCCCACTGGTTTTACGAAAGCTTATATGGGCGGCAAGAAAACTACTTTTTCCATCAAGCAGGAGCAGGAGTTAGCGGAGCACGTCAAAAATTTAGAAAAATAGTTTTTTTGGAATAACAACAATTGAGCTTCGTAAGCTAGCCTACCAGTGGGCTTAAAAAAATAAAATTCTCCACACATTCAATAAAGAAAAGGAAATAGCTGGGTGGGATTGATTAAAGGGTTTTCTAACCCAGAATCCCACATTGTCCCTTAGAACCCCTGAGTCCACATCGGCAGCTAGGGCCCGTGCTTTTAATAAGCCTCAATTAAAAAAAGTACTTCGTGTTGCTAGCTCAAGCTATGGAAGATGTGAAGTTTGACTGTACAAAAATATTTAATATGGATAAAAGTGGTTTATCTACTGTACCTTCTAAAAATTCTAAGATTATAGACTGTAAAGGTAAGAAACAAGTCGGTGTTCTAACAAGCGCCGAACGTGGGCAGCACCTTACAGTAGTTTGCAGTTTCAGCGCTGCAGGAGTCTATGTGCCACCAGCATTCATTTACCCTAGCAAAAATATGAAGAAAGAATTAATCGACAACGCTCCCGCTGAAGCAGTTGCATTTACTCAGGAGCATGGCTGGATGGACAAGAACATATTTGTCAAATGGTTGAACCACTTTGTCAAACCAACAAAACAAGATATAGTCCTCTTAATGTTGGATGGTCACATAAGCCATAAAAGCCTTGAGGCTCAAGAGTTTGCTAAAGCCAATATAATTATTCTCTTCTGTTTTCCTCCACACTGTATCCTTCGGGTATAACCTCTGGACCTGGCTTTTTTTGGACCTCTCACCACCTATTACAATCAAGATTTAAATTTATGGCCGAAAACCCATCCAGGAAGAATAGTAACGCATAACCAAGTGGCTGAAATGTTCAAAAATGCGTACCAGAAAGCAGCAACACTGTCTAATGCTGAAAAGGTTTTTTCCACGGAATATATACCTTTGATCCAGACATTTTCCCAGACTGGATGTTTGTTCCAGCAGAAGCAACAGATCTTGAACAAGAAAATGTATAAGGGCCACCTGAAAGTAATTCTGGTGATAAATACTCAGGCCTTGCTAACTAATGCTACACAAAATAATATCCTTGGGGAGATACAGATGCTTTTACATCTTTTCAAAAGTTTTCACTCTCTAGCTGTTCTGTTGCTATAACAGATATATCTCCACTTCCAAAAGCCACATCATTAGACCGTAAAAAGCGTTCTAGAAATACAGGAAAAACTGCACCCCTGAAATAGAGGCCTTAAAAGAAATAGTGACACAGAAAGAAGGGGTACAACGAAGAAAGTCTGCTCGCAAGACAAAGACAGTTTTGAACCTAGACGAAGACGAAGAGAGTAACCAAGAGGAGGGGGAATTTGTTGTCAAAATTGATGATGATGAAGATGTCGCCGTATGTATTTATTATAACGAGCTTTTTTCGTAATCAAAGCATAACGAATTGTGTATATAATGTCAGTCTTGTCAAAAATGCGCCCACTGTGAAAGTTCTGGACTTCCAAGGAACGCGAAAATGTTTATTTGTGAAGTGTGCATTTAAAATGTTAATTAAATTGTAATAAATACTTTCTTTCGACAAATAAATAACATAAATCTTCAATAGCACCCTGATTTTGGATACCTAATACCCAACTACATAGAGATGCAATAGTGTGCCATCTCACCGTGAATAGTCTAGGTAAGATGGCATACTATGCAATTTTTATTATATTCAAAAAAGGATATAATATTCAAAAAGCGATATAATTTTTTTTTTAATTTCTATAACACACCAAGAGGGCTTACAGCCTAAATACTATCGTACCGTGGGTGTCGACAAGGAGGAAAGAGGCAACTTGTTAATTCTGGACTTGAAGGTTTGGAGGTTCGGGGGAGAAGGAAAATGTGCCGGCGAGGAATTCCACAGCTTGGAAGTCCTCGGGACAAAAGAGCGGGCATAACAAGATGTTCTATGTCTGGTGACCTGGACAGTAAAAGGGTGCATTCGCTTTGTTCCCCTGGTAGATCTGCTGGGGGCAGCAGGTGGAGGAACTATGGAAGAAAGCTCCTCTGAGCAGTGCCCGTGCAGATATCTATAAAAGAGAGAGATGTCACCAACGGTCGTCGGTGGGCAAGAGATGGCAGCCTTTACGTGAGGGTAGGGTTACCGATTAGACGTATAGCTCTCTTCTGGATGGAGTCCAGGATAGCGAGTGTAGAAGCGGCAGCAGCACCCCAGATGTGGGAGCAGTATTCGAGGTTTGGTCTTATTTGTGAAGTATATAAAGTATAGAGATTAGCGGGTGAAAAGTATTTGCGAGCCCGGAAGAGGAAACCTAATTTCTTAGCAGCCGCTTCTGCTATTGATGTGACATGTTGGTGCCAATTGAGATTTCGATCCACAGAGATGCCAACAGGTGAAAAGGACTCATTACTTTGAATAACTTTGTTGTTTATTGTGATGGGTCTAGGGCTGGTGCATCTCTTATGAGAAAGAAAGCAAGACTGTGATTTGGTGGGGTTGAATTGTACAAGATTTCTACTTCCCCAGTCTAGTATTTCTTGGAGATCCACGGAGATAGAACCATCCATGAATCTGCGATCCTCATCTAGTTGGGATAAAGAGATAGGCTTAGAATATTGTATATTGGAGTGGAGGGTGCTGTCGTCCGCATAACTGTGAACTGGGTTGGATATGCTAGAGAGGAGGTCATTGATGTGGAGAAGAAACAAAGTAGGAGCTAAAGCTGAACCTTGAGGAACTCCTGCATTAATTGGATACAGTTTAGAGGAATGGCCATCCACGACAACAGAAATGCTCCGGTTGGAGAGGAAATTTGCTAACCACGTACAGAGTGTTGGTGGTAGGGCATAGGCCGGTAGTTTATTAAGCAGCGCGGCGTGCCAGACCTGGTCGAATGCTTTGGATATGTCTAGAGCGACAATCTGGGATTCACCGTGTAGTTCCACAGACTTGTTCCAAGAATGGGTGACAAAGGAAATGAGGTCGGCAGTTGATCTGCGCTGACGGAATCCATACTGCCTGTCGTGGATTAGACTGTGTTTTTCAAGAAATTTTAATAATTCGGTGTTTATATACTTTTCCATCACTTTAGAGATGACTAAAAGAGAAATAGGCATGTAGTTGCTAGGAAGCGCTTTCGATCCTTGCTTGGGGACGGGTTGTACTCGAGCAGTTTTCCAGTTACTAGGGAATATGCCTCTATTGTAACATGTCTGAAACAGACGAGTCAGGACAGGAGCAAATTCTGGTATGCATTTTTTTAAAACAATTGCTGGGATCTCGTCAAGGCCAGAGGATTTCCTGGTATTAAGAAAAGAGAGCATCTTTCGTAGCTTTCTAGTTTTGAAAATGATATCCGTCATTTTATGCGCGACATTGGGGACTGTTGGTGGTTGTACATTTGGAAGTGGGTTGAGAGTAGAATTGCCGGCGAACAACGAGGCAAAAAGTTCAGCCTTGCCCAGGGCGGTAGAAACAATTTCATCCCCTGTGACAAGAGGTGGGAACGTGCTCTTGCAAAAATTATTCCCAATAGATTTAGCAAGAGTCCAGAAGGGTTTGCTGCCGCTGGAGTTTAAGAGGACTTTGTTTTTGATGCGATTATTAAACGAGTTTTTTGCCTGAGAAAGAACGCGGACATGGCGGTTTCTTGCGTCGTTAAATGCTTGACGGTTTTCTTGACTAGGATTGTGTAGAAGCTTTTTGTGAGCTTTGACCTTTTCAAGTCTGGCCTTGTCACAGGATTTAGAGAACCAGGGCCTTTGAGTGGCTGCAGAGATTTTCTGTGTACGTGGAATAAATAATTCCATGCCAGCTTGGATAATTTTGTGAGATATCAGAGGGGTCAGGATGAGAGCGGCAGACAGACGCCCATGGAAATGAGGAAAAGTAATCTCGCATTTCATCCCAGTTCGCGGAGTTGTAGGGCCAAACCATACGTGGGTGTGATGACTGTGTGACCTCGGGTTGCATTGCGCAGGAAGCAGTGACCACGCCGTGGTCTGAGCGACCCAGGGGGGCGGTGACTGATATCTTATAGCAGTCAGGATTTGTAGTAAGAAGGAGATCCAAGGGATTTGAGGTCTGTGTTGGGATGCGAGGAAAGTAAGTAGGTTGCTGAACCATATTGGCTAAAGAATTGCTGACTGCAAACTCCTCCTCTGCTCTTCCTTGTGGATCGGTTCTTGAAGATCCTAGCCATTCCTTATAATGGACATTGAAGTCACCAAGAATAGTGACCTCGGAGGAAGGATATTCAGAAATCAGATAGTCGGTTTTTTCAGAAAGGTAGTCAAAGAGCTGGACAAAGTTGTTGTCAGAAGGTGACCGGTAAATGCAACAGATGACTTTAGTTGCAGCCATGAGAGAGAGAGTCTCATCCATAGTATGTCTTTTCTTCCAGCTTCTAAATTGGGGAGTCTGGTGCAGGGTATATTGCTACGGACGTACGCGCACACGCTTCCATGCAATCTAAAAGAAGTAAGGAGCTCGTACCCCGGGAAATTAAGGTGATTAGTGTCTGTTTTGGCACTGATTTGAGTTTCGGTCAGGAAGAGGAGTTGGGGCCTATTAGCCTGGAGGAAATGGTGGACGGAGTTTAGGTTAGAATTTAGGCCACATATATTCGAGAAGGATATTGGAAATCTCGATGCTGGCGCCCCCTATACACCCCTCTCCCGGAGATCCGAATGGAGGGGTATTTTGCTTCCGGAATCTTTTGTACAAGGAGGAGCTATCATCATTTTTGCTTATAAGGGAAACCGACTCATACACCAGAACCGGAAACGTCCGTTGGGACTTCACCGGCCCTTGATGCAAGGAGTGGGACCTCCTCGGGCATGAAAAAGTCCTTTACTATCACGTAAAGGAAAATTCCACTACCACCTACCATATTGCAAGTATACCACACCAGCCAACTATTAAAGAGCTGACCAGCTTAAGAACTTGCTGAAGATTTATTGTAAAAGTAACGTACCTGTGTCCAAATATTCAAAGCTGGCATAATAAAGATTATGTATTAAAAAACACAGGTCTTTAAGAAAAGTATGCCATCTCAGGCATAATTCCCCTACAATGGTGCATAGAAGTGTTGTCGTTAACGCGCCAAGAATATTCAATTAGTTGCCTATAAACTTAAGACGGCTACCACCAAAACTGTTTAAAATTAAACTAAATAAGTTACTGGGCGAATAAGTTTTCTAGCATGTAAAAGAGTTTCTTTTGGTAACGATATTTGTTGAGGCAGATTTTTATTTTTTGGACTTGTTTGTTTTGATATTGTCTACTGTTTACATTTCATTTAACAGGTATATTTTAGCACACCTTGCATCTTATTTGCTTTTATTTGAATGTGTAATATATCTGCTATGGTTTATAGTTTCTAGATGTTTTGTGACCTAATTTTATCACTTGAAATTTAGATTTTAACATTTTATTAGTGGCTCTATAATTGGAAATTTGTTGGTGATGTCATTTTCTTTTTGTCTGTACTTATTGCTGCCTGTGTGGTATTTGTATGTTTTGTATGTTTTTTACTGTGACGTGCTCAATGTATTTGATTGTGTATCATAGTAAGCTAATAAAGTATCTATCAAGCTATATTTATTCAAAATATTTCACAACTATGCTTTCAGCCATAAAATTAGCAATTTTCGATGCCACGAAATGATTCTTTTTGACAAATTTAGCACTAAAGAACAAACAAAAGATAAATGGAACAGTTTAGTGTCTATTACTTATCAGGGGCTTCATGATAAAATATATCTGAGCTGTTTACTTATATCGTTCATGTCATCTAAATCCCTTGGCGCGTTTAAGTTTACATGATAAATAGATGATACGAATACGAGTTATGAGTTTTTGTATCTTTTTAATTTGGTTTTGTTATAAAAAGTACCAAATTCATAAACTAAAACATAAACATGACAAGTTAATTAAACCCCTGTCAAGTTTAAGATAAAAGCACACTTATACCTACATAGGTATTATAATTTAAAATCAACTTTAGAAGAACTAGTTATTCTGTTTGTGACTAGGGCGCAAGTAGTTTAGTAATATAAAAAAAATAAAAACACTGTAAATTCACACAATAAAATTCACATAACAGATTGCAAAAGTTTTAGTTACCTTTTATCATTGTCCGTAAAAAAATTATAACCATATTATGTTTGTACATTGATTTGTCAACAAATTATCTACAACACGACTTTCTTTGTCATAATGTAGAAACAACGTGTTATCTACATTCATCACTCGTATCAAACTGATCACAACCACAATTGAAGAAATCACAGCTTTCTATGTATTTACGCTCACAAGTGGAGGGTCTTTCTGTAATAGGGTAGTTCACCCTCTCACGCGGCATACCGGACTTTCGTGACCTAATATAATGTATGGTAATAAAGGTATTGGTCATCTGGTCAGAGCCGGTCGCTTGGAGACCCCCACACACACAACAAGAATCGATGAAGAGCGGTCTACTTACTGCTCTAAGAATATTTACTTTAATGAAAGAAATCCAATCATCATGTTTTTAAAACACTAAGTATCTAACGCTTTGTTGAATAGGTGATGATTTTAGTAAATTTAATTTCTAAGCCGTTTACACCACAGCATAGATATACATATATCTATGCTGTGGTTTACACTACATACTAATACTTTTTACGTCATAATATAGATTTGAAAAATATATATTGGGCTTCTACATAGGGATGCTTGGTGGCGTGGCAGCTTAACATGCTGAAGGGCTGGGATACGGTCTTCGAAAAGGGTAGAGGAACGCTGGCTTGGCCTGGACAAAAATTTCAGGGTAAAACTTCCTACTCCACCACTTACACATAGGTATATGTAAATAAGTGTATTCTTGTCACCTTTAATGTGATTGTAAAACTCCTGTAATAGAATATATTTTCACATTATGTTTACTATTTTAATGTGTTTACAAAGTATCCTTAGGATAATTAATATATAAAGTTGTGTTGTCTGGTTGTTTAAAATAAGTAGATTTTTAGTGAATTTTCTTTTAAAAAATCCCTAATGAGGAGATGGCGCCTTTTGAATTTTGAAAAATATTCTTCAAATGACCGCGAACTAGGCACCGTAGAACACATATCAGGGGTCAGTTTCGAATTGTATACGTTTATATCTATGTTTCTATACACACACACACACACACACAAACACACACACATATATATATATATATATATATATATATATATATATATATATATATATATATATATATATATATATATATATATATATAAACAAGGTGTCCCACACCGAGTAATGTATTAGATTATTTCCGAAAATATACATTTTTGAGTGCTGAAAATTCGTATACGGGGATTTCGAAGATGCTCTATTTAATGGAAATAATTTCCAAAATGGCGGACTTCCGGTTACACGGTAAATATATATATATATATATATATATATATATATATATATATATATATATATATATATATATATATATATATATATATATATAACATCGTTATTTCAAATAGAACAGCCTGTATATTATTGCATTTTTAGAACACTCATCCAATTATAGGTTGAAAGTTATTAGGGTATGATCTCCCTATCTTCAACTGTTTTTGAGTTATGTCAATTTATTTGAGAATTCTGTTCAAGGGGAGGCTGACTTAATGAAGGTGATTTCGTGTCGTGTTAGGATGCTAAAAATTCTTTAATTTGTCAGACACGTTCCAAGGCCATTAAGCTTCGAGATGATTGTGAGAAAAATTGTTTCATATACAGGGTGTTTTATAGGATGTATTAGAATTTGGTGTGCTTTAAACTAGAATAACTCATTTATTTCAAATGGAACACCCTGCATATTATCTTCCCATTGAATAGAGCAGATAATTCTCTTTCAAACTGTATTTTCATTCCCTATACATAAAGTTGATAATTGTGGAGATATTTGCGGTTTACCAAAAAATAATAATAATATTTATGAAATTTCAACAAATAACAGAGAATAACCAAAAGTATTGAAAGTTGAAAATGATTATGACTCATGATTGATATTGTTCAAATTGTGTATTATTCGTACTAATACATCGCTCTAAGCGTATTACAAATCCTTCACTTGTTGTACGCCGTATTTCTGCGGGATCAATATTCCCCAAACAATTACGGACTCTATCTTCAAGTTATTCCCTAGTGTTGACTGGAGTCGCATAAACATCTGATTTCAATTTACTCCATAGGTAAAAATCCAGAGGAGTGAGGTCGGGCGACCGTGGGGGCCAATTGTATGTTCCGCCGTGTCAAATCCACCTCTCTCCGAATTCATCATTTAAAAAGATCCTCACCTTTGCTGCATAATGCGCAGGAGCCCTATCTAGTTGATACCAACAAATCATATACGCAGCAAGTGGTAAATTGTCCAAGAAATCAAAGACAGTGGTTCGCAAAATCTCTAGGTATTGCACAAGTGTACTTATCAGCTGTCAGATTATTATCGTAAATGCAGTACGATATTTTACCATCCATCAGAAGAGCAAACAAGTTAAAGCTGAATTTTCTCTGAAAACAGCGTTCTCTTTTGACATGAGGATTTTCTTGAGCCTAGTAGTGAATATTATCTCTGTTAAATATTCCTTCATGGGACATCTTTGTTTCGTCGGTCCAAATAATGCTTTTCAGAAATAAAGGATCGTTTCGGTGTCTTTCAAGGAGAGTGTGATAAAATTTAATTGGGTGGGCTGGGTCGTTCGGTTCCAGAGCTTGTACACTTATAAATTTATAACTATGCATCTTATGCTTGGACAATATTATCTGTATGGGGGAACGTGCTATGTTCATGTCATGTTCAACTGAACGTATTGACGCCTTTGGATGAGCTTCGAAATAAGACAACACAGAAATTTGTGTGTCTTCGTCTTCTGTAACTGGAACTGATCTTGATGTTTGCTTAATCGTGCAACTTCCCGTTTTCAAGAAATTGGTTTCAACGCAGTCATTGGCGAGGACTTGGGATACCTATCATTAAACAGCCGACATGTTCTGCTGACCACTCTGTTGCACTCTCCATGAAAATAAAATAAATTCAGCAGTTGTTTGTTTGAATAGCTGGCATTATCCATTATAACGTATAATTCCTATTAATTCAGACAACAAAGACAAAATAACTTACTTTGTGAATGACAGAAATATAAAATTGACAATAAACGTGAAAATGTCAAACATCACATAGCACTCTTAGAATTCATACAGATTTTAGACATACTCCTAAATTTGTCTTTTTTTTTCGGTAAACCGCAAATATCTCGACAACAAGCAACTTTAGGTATAGGAAATGCTAATACAGTTTGAAAGATAATTATCTGCTCTATTCAATGAAAAGATAATATACACCAAATTCTAATACATCCTACAAAACACCCTGTATATGAAACAATTTTTCCTCACAATCATGTCAAAGATTATTGGTCTTGGAACGTGTCTGACAAATTAAAGAATTTTCAGCATCCTAACACGCTACGAAAACAGCTTAATTAAATCAGCCTCCACTTTAACAGAATTATCAAATAAATTGACATAACTCGAAAACAGTTAAAGATAGGAAGTGCATACTCTAATAACTTTTAACCCATAATTAGATGAGTATTCTAAAAATGCAACAATATATTTGAAATAGCGATGTTTATATCTATTTACGGTACAACCGGACGTCCGCCATTTTTGAGCTTATTTCCATTAAATAGAGTATATTCGGAAACCCCCGTATACAAATTTTCAGCACTCAAAAATGTATATTTTCGGAAATAATCTAATACATTACTCGACGTGGGGCACCTGTAGGTATCACACCGATAACTCAAAACATAATGGGCCCATTTTGATCAAATTTGGTGAGTACCTCTCTTTTGAAAGTGGCTTAGATAAGTTCGTTATCCAGGAAAATCGGCCCAAGTTTCCCCGGAAAATTTTGTGATCCCTTTCGGAAAATTGTTATATCTCCGGAAATAACAAAGTAACGGCATCCAAAATTCGTACGTGTTTGTATTATAAAAAGCGAACCATGTACCAAAATTTACCTCTGTGAGTTAAAAGACTAAAAGCTATAGGCATTTAAAGAAAAAAAAAATTGGGGGTTTTTCTCAAAACGTCAAAGTGGCGATTGGAAACGTCAAAATTGGGAACATTATGCATTTCATTTTACTAAAATGCTTCCAGAAAATTTCAAATAGAAGCTCTCTTTGATGCTTTTGTAGTAGTTTTGGTTATAGTTTATGGTTTAATAGTCTATAATTTTAGCAAATTTTCGCAAAAAAAATTCGCTAATAGGAGATCGCGACTTTTGAGTTTTAAAAGATTTCTTCAAAGAAGTGCAAACTAGGCCCCCTAGGATCCATTTCCGGGTTTAGTTTTAGTTCTTATCTGTTTACATATATACAGGTAACGCATTTCTGCGCTTAAGGTCCATATAATTGTTGTTATGCAAGACATGAGAAAAATTGTATACGATAATTATAGCGTGTCTTGAGCTGCATCTTATAAAATTATTTTGACTACCACAGGTGGCCCATAAGTCATTGGTGATACTTACAATTTTTTTCGAACATTCTTTATATTATTTCATTTTTGCATTTTTCATCGAAATATGATGCATGTTTGTAAGAAAAAAATCGAGACGCAGTAAGTGCATTTTGGTAGCGAATTTTATTAAATGCTTCAAATTTCAATAGCTCAATTTGCTATTAACCTAGGGTAGTTGGCTAGGCAATCAGTTTTCTCGGAAACATTTCAATTTTTTTTTCGGAAAATTTGTGTACATTTTCAAACAATAAGTTACTTTGATAAGATATGGTACATTGTTTCTGCTGTATAGGTTATACCGGTAACCAAATTGATGCCTGCTTGCATTAAAGAGACATATTTGCTTTTAAAAACATTTTAATGAAAATTCACTTCCATAACGCACTTGCTGCGTCCAGACTTTTTAGTTACTTAGAAAAGTGTTGCTGCTATGAGTATCATTATTTTTCGTTGATAAAATAATATTTATAGATAGAAATAAATAAGTTACTTTTAAGACTAGTTATAAGACTTGATTCCAGGCAATCAAATTTATGTCCCTAACTTCCATAAGAATTTATATTAGTAATAAAATTGTTCACTTATTATTTCTTGTTGCCCTTACTTTATGAACTGTTACATGCTAAATACAGACGTAAAGACTATTTCTCTGGCTTACAAATGTTTGTAATCTCTTCTGCAACCCGCTTTGCTGCAGATGATGCTGTCAAGAAGAGGAACCGGTTACAGAGTAGAAAACTATATTTTATGAAGCCAGCGAAATTATCTCTAGGTCATTTTTAAAATTGTTCATTAAAATTAATTTTCCTTATGGCTATTGACACTTTATTCACTCTTTTTTTCTTTTTTTGTTTGTTTGGGTGTTGCAGTAGCACTAAGCCAGTTACAACTTTCATTTACCTATTAAGTTCGGGCAAATTTATGACTGCCTTTGTTAGGCCACTAAGTGGGAAATGAAATTACAATAAAAATTAAACCGAACTAAGCCAATCAGAGATATTTATTCTATTTTAAAGTACACGCTATATTTTAAGCCAAATTAGCTAAGATTACAAAGTCGTCCAAAGTACCCATCAGGTTCTGACATTCATCTTGCGGTAAAACTGCCTCAGATATCTTGAAGACGCGCTCGCAATTCCGATAACGTTCTCGTAGGTTGTACCCGTAATCTTGTTTAACGTATGCTATAATGTTTCGATTGGTGAGAGATCTATATTACTAGATGTTCATCTTAATAATGGGATATCACTTCCCACAAGTCATTCTTTAACACTCATGACACGCATCATTTCCACAATCTTCCATTGTCGCTTTAAGATAGCTCTCTAATAGTCCAATGTACCCTTAGTTATTTTCTGCTACATAGTGTAGCCTGCCTACTCCTTTGGCTGACATAGATTCTGAAATCATTAGAAATCAAGGAAACTTGACTTTCTTCTTTACACAGCCAGTGTGAATACATCGTCATTACTTCTAGTAGCCTTGCTGAGACCTTTATCAACGCAGATTTCAAAACTGTATTAGTCGCTTCAATCTACTGAATTTTATCGATCTTGAGACCAATTCTTATGATCTCTTGACCCACGCAGTCAATTCTTATTTTGCTGTATCGCTGGAGGAGGCTTTTTTTTTGGTTTACAAAATATAACGTTATTTAGTGTTTTTATGGGATAAAAACAAACTTTATACAAACTTACTAAATAAACTTTAAACCCAGGTTTGTTTGTTGTCCTGTTGCAAGTGGTCCCAGCCTTTTCCAGTTGTATTATTTCGCAAGAGACTGAGTTCACCAAAAGTAGAACGCCTATTTTGCTTTATTATCCTTCTTAATGTTCTTTTCTTAAAGTCAGTTATGCGTGATTTTTACAATGTTACAACATTTTAGCTACGGAATAGGTTGTTTTCTACAGATGGATGATGTTACGAATAAAATGTAGTGTACATTCACGATTTAACTTAATTTTGCAGCAGATTTCACAGAATCTGACTAAACAAAGATCAGTTTGTGAATATCTTTTGTTGCCGTAAAATGGCGACCAGGTGACTTTATGACAGCGGTAGTGCGTAGTTGTTATTTGTCACCACGTCCATGTTTATCAACTGAGCGTCATAACCTGTTGCACGTGCGTTGAATAAGTATGTTTTCAGCAGTTTCAGATAAGTACAATTTGGAGAACCCAATTCATCACAATACAGTTTTAGACCTGACGATCATTTCGCTAACAATGTTAGCGTCATCATAAGGATGAATAAACTGATAAAGAAATTGAATCTTCTGTGGACGATAATTTATGTTAACTGAAATAATTCAGGAAGGTAGTTCTATGTCAACATTCTCCAAAAGTGTATAACTTTCACTTGGATAGCTGATATCGTTTTGACAACTAATATTTCGCTCCCTAGTATTGCTGGTTATTCTACTGGCTATAAAATCAAATACCAGCTCCTGTAAAATATGTAAACACAAACCAGTGGCGTTTCATTTATTGAAATGTTGATAAAAGCCGGAGCTAAACGCTCTTTGAGAGAAATCGGGGTGAAGTTGTGACGCTTATTTTTTATTGTAGTTCAACTGCTTTGTATCAAAACGCGACAGTCCGGAATTTGTTCATAAAAAAATTATGCAGACACAAATTTTTCAGAAAGCTCCACATCAAATAAGAGCAAAAATTGAGCATTCGTGATGCTGCGGAAAGGCAAGGAGTGACTCATTGATATTAAAAATCTTGCTCTGATATTTTTTTCTTTATTTTAAGATATGGTATTCAGCGAAGTACCCTTTATCTCAAACTTCATGACAAATGTACCCTTTCTTCTGGTGGCCACACAGCACCGACCCTATAGAAAAAGCAGCCGCTCATCTCACACATAATTGCTGTGTCAGCATATAGGCTTCTTCTTATTGCCCACGATTTACGAAACATAGTTAAGGCATACCTAGAAATAAGGGGGAAGAGAGTCTCTGTTTTCAGCAACAACTTTTTAGGAACGGTGTGATTTAGGTCTTTCCTGAATCGCCATAAAGATATTTGGTCTATTTAAGTTGCACGCAACATGAGTCTAGCAAGAGCTGTTGTTAATCGCACAGTTATCGACAACCTATTTATCGATTTAAAAATAAAATTTGACAATAGTCCTCCATCAAGTTTATAAAACTATTTCAAGACAAATCTAGAGGATATCCCTAGGGCAATTAAATTTCTAATCCAATGTGGAACAAAGTCCCCAAAAAAAAAAAAATCAGCAATGCCACTGAAGCATGCACATCAATGATGTTATGTGGGAATACAATGGGTTAAATTGCACATGTTACAGAGTTCGGTAAAATGGTGGGAAACCCTTATTTTGGCCTTAGTTTCAAGTGAAATAAAAATTGGTTTGAATAAAAGTTTTTGTATATTTCGAAAACCATTTAATGACGGCTAAGAGAATTTTGTTACCTGTCATATTTTTTAAGTTATGACGTCATAACTTGTTAATTTAAACTAATTACATTATATGGTAATGTTTTTCTCCGATATATATTTTTATTGCGAACTCATCAAGGTAGTGTTTGAGAGATTTCTAAAGAACTATTTTGTCAGAAAATGGTGAAAATCAAAGGTACAATTTCTTTACATCATATAGCGTACCAATTCCAAATATGTCAAAGGGAAAACATTGACAGTCACTACAATTAATTCGGGTTAATTTAGCTATTACTAACTTCTACAATGACTAAACTGACTGAACATGAAAGAATTCTGTTTTTGAGGATTCTTGCTTTTGGTGATAGGAAGAGATCTCTGCAAGAAGCTGGTCATATATTTAATGAAACATTCTGTGACAAGATGGGTCCAGTTTAAAAATCTGTGGTATCAAGAACGTTGCGCAGATCTAATGAAACGGGGGGTGTAGAAACTTCCTAAGATGTGGAAGAAAAAGAACAGCTACAAATGAGGACAACGCACTTAATGTTCTGTTAAGTGTACATGAACACCTAAGGACTCCGCTGCCAAAACTTATTAGAATTATTATTAAGGAACGATATGTACGTAGGATATTAAAATCCAATAAAGTTTATCCTTATAAAGTAAAACTACACCAAGAATTGAACGAAGACGATCCTAGTAAGCGTATGCAGTTTTGACAAGAAATCTCGGATGTCATTGGAAGTACATCAACAGCATATTCTGTTGAAGCAACACATTGTCTCAACGGTTTTGGAATATACATAATTATCGGTAATCATCAGAATTCAACCCTCACTGATACCTCATACCCAATATACGAAGAAAATAAACGTCTGGCCGGGTATAGTTGGAGAAAAAATTATTAAGTCTTTCTTTTGAGAGGAATTTCGAATGCGAATTGTTATTTATAACTTCTTCGTCGCCAGATCCTGCGAAAACTTATTCGTTTATTTTCTGACCCCGCAAATAATCAGTACTTCTCAGACAACATTTGGTATCAGTAGGATGGTGCTCCACTTCACTATGCTGTTGAGGTCAGACAATATCTAAATCAAGGATTTCGACAGAAATGGGTGAGGTGAAGAGGATACAAAAATAGCCGATGCGGTCGCCAAATTGAACCCCATTGAACTATTTTCTTTGGGGTCATTTATAACCGGTGGTTTATGAAGACTTCCTCAGCCTTTATCGGAGATGGAAAATCTAATCGGAATTGTCGCTCGCAAAATAACAGCAGAAAATATTCAAAACGTTGCTTGGCAGACAAACAAAGCTAACTGGGATTTATATCAGCTTGCTATAAATAAAATATTTTTAACAAAACCCCGTTTAGAAACAACTAACGATAAACTTGCTTTCATTATATCGGCAATTTACAAAGCTGCTGATTCCAGTATTCCTAAAAGCACTCATAGCACGAATAAAAAATATAAACAAGCACCTTGGTGGGACCAGGAATGCAGCGAACTTAACAATCGTAGAAAAATAATTTTTAAAAAATTTCGGCAAAATCAGATCATGAATAATTTTCTTGAATACCAGCAAATTAATGCCCGATGTAAACAAGTTTTTAAGTTAAAAGCCAAGCAATCTTGGGAAAAGTACTGCAATTCGTTAAATTCGCATTCAAATCCTTCAGAAATATGGAGAAGGGCCAATGGTATTAAAAGTAAGCGTACTTCAAAAGACATAAATATTTCGGCGGATGTCCTGGATAGTGTCTCAGAAAAAATTGCGCCTCCGAGTGTAAGTATGAATTTTGATGTTTACCATGACCAGACAAATAGTTATTTAAATAAACATATCACAATAGAGGAAATTGACATCAATTGTAAAAACACTGTAAACTCGGCACTTGGAAAAGATGGTATAAACTATACCATGATATATCATTTACCCCTTATTGCAAAAATACTTCTTTGTGATATATATAGCAGTATTTTAAGAGATGGCTGTGACTGCACTGCTATCAAGGAGGCTGTGGTGGTTCTCTTGCCTAAACCCGGCGGGGATCTTAGCGACTCTTATAGGCCTATTACATTACTACCATGTATGCTAAAAACATTTGAAAAAATTATAAAACAACGACTTCAATGGTACCTTGAGCAAAATTGCTTATTACCAGCTCAACAGTTTGGCTTTAGAAAAAATAAAAGTACCACTCAATGTATTGCCACCTTAGTAAATGATATTCACATAAGCCTTTCTGAAAATAAATATATGGCAGCTATGTTTTTGGATCTGCAGGCGGCCTACGATAACGTAGATTTACACGTGCTTATAAAAAAATGAGCCAGGTTGGCATACCTGAAAACATGGCAGCTAATATCGTTAAGATCTTTGCTGGCAGAATAGTGTATATAAAAGCGAATGGGGCATATACTGAACCACGAACGTGTTATTTGGGTCTACCGCAAGGATCTGTTTTAAGCCCCTTGTTATTTAATATATATACACATGACTTCCACAGCCTTTTTGATGGCGCTGCAGAGATAATCCAATACGCAGATGACTTCTGCATATATACTAAACAAAACTCTTATAGTCTATGTATTAAACAGTTAAATTACATCATGTATAAAATCAAGGCATACTTGTTCCAAAACAACTTTACTATGTCTGTCAATAAATCTTCAGTCGTTTTTTATACAAGACATAGAATACCGTATACCCCTCAACTTACGATTGCCGAAGAAAATATGCCATGTCACAAAAGCTACAAATACTTAGGTGTAATAATCGATCAAAAACTTTTGTGGAAGGAACATATTGATTATTGTATAAGCAAGGGTGAAAAAAGTCTGAATATTTTGAAATATACATGTAAAAAGAAATATGGTGCAGATCCCAGAACAGCGATGAAATTTTATAGGTCATACACTAGGTCGATCATAGACTACGGCTCAATTTTCTATGGGTCTGCTGCGGAAACACACTTAAGAAAAATTGACAGAATACAATATAAAGCTTTAAGATTAGTCCACGGGCTAATAAAATCAACCCCCACAGAATCAATCTTGGCCTTGGCCAATGAGCCAACTCTCAAATTAAGACGGGAATATCTTTCTAGCAAATTCCTGATAAAGCAACCATTGCAAGGAAAAATCAGCATCCAAACTAACACCATCTTGTCGCATAACCAAAATAACACATACTGGCGGCATAAAAACTCACCACCATTGACAAAAGCTTTATCTTACACATCCACAATAGTAACACCAACCATATTGTACGAGTCAGAAGTGTTTACGTTGTCATATGATATTTTACTATGGAATCCAATTGTTGTTTTACCAGATTGCCATAGTGAAGACATAGATGTTCAAAGCTATTACCGTGAAAATATCCAGAAGTTTCCAGGATCTGCCCTAATATTTACCGATGGATCCAAAACATCAGTTTCCGTAGGGTGTAGTATATACTGCGAATCGACAACATCCAGTTTCGTTTTTAAGCTACACAAAGAAACCAGCATATATACGGCAGAAACAGTAGCAGTTATCAAAGCTCTTGAAATGGCCATGGGAATAGAATCCCATTCCAAATTTATAATAATAACCGACAGCAAGTCGTTACTATTGGCTCTGAAGAAGCCCTCTAAGGTATTCAAGGACCCACTTATAGGCATTATTAGATCCAATTACCTGAACTTAGTGAGGGCTGGAAAAACAGCTATATTTATGTGGATAAAAGCACATGCACATATCAAGGGCAATGAGGAAGCAGATAAACTGGCAAAAAATGCAACAATAATAGGAGAGAGTTGCAATATACTCTTAACGAGAGATCTTCTCCCTACCTGTAAACGACACATGAGGAAAGAATGGTCAGACCAATGGAGCAAGCAACAAGCCATAGTAAAAAGTAAATTTCACCAAATATTTCCCACCTTGCCTTCTAAATCGATCTCAGAAATAGCCCCTACTAACAGAGTAATATACATAACACTTGCTAGAATCATCGTAGGGCATGGTGCTACCAAAAAGCAACTATTTAAAATGGGGTTGGCAGACAATCCACTGTGTAGTTGTGATGGAACAAGTGTGTGTGATATTAATCATATCTTTTTTAATTGTAAGAAACACATCCATGCATGTAACAATCTAATTAAAAAATGTCTTGATCAAGGAATTCCACTACCATTAAATATATCATATTTGTTGCATGTAGCGTTCTATGTTGAAAGAGAGATGATGCATATACTTTTGAACTTCATTAAATATAATAAATTACATGAGGTAATTTAGCTCAACGTAAAAAGATATAAAATTTTGTTCTGTTTTTTATAGTAATTTTGTGGAAGAAATTGACATTATAGTTAATAGGCATATAATTATAGATTCCTTTTGTCTGTCCCTGTGTCTAACCCATCTTTACCGTGGTCCAGTCTAGTTTGTCTCAAACAAAGTCGCCTTGGTGGACCCCTAGGCGTGAAGTTTGTGAACCCATGTCTTTTTTCCTTATTTTTAATCCTAGTTTATAAGACTTAAATACATACACCTTACCCACAAAAACAAAATGTAAAGTATGATGGGCATAGTCTCTCTTCGTAAATTATTATTGGTTTACATGAAGTAAGGGAAATTTAGGTGTTTGTTTGCTGAGCTTGGTAGACGATAGCATAGAGAATCCTTTTTGTTATTTATTATAATGTAAAACATCATATTATAATAGGGCGCTGTAGCACTAGTTGTTGACCTGGAGTGACCGTGGCTAAAAGAGCTTTGCTCGAGGCCAAAACAAGTTTATAATAATAATAATAAAATATTCAAAACGTTTTAAGGTAATTTGTCGATAGATAGAGGTACTGAGAGGCTGCTGATAGTTTTCAATTTGAACACTTGCTGTAAATAATTTCCATTTATTTATTTAGTTAAATAAATAAAAATATATGTTTACAAGTAAACCCCCCTTAAAGTGAACCACTAATTAGTAATTAATTATTGAAATATTGAATATAATTCAAAAAGACAGGGTGGGCGAAAACGCGATCTGATTGGTGAAGAGGTTTGTGACGTCACGATCCGCTACATATGCGTTTTACGCAGGCATCACCATTTAACGTTGTCTTGTTTTCGCTTGTGTTTGCATCGAATTCTAAGCAGTTTTATCATAATTTTACGTGGTTTTAGTGTTTAGTTTATAATATAGGTTCAAAGTATTTCCTCGACTATGGCCAATCACCAACGCCAGGAAGCAGTTTCACCTCACTATCCTGGAAATTTGGCCGAACCCCTCCATTTCTGTAAGGAGGTAGGGATCTTTACGCCCCTTCCGGAGGGTGGAACGTGCAGACATTCAACTTGCTCAAATACAATGCCAGAACCTCGGTTGATGTTAATATTACAGTTTGTACTGAAAAAGTGAAAGAAGAACCCTGGGATCGAACCCAGTACCCTTCGGTTCAGAGGCGGACGTTCTTACTCCTGAACCACCGAGCTCTATTTAGAGACACGACTTATTTAACACAAATGCATAAAATAACAGTTCTGCTGATGATTGGTTACGAAGATAAGACACGATCACAGATCGAAGTTAAAAATTTTGTTTTCTTTTATAAGAGGGAGCTCAAGACACCCTATAATTAACGTTGATAATTTTTTCTCGTATCTTGTATAATAACGGATATATTGAGCTTTACAGTAGAAATGCGTTACCCTGTATATATCTAACAGATAAAAACTTAAATTAACCGAAAGTATGGGTTCTGATGGGCCTAGTTCGCGTTCATTTGAAAAAATCTTTTCAAAATTAAAAAGTCGTGGTGTTCTGAGGGCGAATTTTTTCTACGAAAATTTGTTAAAAATCATAGACCATTAACCATAAACTCTATAACTGAAACCACTGCCAAAGCATCAGAGAAAGGGTCTATTTAAAATGAATTTTCTGCAAACATTTTAGTAAAATCAAGGACAATGACGGTTGAAGCTGAAACTTAAGGTTTTGCTAAACACTTCTTACCACATTTTATCTACATAACCCGTATTTGTTTCAGGTTCGTTGCCCAAAAGTTGCCAATGGTTACGTTTCAAATTGCGACTTTGACGTTTTAAGAAGAAAAACTAAAAAGTTTTCAAAGTAATTTTCCTGGTATATACTTGCTTACTTTTTGCGCCAAAAACTTAATATTTGTCTGTGATATACAATATATTTTGTTATCGAAACACATTTTGGTTTTGTGTGTTTCTCTCATCAGTGGCACCCAATTTTTTTGGAATGCCTATACCTTTTCTTTCTTTCAACCTAGAGATCTAAATTTTGGTGCGTAGTATACCTTTTATAATATAACCCTGCTGACCTAATTTGGTTGTCATAGCTTTCTTATTTCCAGAGATACAAAAATTGTCCAAAACAAAACCCAAAAATTTTCCGGAAAAACTGGTCCGAGTCACTTGCAAAAGGAATGTACTTACCAAATTTGACAAAATCGGCCTTTTATTTTTTGAGTCATGGGTGCGAATATAAAAAACATTATATATATATATATATATATATATATATATATATATATATATATATATATATATATATATATATATATATATATATATATATATATATATATATATATATATATATATATATATATATATATATAAACATATAAAAATTGAAACTGACCTCGGATATGTGTTCTAGGGCGCCTAGTTTGCGCTCATTTGAAGAAATTTTCTACCAAAATTCTTAAAAGGCGGTGAGAAAGCTAATTACCGTAAATGACGTTAGTACGTTAATGGGGTAAATGTGTTGGGATACTTCACTGCACTAGATTTGTAAATAGCTTAATAACTCGTACATGGCTTTGTTCTAACTGCTCTGCGACCGCAGTGGATCATTATGCATGACTATTTATTAATACTTGCACAAAAAGTTCAGACTTTTTATGTAGTCTACTATATTTTTGCGTGGTATTTTATCCATTTCCTGAGGGGTTAACGGTCAACCCTCCAAAGTATATGAGCTTTTTATAGAACTCAGCCATGCAGTCGCATAGCAAATGTTCTGTTGTTTCTACTGCTCTCGTGCAGTATCTAAAGTACTAACCACATTACCTATCTTCATAAGGTGATACCTTACAAGCGAGTGTCCTCTGAAAAGTCCTGTGATTATTCTCAATTCGTTCCTCTTTAATTCAAGGAGCAGTTCAAACGTGCCTGTTGATTTTTCATCACCATGAACTGCTTTGTCTGCTTTAAGCCTGGCGTTTTCATCCAGTGTGACAGTATTAAGTTCCTCTTCCAAGTATTAAGTTCATTTCTTATGTCGCTTTTTGTTAAGCCACCATAGAATGGTGTTGTTGAGGTCCTTTTTGCAACGCTATCTCCTGCCTCGTTTTCTTCTATGCCTTGATGCCCTGGTATCCACGTTAAAGTTATTTTGTTTGCAGCCGGTTTCATCAACCATTTGGTGCAGTCCCAGGTCAGTTTATACTTGATTTTGAATTATTTCAGAGTCTTCAGTGTCTGACTGTCTGAAAAGATATATGATATATGTATTTCAGGGTCTTTTTTGTATAGACTGCTGTACACAGATATTTATAGCAAGCATTTTTGCTTGGAAGTTGGTGGAAGTTTTTCCTAGGGACTTAGCTAGTCTCAAGTTAGGTCCCGTTATTTCCAGTCCTGCTTACTCCATTTGTTTAGAGCCGTTTGTATAGCATACAAATGAGTTATCTGTTTCACTGTCTCTGTACTAGCTTGGTCCCCTATGACCACGTCAAATGAAACTGTGAAGTCCAGTTTAGCTGGCATTGGATCTGTTGGTTTGGCGAGTGACGCAAATAAAATAATTTCCAGGATCTTCAAGCGGGCAGCCAAATTTTTTGGTTTAAATTTGTGTGCCTTTGGTAGTCCCAAGACACCTAGTGCTTCTCTATTCTTCACGCGGCTCTACAGTGGAGTTAGATTCAGCATTGTCTCAATGGACATGATGCCATAGTTTCATTTAATCCAAGACACTAGCACTATCTTGCTAGCCACTGTCAGCAGCCTTGTTCATGAAATACGTCCGGAACCGCTGATCTACTTACCTTGGTAGCTGCACTTATCATTCTTGAAATAATTTCTATACTATTTGCAACGCTAACTAAATTCCACCCTTCTTGATCTGGTGCGATCTTTCTGTACAGCCTAAAATATTTTCTTTTGGACAAAACGAAGCATTTTCAGCTAATCTGTCTCACAGGTTTTTGGAATAATTTGTGTTCCAGCTGTCTTATGTTTGAATGTTGTTAGGCATATATTTTGTATGCTTTGGATGCATGGGTCATCAGCTCATTCATCTCAAACTGTCGACAAGTAGTTAATTGACAAATTCGATGATCATTGGATAGGTCGAAACGGAGCTTTGCGGTGCCTCTACGATCACTGAATCTATCACCTCGTGGCCTTTGTGTATGGGGTCGTATTAAAAATGAAGTGTATGCTCATCTATAGGACTAAATCTAGAAGAGCTAATAAACCGAGTTGACAAAACTTTTAGACATTTAGAACCAGCTAAATTAAGAAGAGCTACCACCAAAAAAATCCATATGAGAGTTTTACTCTGTTTAGAGAGGCAGTCACAGAGAGCATGCATTCGTGTTAGCTTTTAGTTTTGGTTTATACAGTGTGAAACACGCAAATGCAAAAAAAACTCACTATCTCAATTATTGTGCATATTTATGAAAAATGCCGAAAAACGTCAGTTTTAGATTAAGAAATGACATCCTGCAACGTGAAAACTCCACCCCTACATTCAAGTGACAGAAGCAACTTACAAATTTTTAAATAGTAAGTAGGGGCTTGTGGGCTTGTAATACTTCCTTTGAAATATATCTTCATTATTTGATTCAAAAATGCTATGGTAATACAATTTATTGCAAAAATTATCAGTAAAAAAAATTAATTCATCTGATTGACGAAATTTTCTACAACACAGTAGAAAACTAATAACTAATCGCTTTATTCTTGATAATGAAAAAGCAAGCACAAATAATTTATGGCCCCTTTGGACGGTATCAATTAAAAAGAAGACATGAAAAGGTATCAACAGGACCTCGGTGGTTCAGAGGTAAGAACGTGTGCCTTTGAACAGAAGGGTACTGGGTTCGATCCCGGCGTACTCCTTTCACTTTTTCAGTATAAACTGTAAAATTAACATCAACCGAGGTTCTGGCATTGTATTTGAGCAAGTTGAATGTCTGCACGTTCCGCCCTTCGGAGGGGGCGTAAAGCCGTCGGTCCCGTGTGTCCATGCGATGTTGGGCACGTTAAAGATCCCTACCCTCCTTACAGAAAGACAGGGGTTCGGCAAAATTTCCAGGATAGTGAGGTGAAACTGCTCCCTGGCGTCGGTGATTGGCCATAGTCGCGGAAATAGGCCGACGTTAAAGAAACAAAACACACACACACACACACAGGTATCAACATCCCTCACAGTTTGTAATGTTAGTTTTCTTTAAAATAGCCTAGCAACTAGCTGTGTGATTGTAACCGCGTGACAGTAATTGTCAGTTCTTAACTGCAATTCAGACACATATGTGTGTGTATGTGTGTGTGTTTTTTTGTTTCTTTAACGTCGGCCTATTTCCGCGACGTTGGCCAATCACCAACGCCAGGAAACAGTTTCACCTCACTATCCTGGAAATTTGGCCGAACCTCTCCCTTTATGTAAAGAGGTAGAGATCTTTAATGTGCCCAACATCGCATGGATACGGGACCACAGTCTTTACGCCCCCTCCGAAGGGCGGAACGTGCAGACATTCAACTTGCTCAAATACAATGCCAGAACCTCGGTTGATGTTAATGTTACAGTTTGTACTGAAAAAGTGAAAGGAGAACCCTGGGATCGAACCCAGTACCCTTCGGTTCAGAGGCACACGTTCTTACTACTGAACCACCGAGGCTCTATTTAGACACATGACTTATTTAACACAAATGCATAAAATAACAGTTCTGCTGATGATTGGTTACGGAGATAAGACACGATCACAGATCGAAGTTAAAAATTTTGCGAGCTTGGTCATGTAAAGCAGGCAAAAAAAAAACTTCTAATGCACTAAGTAAGGATACCAAATTGGATGTAATACTTGAGTTTGCGTCGACAGGCAGCCATAACATTGGGTGTTACCCATTCAACGATTAGTTGAATATTAAAATAAAATTAAATGCATCTATATGAGTTTATACAAACTCAATAACTCATGTAAGACAATTGTGATAGAAAAACGGCTTTCTGTGAACAAAAGATGTAAATGTTATCAAACTAGAACATATTTTGTCTGTCTGATGAATGCAGCTTTATTCTTCACAGCCATGTTTATCGTCATAATTGTCGCTGCTGGTCTTCAGAAAATCCATTATTATTTTTTTCGTTGATGTCTAATTGAATAAAGCAATGCTCCATAATAATGTCGTGAAAACTTTTCGAAATATATATCCCGATCGAGTAAACCTGCAAGTTCCTGCGAGTGTACTTTAGTTTTATCAGGATGGAGCACCAGTACATTGCCAAATCAATGTCCGGCAGTACAACCTCGACTTAATATTTCCAAATTTGTTGATAGGGCGGTGAGAAATGTTAGAATGGCCAGCACGATCACTCGATCTTACGCTTTTGGACCTGTTCTTATGGATATATGTGAAAAGTATGGTATACAAAACTAAACCACGCGATTTAACTGACTTAAGAAGAAGAACAACGATTGCGATTAGGTCGGTCCCGCCTCAGATGTTGATTAACGTGAATATACATTTTTATTTACGATTAGGATGCTGAGAAGACGTCCAAGTCAATGCATTTTGAACATCTCCTACTTTAGATCATGTGTTTTTTATTTTTTCTCATTATCAAGAATGAGACTCGATTAGTTATTAATTTTTGTGTGTATTGTAGCAAAGTTCGTCAATCAAGTGATTTTTTCTTTTTACTGTTAATTTTTGTAATAATATTTTAAACCCATAGCATTTTTGAATGGGGTATCACAAACCCCTACTTCCTATTTAATAATTTGGAGGTTGCATCTGTCACTCGAAGGTGACTGAATGTAGATGTGAAGCTTTCACGTTGTAGGACCTAATTTTTTATTATAAGATTGCCGGATTTTTTTATAAATATTTATAGTACGATACATTTTCAAATGTACTGTACAGTATATAGCTAAAAATGACGTAATCTTATTTCAGTTTTAATAAAGCCGAAGGTCACGTGATTAGACACGTCTACTTAGCATGCGCTGAATTATGTTTCGCTCTGAGTATAGCCGGAGACTTTTACCCGTTTTCGAGCAGAGGCCGAAACCAGAACCAAACCTCGTCGCCCACCATCGGAAATTGAATGTTACGCAGAACACACTTCACTTTAGATAGTTGGGGTATTCCATGCGCATCGCATAGTGTTACGAGCTTGGTCAGTGTCAACGTGTTGGACCCTAGCTTTCAGTGATAATATTGGGTTGTGAAGTAGGGAAATACCAAATACTCTGTGAGAAGTAAAACTTGTCCCAAAATCTTTGGTAAGAAACTTTTTTTAAGATCTAATATTATAATATATGTCTTTATTATTGCTATACATTTTGTTGCATTAAAAGAAACATACCATGTAGATACCATTATACTCGTTATGTTAGAAAATTTTCTCTTTCAGGTAAAATATTACGCTTGTGGCACTATTATTCCTATATTTTTTATATCTTTTCTTCAATTTTGATTTGTTGTAAAGTACAGTGCTAAGACTATCTGTTTTGTGTTACAATTTTTTCTCTTTCAGGTAGAATATTAGGCTGGTAACACCATTACTCTCTTAATATGTATCAGCTTAAGTTTTGTTTCCTTGGAAAGTCATAGAAAATGTTACATAGTTATTTAACTTTAGACTGTACACATTGTGGTCTTTCTAACAAGTATATACCCGTATGGTAGCTGATGATGTCGCAACTGTAGCCGAGATATTTAAACGCGACCAGGTTTTACGCTAGACATTCTAAGTTTTGTAATTTAGTGGCTCTTAAGATTTTGAGGAGCTTACCAAGTTACAGGACTTTTGCTAGTCTTTTCTTACTATTTTTATTTAACCAAATAGTTATGTCTTAGGGTATAGGTACTAGCATGAATGAGTTATTCGATCTATTGTTTGCTTCTTGAGCTGCCTGATTTGCATTTCATCTTTTAGGAATATTATGTATATAGGACGACAAATAATATTTATTTCGTTTAGAAGAGACCTTATTTTATATAACGTGTCTATTCGCTGTAATAATCGGAATGACGAATGCATATATACGTCACATTTACAAACCACTTTTTCTGGTCTCACTCTTGTTTCAAAATATGTTATTTTTTTTATAAAATCTTTTTATTTACAAAATAAAATACATATTTTCTAAATAAATAAACAAAAAATATAAATATATTATATTCCATAATATTAATTACGCTAACCAATTTTTACCAGCAAAGCTCCACTTTTTGTTTCTGTATCACGGATAGATATGTACAAAATGTGATACATGTAAAAAATAACGTTATTTGGTAACTGATACTTTTATACAAAAGAGAATAATAAGAATGCTAATTTATCATTCCACCTAAATCTATTCTAATTTTGCACCTGCATATTAAGTTTTCCTTAATAGTTCTATATAGATAATATTTTTTATCACTTAAACAGTTAGTGTGGTTTTTTAGTACCTGCATGTATTCCTCTGATGATGCAGCTCCCAGTTCTGTTGTGAAAACATATCCTATAGTGGTTGCCACTATTATGGTCGCTAGGCTTTGCACAGATTTGCTAAACCTTTTTTTAAAAGTTAAATAGTCTCGGGCGTTGATGTCGTTTCTCTACGTAACAGTTTCAAGGAAGGGTTGCATCTTGTTAGTGATTTCAACGACATTCGCGTAACACTCGAACCTATGTAGAAAGGTGTCCTGCTGTGTCTTGCATACGGTGCATTTGTCATCTGGTGCTTTTCCAATCCTCTGTAGGAAACTTTGGGACATGAACCGCCCACGTGCTGCTTTGTACAGTTACTTTTTGTTCACTTGATGGGTATTAATTATGTCCTAATATTTGTTGCAACAATCTACATTAAAACTGCCTGGCCCAGGAGATTTGTTTAATGCGCTATTGTTTATTTCGTTCAATATTTCCTGCTCTGTTATTTCGCGAACTATCTCGTTGCAGTTTCCCGCTTGTACTTTCTTTTTAAAGTGTTTTTAGGCCTAGTTAGCTTTTCAGTGTTAAATGGTATTCTTTTATATAAATTTGTAAAATATTGGCGTATTATATTTGGTATGTGCTCTTCATTTTGTATTGTATTACTTTTTTCCAGGCGAGTTATATTCTTTATTTTATTTTGTGTTTCTTCTCGCATTATGTGATATATTGATGCCTGCACATCGGGGATATTTTCTTCTAAGCGACTTCGGATTTTGCAGTCCTTCCTTTTCTGGTCAGTTATTTTGGCTCTATATATTTTATTTCCATGAATGTGTTGCAGAGTTATTTGGGTTTTATTCCATTATTTCTTTTAAACACTGGTAGTAAAATTCAATGGTTACCCTCTCAGATTTTTCTCTCCAGAAGCTTGCAATTGAAAAAAGGACATGTTTTTGGTTTTGCGGAGTTGACTCACCATAACACTTGTGAATTTCGATTTTTGGCGGTTCCAGTATTGTCACTTTTGTGACGTTGGGTTTATCTAGGAGCGTGATATTCAATATTCCAACGTGTTTGTGCAGTCAGGCATCTACATCCTGACATTCTAGAACATATCATAATCGCCCTGTGGTGTGTAAATGGGGCTGGATAAATTGAAGTTGTGCCAACCATATTTGCTATTTCTTGCTTAACGTAAATTCTATCTAGCCTAGAGGCTCCTTTTGTATGAAAGTAGGTATCTCCTGGTGTTGTATGTTTAAGTGTTCAGACGTCAACTAGGCTTAAGTGTTTTATGGTATTTTTTCAACCTGGGCACATTTGACACGTCGCTTCTTTCACTTACACAATTGAAGTCACCGGCTAGTATTAGTTTTTTGCGTGGTGTATACAGCCTGGGTAGTTGTCCATAAATAACTCTTGTCTGGCTACCTTGTTTTGACTGTCGCTTGCAGAATATATATATATATATATATATATATATATATATATATATATATATATATATATATATATATTATATTGTGGTTGAATATTGTGACGGCCTTACCTCTCGATGACTCTAATATTTTGACATTATTAAAAGCGATAATATCCCTTATTATTTTTGCTGTTCCTCTTCTATTTTCATTTATATTAACGGAAGCTTTGTACCCACTCATGAAGGAGAAATCACTGATGGCTACTTCTTGCAGTAAGACAATATCGACTTGATGGCGGTAAATAAAGCTTTTTTTAATTTTAAGTCTGATGATATACCACACATATTTAGGGAACCTATTTGCTATGATACCATTTGATGGTTACAGGTTGTGCTGTCTGACATTTTGTGTTTACTTTCACTTTAATATGATGATTCCTCTGAGACTTGCTTAACAGCGGAATTGGATTTCTCACTCCAGCTTCGTGCTCGTCATTTTGAATTACTTCTTCTGGTGTAGTGTCATTTTCACCGTTTCCTCCAGGTATATTTGTTTCCAGTCTTTTAACAACTACATCTTTTTCTAGAGTTTGTCTTACGTCCTTATATTTTGTATTTTCGGTCTGGTACCTTTCCTCCATGACATTTGTAGTTTCACTCTGACAGATAAAAGTGATATTATAGCTCTGCATGGATTCTCTATCAGCAGTATATTGCTGTCTTAAATAGCCATTTAAGACTGATGCATAGTTTCGTGTTCTCAGTCTGTATTCTTGAGAAATAATACAATCTTTTGTCTCGTTCTGTAGATTTGCATCCCTGCGCGTTTTCTTTTGGCTCATGTATGTTATCCAAAACTGTGAGCCCAAGATTCGAACATATGATGGTCTCGACCTATATATTTCCATCTTAACAATATTGATATCCTTATATTATGCACAAGGTGGGTTTTTCCAGGAGTCGTTTTGATTTCCTCCACAACACCGTATGAGGATAAACCCTTTTTGATTTCAGAATCAGGCATTTCAGTTCTCCTTACTATATTTTTTTGGCTCTCGTCTGATAATTAAAATGGTAAGTTTTTCCATTTGCCCCCGTATACTCTAACTTATTTTACAATTTTTGGAAAATATCTTAAAAAATTTGTGCGTTCGCAACTTTTTTACTGCCTTGTTATTTCTGTGCATTCCAATTCTTGTACTTGCATCTTGTATAAAAGTATGTGTTTCGTATGCAGATATTTTATATCCCATGTTAATAAACTCCAGACTTAAACTATTCGTTCTCATGTTTACAATTTATCAAAGGCACTTTATCACACGCGGTAACAGACGTTTATCAGACGTCCTTACCGTGCCACAGCACAGCGCGAACTCCATAAAAAATAACTAAATCCGCATCCGTATATATATGTTCCTGAATGATATGCGAATATTTAAGGGCGTGAATCTACATAAAAAATTAATGTTAGTTTGCTTTATAAACCATGGCCCAAAAATATTCCGTTACGAAAATACGGGGTGTGAAAATTTTAGGAAGCAAATCGAAATGAATTATAATTTTCGAAACTGCTTGAGATATTTGAATGATATTGACTACATAGCGACAGCTAATAAATATGCATATTTTTCAATACAAACATAATTTTCAGCCTTAACACTGGGGTGCGTACGGGCACTGACATATACCAGCTGCTGCTTAATAAACTTCCGGCCTATGGCCTACCACCAAAACTCTGTACCTGGACAGCAAATTTGCCCTCCAACCGGAGCATTTCTGTTGTCGTGGATGGCCATTCCCATAAACTGTATCCAATTAATGCAGGAGTTCCTCAAGGTTCAGCTGTAGCCACTACTTTGTTTCTTCTCTACACCAATGACCTCCTCTCTAGCACATCCAACCCAGTTCACAGTTACGCGGACGACAGCACCCTCCACTCAAATATACAATATTCTAAGCCTGTCTCTTCAGCCCAATTAGATGAGAATCGCAGACTCATGGAGGGTTCTGTCTCCGTGGATCTCCAAAAAATATTAGACTGGGGAAGTAGAAATCTTGTACAATTAAAGCCCACCAAATCTCAGTCTTGCTTTCTGCCTCATAAGAGATACACCAACCCTAGACCCATCACAATGAACAACCAAGTTATTCAAAGTAATTAGTCCTTTTCACTTGTTGGCATTTCTGTGGATCTAAATTTCAATTGGCACTAACATGTCACATCAATTGCAGAAGCGACTGCTAAGAAATTAGGTTTCCTCTTCCGGGCTCGCAAATACTTTTCACCAGCTCGAAACTCGAATACTGCTCCCATATCTGGGGTGCCGCTCTCGCTTCTACACTCCATCTCCTGGACTCCACTCAGACGAGAGCTATACGTCTCATCGGTGACCGTACCCTCACCCAAATGATGCCCGCACTTGCCCACCGACGTGCCATTCTCGCTTTTAGTGAATTTTCTTAGAAAAAATTCACTAACGAGGAGATCCCGACTTTTGAATTTTGAAAAAATTTCTTCAAATTAGCGCGATCTAGGACCCCTAGAACCCATATCCGGGGTCAGTTACAATTTTTTTATGTTATATATATATATATATATATATATATATATATATATATATATATATATATATATATATATATATATATATATATATATATATATATATATATATATGTATATATATATATATATATATATATATATATATATATATATATATATATATATATATATGTATCACACCGATAACTCAAAAAATAATGGGCCGATTTTGATAAAATTTGGCATGTACCTTTCTTTTGTAAATGGCTTGGATAAGTTCGTTATTCAGGAAAATCTAACGAGGTTTTCCGGGAAAATTTTGAGTTTTCATTCGAAAAAAAATTCTTATCTCAAAAAATAACTGGCCGATTTTAATAAAATTTGGCATGAACCTTCCTTTTGTAAATGGCTTTGAAAAGTTTGTTAGTCACGAAAATCGGACGAGGTTTTCCGGGAAAATTTTGAGTTTTTATTCGAAAAATTTTTTTATCTCAAAGAATAATGAGCCAAATTTGATAAAATTTGGCATGTACCTTCCCTTTGTAAATGGCTTTGATAAGTTCGTTAATCGAAAATCATTTGAAAAAATTTTTTATCCTAAAAATAATAAAAAAATGATAACCAAATTTGGTAGGTAGGTTTACGATATAAAAAGTAAACTATACACCAAAATTTAGATTTCTATGTTACAAGAAAAAAAAGTTATAATAAAATATTTTGTGCCAGATCATTTCTATGAAAATTCACTACCATAACGCACTTGCTGCGTCCAGGCTTTTTTATAGATATCTGCACGGGCACTGTTCAGAGGAGTTGTCTTCCATAGTTCCTTCACCTGCTGCCCCCAACAGATCTATCAGGGGAACAGAGCGAATGCACCCTTTTACTGTCCAGGTTACCAGACATAGAACATCTTGTTATGTCCGCTCTTTTGTCACAAGGTCTTCCGAGTTGTGGAATTCCTTGCCGGAACATGTTTTTTCTTCTCCTCCGAGCATCCAAACCTTCAAGTGCAGAATTAACAAGTTGCCTCTTTCCCCCTTGTCGACACCCACGGTACGATATTATTTAGGCTGTAGGCCCCGTGGTGTGTTGTTGAAATTTAAAAAAAACAGTGCTACTACATTTATGGCACGATAATTACATTGATTTTTTCCGTTTCTATTTTTTTTTTTTTACTCAAAACCGGCGCATCGCATGAAAAAACTTAAAAGAACTCTTATGTTTCAAATTGAACGGTGAATTGAAAAATAATTCTTGTTTGGAAAAACAATTGGCGTACTATTTTTTAATCGAAAATATCGAAGTCAATAATGCATGTAATTCTTTACAGGCTTCACTTGTGTTACTGATAATAAAGATGTTATTACTCACTCTATTTTATTCCCACAAAAAATAATTGTTGGTCCTCGATAGATAACTGGATTAGCTTTAAAAAGATGTATCACTTTACCCACCATCCAATTTTAAAATTTCCAAGGAGTAGCTACCCTTTGAAGAGGTATGACGATAAGGGTGAGATTTGTATATCAAAAAGACAGTTCCTGACAATAAAAATCGATTTATGCGTTACTTTATATATATATATATATATATATATATATATATATATATATATATATATATATATATATATATATATACATATATATATATATATATATATATATATATGTAAACATCTGAATATCTCACAAACGATAAAAACGAGATTTTAACACGTGTTGCAGAGCCTCTGTGGTTCAGTGGTAAGGACGTGTGGCTCTGATTCAAAGGGTACTTGGTTCGATTTCAGGGTTCTCCTTCCACTTTTTCAGTACATACTGCAGAATTAAGATCAACCGAGGTTGCGGCATTGTATTTGAGCAAGTTGAGTGTCGTCTGCAGGTTCCGCCCTTCAGAGGGGGCGTAAAGCCGTCGGTCCCGTGTCATTGCAATATTGGCCACGTTAAAGACCCCCACCCTCCTTACAGAAAGGCGGGGGTTCTGCGAATTTGCTAGGATAGTAAGGTGAAACTGCTCACTGGCGTCGGTGATTGGCCATAGTCGTGGAAATAGGCCGATGTTAAAGAAAGAAAACACACACAAACAAAAAACGCGTGTTGCAAGGTTGCCAAAGGTGTGTTTTACGTTACGACAAAACATACAGGGTGATCCTGAAAAGCGTAGTGACCTCAATGATTGATTTTTAAATGGAACATCCTGTATATTATACAAGTTTTTGAATCCTTTCGAACTCTGGATTAACTTTGTTATAAGGTACCCTATGCTAAAATTCTATGGTTACGCAGATATCGGAACTTTAATTATTGCATCACCTGTATTGATGGTGTTTTTGGTTCTTTCACGTCGTCCTATTTCCGCGACTATGGCCAATCACCGACGCCAGGGAGCACTTTCACCTCACTATCCTGGAAATTTTCCCACAACCTTGTCGTTCTGTAAGGAGGATAGGGATCTTTAAAGTGCCCGACATCGCATGGCCACGGGACCGACGGCTTTACGCCTCCTCCGAAGGGTGGAACATGCAGACATTCAACTTACTCAAATA
Organism: Tillus elongatus; assembly: GCA_964006375.1. Taxonomy (NCBI): domain Eukaryota; kingdom Metazoa; phylum Arthropoda; class Insecta; order Coleoptera; family Cleridae; genus Tillus; species Tillus elongatus. The sequence goes on along the minus strand of OZ023262.1, from coordinate 117,354,464 downwards.
CAATGCCAGAACCTCGGTTGATGTTAATGTTACAGTTTGTACTGAAAAAAGTGAAAGGAGAACCCTGAGATCAAACCCAGTACCATTCAGTTCAGAGGCACACGTTCTTACCCATGACCCACCGAGGCTCTGAGATGTAATAGTAACACATATATATCCTATGCACGGAAAACAACAAATAAAAATATTTTCACAGGTATTGTAGGGTTGTCGTAGCAGCGTCTTTTCAAGGTTACCAAAAATATACAGGGTGGTCCGGAAAAGCGTAGTGGTTGCAATGGTGAATTTTTAAACGGTACATCCTGTATATTATATGATTTAATGAATCCTTTGGAACTCTGGATTAACTTTGTTATAAGGTACCGTATGCTCAAATTCTATGGTTACGCAGATATCGACAATTACATAAGTATAAGTAAAACAATAAGGTTTCACAAAGCTTCACAATGCTTTGTAAATAAATACTAGTGAACTGTCAAAATTAGTTAGTGTCAATCATTTTATAGAATGGCATAATCTTAGCGCTATAGGACGCATACAAATCTTAATTTTACGAGGCTTTAGTGACAAGCAAAGAACGTATGAAGAAGTTACACCCATATTTAATAGATTGAATCCTCAACACGTTATTAACAGATTAACCGTTTTTAAAAGTATCAAGGGATATAGAGAGGCTAAAAATACTAAAAATTGTCCTAAACCTGGCAGGATGAAAACTGCTATAATAGATAAAACTAAATCTGCTACTCCAACTTGAGAAAAATCCAAAACATCTTCAAACCAGTTGGCGCTAGACAACAATATCGCTCAGACGTCCGTGATAAGAATGTTGAAGTCAGAAAAAATTAACCTTATAAAATTCACTACAATCAAGAACTTACAGAAGATGCCCCAGACCGCAGATTACAGTTTTGTAAAATAGTTGAAGAAAAAAAGAACGTTGGTGTTAATTTTGAAAAAAAAAATTCTGATGAGGCAACGTTTTGCCTCAACAGATTTGGTCCAGACGTAGTCCCCGTTGGATGAGAGAGAGAGAGAGAGAGGGACACGCAGTGGCCGCAGAAAATAAATGTTTGGGCGTGGATTAGTAAGAATCACTTAATCAGACCCTTTTTGATTGAAGGTAATTTAAATGGTGACTTGATCCCATTAGATTTTTTCTTGTGGGGATACCTTAAAAATATAGTTTACAAATATAGACCAGTTGATTTGCAAACTTTACAAGATCGTATTTTGGAAGAGGTAAATCTGATACCACAAACATATAAGACTAGATGCATTCTCGCAACAATTAGAACCGTAGACCGGTTTCGCTCTCATTAGAACTCTTCAGTACGGCATACTAATTGTAGCAAAAATGCACCAAAAGTAATACGGCTATAGTATAGCCAGCCTTAAAATACTCAGTGAGTGGTGGACGTGCCGCCACCTAGTTGCGGAACCAAGTAGTATGTTGTCACGCCAGCTCCAAATAACACCAAGTGTTAAAAAAATCGAGACTGTATACACTTTTAACACTTTGTGTTATTTGGAGCTGGCGTGACAACATACTACTTGGTTCCGGAACTAGGTGGCGGCACGTCCACCACTCACTGAGTATTTTAAGGCTGGCTATACTATAGCCGTATTACTTTTGGTGCATTTTTGCTACAATAAGTATGCCGTACTGAAGAGCTCAAATGATAGCGAAACCGGTCTACGATTCTAATTGTTGCGAGAATGCATCTAGTCTTACATACTTTGTCCCTATATTGGGGTAGAAATGGGCCAGGGCTGACAATTTTCTAAATTGTTAGTTGTATACAGTCTCTATTTTTTTAACACTTTGTGTTATTTGGAGCTGGCGTGACAACATACTACTTGATTCCACAACTAGGTGGCGGCACGTCCACCACTCACTGAGTATTTTAAGGCTGGCTATACTATAGCCGTATTACTTTTGGTGCATTTTTGCTACAATTAGTATGCCGTAATGAAGAGCTCTAATGAGAGCGAAACCGGTCTACGGTTCTAATTGTTGCGAGAATGCATCTAGTCTTACATACTTTGTCCCTATATTGGGGTAGAAATGGGCCAGGGCTGACAATTTTCTAAATTGTTAGTTAGTTGTATACAGTCTCTATTTTTTTAACACTTTGTGTTATTTGGAGCTGGCGTGACAACATACTACTTGGTTCCGCAACTAGGTGGCGGCACGTCCACCACTTACTGAGTACCACAAACATATTTGCGTGATTCAGTTGGACAATTTTGTAAAAGACTTGGATACTGTATCGTAAATGGTTTGCACTTTGAACATTTACTTTAGAATTTGTTTGGTTATTTTTCTTTATTTCTTTAAAAGTTGATTTTTTTTATTGATAGGATTAAAGTTGTAATACTAGAATAAACATTTTGAGGCTTACTGGCTACACTTTTCATTATCAACCAGTGTATTTTATATTTCCGTCCCAACCCTACGATACATGTGAAAATATTTTTTATTGGTTGTTTTCCGTGCATAAGATATTTATGTGTTACTATTAGTTTTATCAATACAGGTAATGCAATAATTAAAGTGCCGATCTCTGGGTAAGCATATAATTTGGGCATAGAGTACCTTATAACAAAGTTAATCCAGAGTTCTAAAGGATTCAGAAAATGATATAATATATGGGATGTTCCATTTAAAAAATCAAACATTGCAATTTTATGTTTTGTCGTAATGTGAGAATATGCACCTACGGCAACCTTGCACCACCTGTTAAAATCTTGTTTTTATCGTTTTACGTTTGTGAGATATTCAGATGTTTCCATACTTTTAACTAACCCTGTATATATACATATACATACATATATATATATATATATATATATATATATATATATATATATATATATATATATATATATATATATATATTAGACTGGGGAAGTAGAAATCTTGTACAATTCAATTCCACCAAATCGCAGTCTTGCTTTCTATCACATAAGAGATTCACCAGCTCTAGACCCATCACAATGAACAACCAAGTTATTCAAAGTAATGAGTCCTTTTCACTTGTTGGCATTTCTGTGGTTCGAAATTTCAATTGGTACTAACATGTCACATCAATTGCAGAAGCGGCTGCTAAGAAATTAGGTTTTCTCTCCCCGTCTCACAAATACTTTTCCCCAGCTAATCTCTATACCTTATATATACTTCACAAATAAGGCCAAACCTCGAATACTGCTCCACATGTGGGGCGCCGCTGCCGCTTCTACAGTCGCTATCCTGGACTCCATTCAGAAGAGAGCTATACGTCTCATCGGTGACCCTACCCTCACCCAAAGGCTGCCATCCCTTGCCCACCGACGTACCGTTGGTGACCTCTCTATCTTTTATAGATATCTGCACGGACAATGCTCAGATGAACTCTCTTCCATAGTTCCTCCACCTGCTGCCCCCAACAGATCTACCAGGGGAACAGAGCGAATGCACCCATTTACTGTCCAGATCACCAGACATAGAACATCTTGTTATGCCCGCTCTTTTGTCCCGAGGACTTCCAGGTTGTGGAATTCCTTGCCGGCACAGGTTTTTCCTTCTCCTCCGAACCTTCAAACCTTCAAGTTCAGAATTAACAAGTTGCCTCTTTCCTCCTTGTCAACACCCACGGTTCGATAGTATTTAGGTTGTAAGCCCTCGTGGTGTATTGTTGAAATATTATATATATATATATATATATATATATATATATATATATATATATATATATATATATATATATATATATATATATATATATATATATATATATATGAGGTATTTTGTTTAACTTGAGCTCATTATCAAGTAGTAGAGTGTGCTTCATAAGTACACTTCGGGGATCCTAATTCAGCGCAATATATTTTTTAGACCTGACGATCATTTCAACTCGGTTTATTTATCCCTCTTATGAGGCTAACTTTGTTAGCGAAACGATCGTCAAGTATTAGGATGAGGTACTGCCAAATATTGATTTGGTAATGTGTTGATTCCCCATCCTGCTGGAACCATACCACATTCGTTGGGACTTGTGGGTTTGTTTGATCAGGATATAAGTTTGCCCAATATGTATTCAATTTGTTATCAATGACAAGGAGACCAATGACATGGTTTTCAGATATTATTGCCCAAACCTTAATCTCTTCAGGGTATTGCGTATGTTCTTCTCTCATCCAGTGTAGATCTCTTTCAGACCAGTATCGGCAATTTTGACGAAGAGCATGGCCGTAAAGTGTAAAACTACACTCATTATAAAACAAAATATGTTCTAATTGAATAACATTGTTATCTAACACTTGCATCATTTGTTCACAAAAGACGTTCTTCTATCAAGATCGCCTTCAATAGGCTCCTGAGTTTGTTTCAATTTAAAAGGGTTAATTTTCTTTACTTTTAATATTTGAATAATCGATGAATTGCGGTCATCCAATTTTGTTGCTGCTTGTCGACTCGAAGTATGTGACTTTTCCTCAAACTCGAGCACTACATCCAATTGGGTATTATTACTCGGTGCATTACAAGGTTTTTCTTTGTATTGGTCTTACATGTCCAAGCTCGCGAAATTGCTTTTCAATTTTACCAATTGTCCCTTGGCATTTATACGAGCGTATAAAATACCTCGAAAAATTAAACATCCTGAGTGATCCCCAATACAGCATTCCTTAAAACTGATCTGATGTTCTGATATACGTCACTCATCTTTGGAGTTCGGCTCTAAAAATTTGAAGAAGGTCATGCAATTTCATTGTACATTTCTAAAGCATTATATTTGGTCTGGCATGCGGTACTTCTAAATAAACATTCTTTATGAAAGTATGTCTATGGATATCTAGTTTTCTGAAGGAGCACTCCATGCACGCTGCTGTTGATGAAACTTCATCTGATGAACTAAGACTTAATGCGGGTACTGCACAGGATTTCGTTATGGCTCCCACATTTTTCTTTTGGATATAAATGGCTTTCTGTTAACAACCAAGAATCCGATCCACAGCTTAGCTGGTGATATTGCTCCTCACAGCACGTCATTATCAATTCGTGCAGTATCTGCTTCTAACTCATTATCAATGAGAGTCGAAGTAACAAACTCGTTAAATGATCACCTGGAGATTCTTAGCAGGGCGCTACCAATATATTTTTGTTTAATGCCTTAAAAACACAATTGCCTCTTCGCTAGGAAAAATTGAGTACAGAGCCTAGGGGTTCAGATAGTTGGAAAAATACTGCGCGAAAAATTCACCATTTTTGCATTGCATACAACTGTTGCAGCAGATCTTTGCTGGCACTTACATGTTAACAATGTTGTTAAAGCAGCAGCAAAGAAGCTTGGGTTTCTGTTTCGGGTTAAAAGTTTGTTTTCATCACAGCAGCTTTTGACGCTGTACAAAGCGCATATACGGCCACAGTTGGAATATTGTTCTCATGTTTGTAGTGATGCTCCAAAGACAACCTTGTCCCTCCTAGATTGTATTCAGAAACAAACTGTTCGCCTTATAGAAGATCCATTTATCACAGGCGAAATAACTTGTCTCGGTGACAGGAGCTTAAGTTGGAGATCTCTGCCTCTTCTGTCGATATTACTATCGACATTTCTTCTTAGATATCGCTTCGCTAGTACCTCCGCTTGGGACCTTAAATAGGTAAACCTATTTTACTTGAAAAGCACGCGCTGTTGTTGTCAGATTACCTAACTGTCGAAGAGTTCGTTACAAATTTTCGTTATTTCCTATAGCATCTAAGCTTTGGAATGCCCTCTTGGCAGACATATTTCTGATGACACATAACCTCCAACTATTCAAGGAGCGAGTAAACACCCATCTCGTGGCACAACAATCAAGTTGATGATGTTTTAGAGACATATAGGCTTCAAATATTGTTCTCATGCTGCCCCAAATTCAACATTTTCTCTCTATATTATATTCAGAAACAAGCTGTTCGCCTTATAGAAGATCGATATTACTATCGACATTTCTTCCTAGAAATTGCTTCGCTTGTACCTCCTCTTGGGACATAAAATCGGTAAACCCATTTTAATCGAAAAGCACACGCTCTTGGTGTCAGAATACCCAATTGTCAAACGGTTCATTACAAATTGTTGTTCTTTCCTAGAGCAATCAAGCTTTGGAAAGCCCTCCCGGCAGACATATTTCTGATGACAGTCTATCCTTTTCCATTAATTTGCTTATTATATCTCGATTATGCCATACCACTGAATTCCCAGACAATATTGGTAAACTGTGAGTTTTTGACAAATAAATTATGGCCATTTCATAATTCATAAGCATTTGTATACCTAATCGATACTTTGCATAGAAAAATGAAAATATCAAAAACTAATAATGTTGGGTATAATAATAATAATAATAATAATAATAATAATAATAATAATAATAATAATAATAATAATAATAATAATAATAATAATAATAATAATAATAATAATAATAATAATAATAATAATAATAATAATAATAATAATAATAATAATAATAATAATAATAATAATAATAATAATAATAATAATAATAATAATAATAATAATAATAATAATAATAATAATAATAATAATAATAATAATAATAATAATAATAATAATAATAATAATAATAATAAAGGACAAAGGACACCACCCACAAGTCATCAGAAACTGGCCTTTCCACATTCGAGTGAAAAAGGCCTACTGTGCGAATACGAGACTCGAACACACGACCTGCTAGTCCGAGTCTAGGGGTTACTTACCTCGCGAACTAAGCTATTCGGCCTGTTATAAGGAATGCTTAACAAAAACAAAAGTATAATGATAATACTTTATGATAGTTACATAAAATACAGGGTGATCAATTTTAAAAAACTGAGAAAACAATTAGTTTGTGGTTTTACTCACTCAGTAATCAATTTAATGTATATTAACAAAACCAATAATTTTACCTCACATCGTCAATACGTGTGCAATCATGGCATCAGCGACAAAAATAAACAAAAATTTCGCTTAAACGTCGTAAAAAGTGTCAAAACATATAGAAAACATGATTTGGGAACAATTTTTTTGTCTGTAAGTCTGTCTGTTTGCAGCCACTTTAGAAATAATTGAGATATCGTCTTCGAATTTGGTATACAGTCAGCACCCGACAAACGAACGGTTCAGATTGTTTTTGGGTAAAATCGCTCTAGGGTTGAGGGATGAATGGGGGGTTATTTTATGGAAATTGAAATGTTTTGTTTAAAACTCGAGTAATATAACGATTTAGGGTTGTTTATTTGCAGACTTTCAATGTCATCAAACATCTGGTATCCTGTACTGAAATTGAATTAGGGGTTGAATGTGGGGGGGGGTCTAATGTTAATATCGATGACAGAAATTTCGAAATATTTGTTTGCTAAACGGCGTAAAATATTTCAAAACATATAAAATAACTTGGTTCTGGAACGGATTTTTTTTTGTCTGTGGGTCTGTCGGCCTGAACGTCTGTCTGTTAGTAGGCGCAATAACTTTCGAGCGAATTAAGGTATTATCGACAAATTTTGTATACAGTTAGCACCTGACAAATGAACGGTTCGGGTTGTTTTTCGGTAAAAAAGCTCCAGGGGTAGGGAATAAATGAGGAGTAATTTTCACAGCTATGTGAAAGCTATGATTCAATTTGCAGCACTATTTATAAACTCTTACAATCATTAAAAGCTACGGCTGCAATAGATCATTGCTCTTGTACTCCTTTTAAAAAGAATCTGTGACGCAACAATCAAGTCGATGATATTTTAGAGACATCTAGGCTTCGCCTATCAGAAATATTTCGAGAAAAAAACATCCAAGCGAACCATATTGCCCGTTTCACAGCTTATAGTGGAACTAAATATCCGTTGGTTATTTCACTCCCTAGAGATCTCACCCTCCTGGGTTTCGTCCGAAGCCGACATCTTCCCAGCGCTCGACTCAAGGCGGTATCACACGGTTCCACTCTTGACTCCAATTAGTTACATCTTACGATAGGCAGTAGATACCTTTGGCTTATTCTCTGTAAATACAGACGTGGAACTGCTTCACCAAGGAAGTAAGGGCAACAACAATTAATTAATTCAAGAGGTCTTCTTATTCTTTTTATTGGTCTCCAGACTTACATCGGTTGATGAATGGTAAATCAAACATGAGTTTAGTATTTAGGTAATGAGGAATAACGAAAACCGGTTGTTTCCAAAACACATATTCTTTCTTATACTCGATATAACAGACAAAATTATCAAAAATTCGCAGCCCTCCTTTAAATGGACTGTATAAGAGTTTGTAAATTAATCGACATAAATTATTATATTAATGTTTTAAAGTTACAAGAAAAGTTGATGTCCTAGTTTCTACGCATATGCGTGTTATTAAGTAGTTTATATAAAATCAACCTATTTAAATATATAATTACTTACTGCATCATAAAATATCCTTATGAATTCTAATAGGACGATAAGACGATTTTCAGACTAAAATATCCTGTACTTAATCACCTTAATGTCAGACATATTGCCTGCCATATTATGTTTAGCGCCATCCATGCATATCCTTATAATTGGGTTATTGGTGGACTATAAATTAAGATTCGGTAGCTTATATACATGATGAGTCAACGAATGAATAAAGCAATTTTTTCGGTTATAGGAAAACTTTTATGATAAACTAAATGTATTGTATTATATGTGTAATTCGATTTTTGAATTCTACGTGTAATTCTAAAACTGTCTCATAGGTTTGATATACCGGGTGTCGAGAAAGTCTGGAAATGGTTGAATATGTCGAAAAATACGCCTTAGATCGTGGAATGAAAAAACACGCGTCTGATATTTTTGAGAAAGCTATCAAATAATACCTAAATGTATACCCCCACCCCAACCCCTATGGGTGGGGGAGGAGGAAAATATTACAGAGAAACCCTTACTTTTGATTGCAGATTCGCATTACATGCTTGAAACTACGTAATTTATATTTTAAACGTTTTGTCGCCTCGTGGCATATGGCGCTGTAATCGCTGAATTTTTTTTTTCGGTTTTTGCAATCGGGGGGTCATTCACTCGATTCTGCAATACAGTTGCGATAGAAATTTACATTGTTTGTTCTAAGTACTTGATAATGTTGTTAAAAATGTAATTTAGTTTTGCAATATTTTGCAATTTACAATAAACTTTTGTCTCAAGACGGTGGAGCAGGGCGCTGAACGAATTTGCTCCATTCAAGGCGATCTTTCCGGCCCTGCTCCAGTGTCGATATACTGCTTCCCAACATAAGGGAGGTTTTGCGGGCCAGCCTGGCGTGGGGCTATGTTCCAAAAGCCTGGCGCCGGGTTAGGGGGTCTCCATTCCCAAACCGGGAAGAGAGGACTACACGCTGGCCAAGGCGTACAGGCTAATCAGCCTTACATCCTTTCTGCTTAAGGCATTGGAAAAGCTAGTAGATAGTTTTATGTTGGGAGGGATCGTCAGGGATCACTCCTTCCATAAAAGTCAGCACGCGTACCAGCGGGGGAAATCGACGGAGACGGCGCTCCACGCTGTGACGCGAAAGGTGGAAGGGGCCCTACACTACGAGGAGAGTACATTAGCTGTGTTCTTTCATGTGGAGGGGGCCTACAGGATAGGGGACCGCCGAGGTCCCTGATAAGCTGGGTGGCGAGCATGCTGGAGGACAGGAGATTATCGCTGACCTTGAGCGACCCTGAGCTGGACGTTGGGGTGACGGGCGGCTGTCCTCAGGGCAGCTGCCTTTCGCCTCATCTATGGTGTCTGGTCATGGACGGCCTTTTGGAGCGGCGCTCCGAGAATGGCTTCTACGCCCAGGAGTACGCTGCTGATGGGATGGTCTTAGTCACCGGCAAATTCCTCGGCGTCGTCTGTGAGTGCAGGCAAGAAAACAGAAATCAAATTTGGTTACCAGTATAACATATATAGTAGAAATAATGTATCACATTTCATCAAAAAATTTTCGAAAATAAACATAATATGTTCCCGAAAAAAGTAGTTTCCTGGCCAACGAACCTTATAGGTTAATAGCAAATTGAGCTATTCAAATTTAAGGCATTCAATAAAAACGCGCTACCATAACGCACTTGCTGAGTCCCGAATTTATTTTCTTACAAACAACTTCAAATTAGCACTAATTAGGCCCCCGAGAACACATATCCGGGTTCTGTTTCAATTTTTATATGTTTATATATATATATATATATATATATATATATATATATATATATATATATATATATATATATATATATATATATATATATATATATATATCACACCAATTACTCAAAAAATAATGGGCTGATTTTGATTAAATTTGGTGAATACCTTCCTTTTGCAAATGGCTTGAACAAGTTCGTTAGCCAGGAAAATCGGTTTAGGTTTTCCCTGAAAATGTTGTGTTTTCTTTCAAAAAAAATATTATATCTCCGGAATTAACAACGTAAGGGCAACCAAATTTGGTACGCGGGTTTATATCGTAGCTCTGTAGGTCAAAAGACAAAAAAGTTATAGGCATTAAAAAAATGAATTGGGGTTTTCCTCAAAACGTCAAAGTTGCGATTTAAAACGTAAAAATTGGCAACACTTAGGCAAACAACTTGGATCTAATACGGGCTATGGAAAGAAAATGTCTCAAGAAGAATGTTTTACATACCCTGATGTCTTAGTTTCAACCGCCATTGTCCTTCATTTTACTAAAATATTTCCAGAAAATTCACTTAAAATAGACCCCTTCTCTTATGCTTGGCAGTAGCCTTAGCTATAGAGTTTATCGTTTAATGGTATATAATTTTTGTCGAATTTTCGTAAAAAATCAATAAAGCTCAATATATCCATTATTATACAAGATATGAAAAAATTGTATACATTAATTATAGGGTGTCTTGAGCTACATCTTAAAAAAATATTTCTACAATCACAGGGTTGCCCATAAGTCGTTGGTGATACAAATTTTCTTTTTTTTAAATCAAACACGCCACATGTTATTGCATTTTAGGATTTTCCATCGAAATATAATGCATCTTTGCAAGAAAAGGAATTCTGGACGCAGCAAGTGCGTTATTGTCAAATTTATATATATATATATATATATATATATATATATATATATATATATATATATATATACATATATCCATGTGTGTGTGTATATATATATATTTTAAATAAATAAATAAAAATAAAAATAACAACTTTACATTATGTAAATTAGACAGATTAGTTACAAATTGTAAGGTAATATTTTGGTTTATAAATACATAAGGATTATAACAGAATGAACTGGAACTACAGGTATAATAAAACATGCTGCTATTGTACGAATGGTATATTGCCGCAGCCAAACGTTCTTTTGTTCAAAAGAAAATAATAATAAAATAATAATGCAGGGTTGTAGAGGAAAAAGCGACAGCGTTTTTTTTTAATTTCAACAACACACTACGAAGGCTCACAGCCTAAATACTATCGTACCGTGGGTGTCGACAAGGAGAAAAGAAGCAAACTGTTAATTCTGGACTTGACGGTTTGGAGGTTCGGAAGAGAAGGAAAAACATGTGCCGGCAAGGAATTCCACAAGTTGGAAGTCCTCGGGACAAAACAGCGGGCATAACAAGATGTTCTATGTCTAGTGACCTGGACAGTAAAAGGGTGCATTGGCTCTGTTGACCTGGTAGATCTGTTGGGGGCAGCAGGTGGAGGAACTATGGAAGAAAGCTCATCTGAGCAGTGCTCGTACAGATATCTATAAAAGAGAGAGAGAGGTCACCAACGACACGTCGGTGCGCAAGGGATGGCAGTCTTTGGGTGAGGGTAGGGTCACCGATGAGACGTATAGCTCTCTCCTGAATCGAGTCAAAGATAACGAGTGTAGAAACAGCAGCGGCACCCCAGATGTGGGAGCAGTATTCGAGGTTTGGCCTTATTTGTGAAGTATATAAGGTATCGAGATTAGCTGGTGAAAAGTATTTGCGAGCCCGAAAGAGTAAACCTTATTTCTTAGCAGCCGCTTCTGCAATTGATGTGACATGTTGGTGCAAATTGAGATTTCGATCCACAGAAATGCCACAAGTGAAAAGGACTCATTACTGTGAATAACTTCGTTGTTCATTGTGATGACTCTAGGGCTGGTCTATCTCTTATGAGATAGAAAGCAAGACTGAGATTTGGTGGACTTAAATTGTACAAGATTTCTACTTCCCCAGTCTAATATTTTTTGGAGATCCACAGAGACAGAACCCTCCATGAGTCTGCGATCCTCATCTAATTGGGCTAAAGAGGCAGGCTTAGAATATTGTATATTTGAGTGGAGGGTGCTGTCATCCGCGTAACTGTGAACTGGGTTGGATGTGTTAGAGATGAGGTCATTGATTTGGAGAAGAAACAAAGTATGGGCTAAAGATGAACCTTGAGGGACTCCTGCATTAATTGGATACAGTTTAGAGGAATGGCCATCCACGACAACAGAAATGGTCCGGAGGGAGAGGAAATTTGCTGTCCAGGTACAGAGTTTTGGTGGTAGGCCATAGGCCGGAAGTTTATTAAGCAGCGCTGCGTGCCAGACCTGGTCGAATGGTTTGAATATGTCTAGAGCGACATTCTGCGATTCACCGTGTAGTTCCATAGACTTGTTACGAGAATGGCTGACAAAGGAAAGGAGGTCGGCAGTTGATTTGCGCTAACGGAATCCATACTGCCTGTCGTGGATTAGATTGTGTTTTTCAAGGAATTTTAGTAATTTGGTGTTTATATACCTCGTTATATACTTATTTATATACTTATTTAGAGACTTCGTTATATACTTCGTTCATCGTTTTCGAGTAATTTCAATTATTTTGCAACTTTTCACTTTTTTGGCACATATCAAAAATTATAATACAGCGTTTTTACAAGTAGATAGTCCCATGAAATTTTTTTCATATTTTCAAACAATTAAGATATTTTGATGCATGGTAGATTGTCTCTACTATATAGGTTATACTGGTAATCAAATCTGATGCCTGCTTTCATTAAAAAAGACATTTGATATTAAAAACATTTTTATGAAAATTTACTACTATAACGCACTTGCTGCGTCTAGACTTTTTAAAACTCATTCATAGAAACTCTACCACGACAAGTTGGTCTTTATTTTATTTTACATTAACAAAAATCAAGTAAGATGACTAACTAGCTTAAAGCAATATAGTTCATTTACGATATTGTAGGTAAATTTTTCGAAATCACGAGTGATGAGTCATGGCATAGCGACGTTGCACAAACTTGATGTGGATAAGTTACACAATGAATCATAAAGTATCTCTCGTCTTTAGCTATAGTGTTACAAAATATGTAGAATAAAAACGTCTTTTTAAAAGCAAATAGTACTTTTCAACTAAAAGGTAGTTTCTTTAATTTCTTTAATAATTCATTTTGTAGAATATTTTGTTCATACACCGAAAATACTTTTATCCATTTATTCAAAGTACCTTAGTTTTAGGAGAGCAAATCTATCTACGAAATAATTTAGCATAGAAAGTATTGTGCACAATGTACTCATTCGAGTAATTAATTAATTCAGGGAATGCCATACAAGCATTTTCATTGTAAGTGTTTCTTTGTAGTGATAAATTCTACGAAATACAGCAATTATCTTTCTTTAGTGGAATGTTTGGACGAGTGTACTATCTAGCCCAAACGAACGAGTTTTACACTCTTTCATTGAATTAAAATATTTTTCAAAATTTCGGGATGTAGCAAGTGCGTTATAGTAGCGAATTGTCATAAGAATTGTACACTATTATTACACGGCATATTTGTAAAGCTACCGGACCATGTTTCTTGCTATATATCTTATCGCAACTCCCGGTAGGACTGAAGTAATTGTGGCTAGCGTGTGATGTGATTCAACGCCCGTCATGGTATTAGCACAGGGGAGTAATTGTTTTCGTTCGCTAGTTTTCTTCCCACAGCTTCCTTCTTGCTGTACTACGTGTATGAGGAAGCTGCTGACACAACCAGATATTGCTGTTCATGCTATTTTCCACTGTATATATATATATATATATATATATATATATATATATATATATATATATATATATATATATATATATATATATATATATATATATATATATATATATATATATATATATATATATATATATATACAGGTGCCCAAAATGTATGGAATAATGGTTATAACTTTTTAGAAACACCCTGTATAAAAAATTTGTTGAATTTTTTTCATATATTTACATCTTCTGGTAACTTTGGATTTTTTCTGAAGCCAGTAATTTCGTTGCCATGGTAACCAACTTTTTTTGTCCAAGGGCAACATATTATTTTCTGCTCGTATCTAGTATCAACCCTTTATTTGCCGTACGGGTGTGCAAAATGTCTATTGGGTTGCAGTCTTTTAAATATAGTTCAACAACACACCACGAGGGCATATACAGCCTAAATACTATCGTACCGTGGATGTCGACAAGGAGGAAAGAGGCAACTTGTTAATTCTGGACTTGAAGGTTTGTGGGGTTCGGAGGAGAAGGAAAAACATGTGCCGGCAAGAAATTCCACAACTTGGAAGCCCTCGGGACAAAACAGCGGGCATAACAAGATGTTCTATGTCTGGTGACCTGGAGAGTAAAATGGTGCATTCGATCTGTTCCCCTGGTAGATCTGTTGGGGGCAGCAGGTGGAGGAACTATGGAAGAAAGCTCCTCTGAGCAGTACCCGTGCAGATATCTATAAAAGAGAGAGAGAGGTCACCAACGGCATGTCGGTGGGCAAGGGATGGCAGCCTTTGGGTGAGGGTAGGGTCACCGATGAGACGTATAGCTCTCTTCTGAATAAAGTCTAGTATAGCGAGTGTAGAAGCGTCAGCGGTTTTCCAGATGTGGGAGCAGTATTCGAGGTTTGGCCTTATTTGTGAAGTATATAAGGTATAGAGATTAGCTGGTGAAAAGTATTTTGAGCCTGGAAGAGGAAACCTAATTTCTTAGCAGCCGCTTCTGCAATTGATGTGACATGTTGGTGCCAACTGAGATTTCTATTCACAGAAATGCCAACAAGTGAAAAGGACTCATTACTTTGAATAACTTTGTTGTTCATTGTGATGGGTATAGGGCTGGTGTATCCCTTATTAGAAAGTAAGCAAGACTGCATTACAAAATTTATGAAATAACCTCGAAATTAAGAACAAAGTACAACGTTATCAAAGAGAGGGACGGGCCTACTGACATCTGCATGTAGTGCCATCTTGTTAATATGACACACAAGTAATACAATATTTTTAAAATGTGTCCTATTAGGTTTGTGTGAAAATAGAGCTTACTCTGTCAATGTTATGCGTTATTTTTTTACATGATTCTGAGGTCTGGCTTTTGGCAGGTCCTTTACAGTACCCGCTTCTCTTAATATTGTTAGTGTTTTACACACCATTAACTACTGAGTGGGTAATTGGTTCTCTGTTGGGAGAGAGTTCAATAAAAATGTTGCAGGCCTCGATTTGTGTTCTTATGCCATCGTCGTATCTAACTATTATTAGAATCTGAATGAACTATTTTTCGCACTGACTGCAACATATCATCCTGAATTAAGATTTCAAAATTTGTACCTAATTCCCAGGTTATTTAAAAATATATATAATGGAACCGAATAAAAAAATTATCTACAAAAATTAGGTACAGATATGGTAGTACTTTATCTCTCATAAATAAATAAATAGATCTATTTCTGTTTTATTTTTAACTTATCTGTTTATATATATATATATATATATATATATATATATATATATATATATATATATATATATATATATATATATATATATATCATACCAACAATTAAAAAAAGGGTCAATTTTGATTACATTGGATACGTACCTTCCTTTTGCAAGTGGTGAGGAAACTTGGACCAGTTTTCGGGGAAATTTTGTTTTCTTTCGGAAAAATTTTGCAGACATTCAACTTGCTCAAATACAATGCCAGCACCTCGGTTGATCGAACCCAGTACCCTTCGGTTCAGAGGCACACGTTTTTACTCATGAACCACTGAAATTATCAGAAGAGTTAAACTCATATGTTTATTTATTATGAATGAAATTGAAGCAACCAAGACACAAATGCGGCTGCATTGCGCAATCACTGCAATATGTTACTACTTTTTTTTACTTGATTCGTTGTAACTTCGCCTCCTATTTTTTCTCGTAACAACAGTGGCAGTATTTACGCACTTCACAACCATTCCTTCTGTTTTCAGCATCTTGGGCATTCGCAGTGTCTTTTTTGGTATTTCCACTTGCGATGGTCTTTCATCGGTAACTTCTGAATCACCCATATTGAAATTTTCGGTTAGAGGCGTCCTGATGAGCTATTTCCTGAATTTTGTTTTTTTCATTGTGTGGTCTGCTAGTGTCTTGTAGACCATATGGGCGTTCACTAGAGTGGTTCCTAAGAAAAGGTCGATTACAAGTTTGCGGTACCATTTAAGCGATTTTCATAGGGGAGAGTTATAGCTGGACATTTGGTACGACAAATCTGTGGATGCTTTCCTCTCATTGTGCTGTATTTTCGCTTTAGGTTTGTTAATTGTGCCTCTTCTCCTCTAATCTTCTACAGTATCGGTTGTGTTTTTTGTTGATAAGAGAAGTACGTCCCTTTTGTCGCGCCATTTTACGACGCGTAGACCCCTTTGATTTTCCAGGCCTGAAACTTCTCTTTTTTGGTGCTTTCTGTTCAGAACCTCTCTGGGATTACCTCTTCTGTTTGTCCTCAGCGTTCCTATATAATGAGTCTGGTTGTCGAGAAGAATATTTGTCAACTCTAGACTAGTATAATAATTGTCTGAAATTATAGTCCTTCCTGAATTCAGTGGCTTCTGTGATAAGTTTATCACTACATTTGTTGGTACGCTTGCACTACCCGTAAGCTTCTCTCGTCCTCCGTATATTCTGATGTTCCAGGTGTTCATATTTTCGCTACAGAGCTTGAACAGTTTTATCCCATATTTATGGGTTTCCTGCAATATATATTGTTTCATTATGAGTCGACCTTGGAAGGGAACTGGTGACCCGTCACTACAAAATACTCTGCCGGGTGTGTAGATAGCTTGATAATTCTCTTAGTCCATGCAAAGTGGTTGCACCTTGTGCAGACGATCCTCTTCTGACAAGCAGTATTGTCTGAGAAGTGCCAGGTCATTAAGAAAACCTGGCTGGAAACGGTTTCGAGTTATTATTTTTGAAATGAAGGCATTTCTCAACAGTTCATCTTGGCACCAGTAGTGCTCGATAGAGGGAATTTTCACTAAACCCATATAGCATATAAAAAAAAAATATAAGAATTTTAGGATTTCAATTTTATTCGTAGGATACCACTGATGCAGCCTAGATTCTCTAGCGACAGCTTTACTATCGCATAATAACTTGAGTTGCATTTAAGTTGATTTGACCGACCATTTCTTGTATGATTTTGTTATGAACTTTATAGCAACTGTACTTTATAGCAACTGTACGACGTTAAATCATTCACCAGGACAGCTGCATAATTTGGCGTCAAACCAGCTCCACCAAAATAGCTAAAGAGACTATAGGTTCCAACTGGCTATTTCCAAACATCGATGTTGCCATTTCTTGGTTGATTTTCATTTGAAACTTCACCAACATCGAAAGTTTCAGACAAGCCATCAACTTTCTTCACACTCTTCTACGCCTGTGTCGTTGTTGTACTCAGGTATGTTGTTGCATAATCTGTTTGAGCAGGAAGACCTTACTTCGATACAACGAGATTTACTACCACAGTCCGCTTCTAATTCAGCATCCGCGTTTTGTTTCCTCACATTTTCTTCTGGTTCGAAATGGTGGTTGGATCTTGAAACAGAAACATCTTCTTCGCCAGTTGGTGGGTACTCAGGGTTAGATACCGAGTCATATAATTCATCAGAACTGTAGCTGTCTGGAAACAAACGAAAATGGTAAGAAAATGCACAGGCAAGTGCAGGTTTTGTCAACATAATAATTTCGGAAGCAATAAATCATATATCTTACCTGTTTCCTGTTGCATTTTCTGATGTAAAGCCAATTCCACAATTTTCTGGATCTATCATTCATTTTTGATTAAAGAAACAGCAGTCTCCCACATCAATGTGTAACACAATAATAATATTTTTCAACCGTCAATAATGTCTCTTAGTCAATCAGGTGACATGCTGCTAGGCGTGACTCTGTTGGCCCGGGTTACTACGATGACCATTGCTTTCTGCTGTATTTTCCACTGTAAAGATAATTTTGCAACTTTTCTTGATCTACCACTCATTTTCACTGAACAAAACATGATCTATTACCCACCTCAACGTGTATAAAAATAGTGAGTTTCAACCGTCACGATGTGTGTTAGCCAATTAGAGCTCCGCCGGTGGGCGTGATCTTGTTTGAGCGGGTAACTATAGGGACCGCTGAGATGACCGCTCTGGAATAAGGAGGTTAACCAAGTCGCAGATGCCAGGGCGGCAATGTATGACCGCTAGAAGTTTTCCTGAATTTTTTATCTCCTTGTACAAATATTTGAGCTTCTTTGCGACAGAGGCTCTTACAAACAACATACAAAGTAAAATTTTGTCATGGCGTGAGAGGAAATTTTGATCAAATTTGCCGGCAGCCAACCTGTAAAACACATTTAAATTTATAATAATTTGCGTGGTTAAAAGTGTTATCAAAACATTCGGGAATCGATAATAATTGCGTATTGTGTAATACATATTTTGAAATCTACTGGCCCTAATAATAAAGGTCAACGTTATTTTCCAGTACAAATCATGCAAGTATTACGCATAAGGGAGCTGTGAAGCTGCTAAATCTAAGCAGAGGACAGCTCAGGATACATGGCCGTCAAGAAACACCTGCATAAAATTTTTGCAAAGTCTCACCATCGATATCTCTTTATTAGTAAATTTCACTAAAAAAGAGAAATATTTTCTAGACATCGTACTGTGAAGCACATATTGAGAAATTTAGGCATGAAAACGGCAATAGAACCCGATGCAATCCGAGCAATGGTTCTCAAAATGTTTTTCTGAACTGACTACAATTTTATGTTGCCTCTTTTCAGTCCTATAATATATGGGTATTTCCATATTCATCGAAGCAATCTTGAGTTCAGCCTGTTTCTAAAAAGGCAGACAAATCCTATGTGGGGACTGTCGTCCCATTTCAATTTTCAGTTTTCTTCAAAGTTATGGAAAAAGTTTCAATATAGAGCTAATAAAATACCTCGAAAAATCAAACACCCTAAGTGATCGCCACTACCGCTTGCGTCAAAAACGATCTACTGGCGATATTCTGATATTCATCTTTGGAGTTCTGCTCTAGAAAGATTTGGAGCAGGTCTCGCATTTTCAGTGGCTAGTTATATGGCATTCGATCTGTTTTAGCAAGCGGCACTCCTGAATAAGCTATACGGTTGTTTCTTTGAGTACCAGGATAATTCAGTGAAGAAATGTTTCTATTTTATCTATTTATTTACAAATTCCGAAACTCAAAAAAGTATATACACAATATACACTATTTACACTTGATATAATTTCGGTCGGTTCTTCTTACTGCGCGACGAAACCCTCGTTAGTACTTCAAGGCAGCACTCCTTTTTATAGTTCTCTGGTTACAGCCAAACGAGCGATGAACTTTTGGTTTCCTTTTTGTGGGGGAACGAAGGGGGTCATGTGGAGTGAGTATCCCTTGCTTAGTACGCAGGACTCAGCGCCTGGTACTAAACAATTTTGGCACCTTGACGATGTGGCTAGACCAGTGTGTTATAATCGGGAATGAGCGCCGCTTATAGCATGGTCAGGCAAAAAGAGAGGAATGGGGAGGTGCGTGCGGTTGAGCCTTCGATGCTTACACCCAGGAATCAAAAGCTGGTGCAGGCAGGTCAGACTAGCTAAATCGTAGTGTGCTATAACATCCAGGATTCAACAACTGTTCGTAAAGGTAAGCAGATTATTTAACACACTGTTGTATAGCAAAGCAACTCACCTATGACGACACGGGCTGCTATCGGCTAACTGCACGAGGCGTGCTTGAAAGATTTTCGTAGAATACTGATTTTCGTTAATTCTCGGCCTCTTTTTATATTCAGCCCTCAGTGATGAAAATGTAGATAAACGATGATAAGACTTTTCTTCACGTGATGGACACGTGTCCGTATGTGGGCTTAATTTCATTATATAAAGGTGTACTTTTATTCACCTCGTTACAAAACTTCCATCATACGGATTGCCTTAAAACTATATGGTTATTTAGTTTTTTTGAAAAAGCGCTCTTTGAATGTTGATATTAACAATGTTTCTTCAGCTGCATTAAAAAAAATAATCCGGGTGTTCTACAGGGTTTCGTTTTGACACTTTTTCTTTTGCGTATAAATGACCTTCTGTCAACAACTAACAATCCGATACACAGCTTCACTGACGACAGTACTTTCCACAGCATGTTCTCATCAACTCGAGCAATATCTGCTTCAAGCTCTTTATCAATGAGAGTTGAAGTAGCCTACTCCCTAAATAATAAAAAAAGAAGAACCTTGTAATTATTTTCTTTATTAAATAAAGCTCCTTCAGAAATTATATGTGTTGGTTTCCTATGTGATGAACCTATTACTAAATATATTGCTTATCATTAAAATTGAATGAGCTGCCTAGACTTATTGACCATATTATGAGTTCATTGGTTTAATAGTTTTGTAGTCGAAATGTCTAGATATTCCAGTTTGCTTAGTGATAGTAGAGAATTTTTGAAAGTAAATTCTCCTACTATCAGCCCAGTCTTAATCTATTTATTTATAATTTAGTTTGGTTCTTTTAAATCTAAGTGCACACGCTGTTCATTTATCCAATTGCTTTTGTTGTGGGACCATTTAAATGTCTAAATTTTATCTGAAGGTATGTGTTGGTTTGAAATATCGTATATTATTATTATTAGGGAGTTATCTGTCACGAACTTATTTTTAACTGATTCTAGTTATTTAAAAGTCCTTAACGTAGAAAATGCGCTATGGTAGTGAAATCTCATAGTTAAAAAAATGTTCATTACTTTTTTTCTTGTAACGTAGAGATCTGAATTTTGGCATGTGGTTTTCTTTTTATAACGTTAACCTATGTACCAAACTTGGTCATCCTAGCATTGTTATTTTCGAAGATAAAAATGTTTTCCTAAAGAAAAGCCAAAATTTTCGGGAAATGCAACGCTCGCAATCAATATCGTTTCAAATTCATACTCACTTTCTTCGATTATGAGACAATTCGAAAAAACTAAAATTTGCCGATTTAATGTTTCTTCGATAACTCAATAACGCCTTATGGGACCACTTTTGAACATTCACCTTGCTGAGACACTTTTTTAAGACAGATTCATTGGTGTTAACAGAAACTCCCGATTTTCATTTTTTTTAAGTTAGCAGCACTATCTTTTGTTTTTCTTATAGCGGCCATTTTTAACTTTTGATTAGTTAGATAGCCTTCGAAAAGAGCTTGACCACTTTTGAACATTCACATTGCTGAGACACTTTTTTAAGACACATTCATTGGTGTTAACAGAAACTCCCGATTTTCATTTTTTTTCAAGTTACCAGCACTATCTTTTGTTTTTCTTATAGCGGCCATTTTTAATTTTTGATTAGTTAGATAGCCCTCGAAAAGAGCTTGCCGATGAAGTACGACATGTTGGAAAGGTATTCATTTACACTAGAGATATTAACGGAACATAAATTTGACTCTGGTAGGCTGTGAAATAAAACGACAGTGACATAAATCATACGCTCTGTCAATATTAACATATTAAAGTAGAATTAGTGAGTTAGTCAGAATTTTGTATACTAGTCAGTTATGAGGAATCACCGTTAAGCGTCGATATTAATAAGTACTGATAATGACACATAAATTTACGAAAAAACAAAATGTGGATATGCTGGAAGTGTATTTCAAAGCAAATCAAAACGTTGAAAATGCTTGCACAAGTTACGCTCACCATTTTCCGGTAAGGTCACAATCACACCGGACAATTTTTAACAGAATAATCAGAAGTTTTGTGAACTTTGGAAGCTTTGAACAAAAAAGACCTAAGTACCAACTTAACAATGCTGATATCCGTGAAAATATTGTTTTGCAAAATGTTTCGAGCAATCCAAGTACATCATTATCTAGTGACTCAAGAAACTGGAATTCCGAAATCCAGTGTTCAGAAAACGTTGAATAAAAACAAATACCACCCATATAAACCAACATTGCTTAAGCGATAATGACTATATTAAAATTGGAGCTGATGTGGCCCTAAAAGAAGAAATATATAAACCCACATTTTGGCCTAGGGGTGTAGCTTTCTCGAAGTTTACATTTCCCAGAACTACACAATCGAAAGGAAATTTTTCTGTTGGTCAAGTTCCACAGATAATCATCTAACATCTTATACAAATAAACAACATGCTCCTCTGTTTGCTGTGCTTAACTTGAATGTTCAGTCAATCAGTAGGAAAGTGGATGAATTAGAGCTATTCTTGAAAAAGCGTAGTGACATTCAGGTTGTCTGTTTGACGGAACACTGGTTGGTCAAGACTGCACTGAAGCATGTAACTTTTGAAGACTTTGAAATTGGCAGTTACTTTACCCGCAATACATTTGAGCATGGCGGAGTGCTTACAATGGTAAGGAAGAATGTACAGTTTCAAAACATAGATAATTACTTAGAAACTTCATTGGAGAAGCACTATGAAATATGTGGTACTTATATCAAAATGATGAACTGTATAATCCTTACAGTATACAGGTCGCCAATTGGTGATATTGACATCTTAATAGAAAAACTAGAGAGTACACTGTTAAAGCTGACTAAAGTCTTTAAGGCAAACATAATCATCGCAGGTGATTCGAATCAAGATTTTGGACACACGGATAATTCATCATCAAAAAAGAAACTCCTCAAAATGCTTCAGTCTTTTAATATTTCTCATTTATTTGAAGAACCAACACATTTTACAAGTACTAGTTCCAAATGCTTGGACAATATATTTACAGATATCTCAAAGCAGCACATAAAAACTGAAACACTAAATTTACACATCTCTGACCATCTTGGACAGGTGCTTACCTACAAAAAACAGGTTATCAGACAAAGTTTTACAGAAACACACAAAAGATACTTTACTGAAGAAAACTTAAAACGGTTTGCGTGTCATATGTGTTCTGTTGACTGGGAGGCCTACTTTGTCAACAGTGATCCGCAGACAAATTTCTCCAGATTTCATGAGTTCTTCCTTATGTGCTACAACGAATATTTTCCCGAAAGAAAATCTAGGATAAAAACTCAAACACTAAAGGTAAACTGGTATACCAATGAATTGAAATGTCATAAAAACGGGTTGGATGCACTCTACACAATATGGTTGGTGAAAAGAGATAAAGAGTCATTAATGGCATACCAAACCTACCGAGACTGCTATCGCGACAAAGTTCGAGCGGCAAAGGCTGAAGGGGTTGCCATGGCTATTCAGCAAGCGGAAGACAAGCAAAAAGCTGCATGGAAGATTATAAAGGGTGAAACACAAGAAAAACGTAAACAGTTACCTTCATTAACACCAGAAGCATGTAATAGTTATTTTGCTAATATAAGTAAAAATATTTTTTAACAAATAAACGGAAATAATATAGTACCACGAACATATATTAAGACCAAAGTTATTAATACAATGAATTCATTTTATCTGCGGGAGGTGACGTCGCTGGAGGTTTGGAGAGTGGTATGTGCCTTGAAAGCCAAAATAACGCCAGACTGTTATGGAATAAATGTAAAATTTTTAAAAACAGTTATTTACAGCATACTAGATCCAATAACAGCTTTAGTAAATGAATGTTTGCAGGCTGGCCTGTTTCCAGAGGAACTTAAGAAAGCAGACGTAAGTATGGCATATAAGGGTGGCAATGTTGCCTCTTTGGATAGCTTTAGACCTATTTCCATTTCGCCAGCACTTTCAAAAATATTTGAGTACGTAATAAAGCAACAGCTTGAAGAATATTTAGAAGCAAAAGGTTTTCTCAGTGAGGAGCTTCATGGCTTTCGAGGAGGTAAATCAACAGTCACTGCGCTGGTAAACACAACAAATAAATTAAGTGAGGCGCTGGACTCTGGCAATATGGCACAATGCATATATTGTGATTTACATAAGACATTTGACACAGTATCACATGAGATATTACTAACCAAATTGGAACACTATGGCATTAGGGGTTTGCCACTGAGGCTCTTTAAGTCATACCTTACCAACCGATACCAAAGAGTGAAGCTAAATGAACAGTACTCGAGTTGGCAGACACAAACATGCGGTATACCTCAAGGTTCGCTGCTAGGGCCTCCCCTATTGATTATATACACAAATGATCTTCCAGAGAACGTTTCGTCTGATGCAGTTTCTCTCTATGCAGACCATACCTCATTTGTTAACATTGGCAGAAATGAAGCTGAACTTAATGAGAGAAGAAATATGACAATGTCGGAAGCAGGAGAATGGTTGAGAAATAATAAACTGAAACTCAATGTAAACAAAACAAAAGTCTTGAATATCAGCTCCCAGCAAACGCAACCAAGACAAAAACAATCTGTGAAATTTCTTGGTGTATATATACAATCAGATTTTCGCTGGTCAATGCACATTGAAAAGCTCCAGGGCACATTGGCGTCGTGTCTGTATCTGTTGAGGCGTCTGATGAACATCAGTAATTACCAGACAGTGTTGACAGCTTATCATGCATGTTTCCAAAGTAGGGCTACCTATGGTATCCTAATATGGGGGAGTAGCCCTGGAGTGTCTGAAATATTTCTGCAACAGAAAGCTGCAGTAAGAATTATATGTTCTGTAGACAGCCGTACAAGTTGTAGAACCTTATTCACGAAGACAGGCATACTTACCATCTTTTCAGCATATATTTTGGAAAGTGTCTTATATACTTACCAACATCAAGAGGACTACAACCAAAACGGTGATTACCACGAATATGGTACCCGAGGCAGACAGAACATATCCATTCCTTATCATAGAATAAAAAGAGCTGAAACCGGGGTGAATTGCTGGGGTGTCAAGTTCTTCAATAAAATCCCCCAGAATATAAGATCAAAACATAATCGAGAATTTAGGAGAAATGTGAAAAACACTCTTATGAAGTATGCATTTTATTCTTTAAGTGAATACCTCAATATGGACATTGAGTGGATAGAGTAGAGCCACTAGAGACAACATAAGATGCCATTTTTTTTATGTGTGTAAATTTGTTTCTTTTGTCTTTTTGTTTGTTTTTGATGTTTATTTCACAATTTTAGTTCTATAATCTTATATTTGGTATTTGTTTGACAAGGCTGTGTAATTTTTGCCAGAATATATATTATTATTATTATTATTATAATCGGATATTGCAATTTAGCAGGTGGTATCTTCAAAAATGTGAAGATGGTGCTGATTTTACTAGAAAAAGACTTTGGACTGAAACACAGTTCACCGATTTAGCAGGTGGTATCTGCAAAAATGGGGAGATAATGCTGATTTTCTTTTAAAAAAAATACTTTGGACTGATGAAACACAGTTCACCAATTGTGGACGGTTCAATAGACATAACTATCATCATTGGTTTACTGAAAATCCACATTCAGTAAATCAAAGAAGGTTTCAAGTTCAATTTGGTTTTAATATCTAATTTTATTAGGTATTGGAGAGGAAATTTTTTGATATTTTTTGGTGTTTCTTTTCCATTTTAGATGATCACTTAATAGGTACTTTCGTCTTTGATGACAACTCAACTGGAAATAGATATATGGAGCTAATTCCCGCCCTGAGGCAAATTAATAACCCTGGCAACATGCAAAACAGCTGATTCGAGCAGAACGGCTGCTCCACTCATAATGCTCGTGACGTGCAACATTTTTTAAGAGTGACTTCGGTGAGATAATTATTTCAAATAGTGGACCAGTACAATGGCCTGCGAGATCACCTGACCCTACCCCTTGACTTTTATCTGCGGGTATCACTAAAAACAAAGTATTTAAATTTGAATCACCAGAGACTCGGAAAATTTTAGAACAAAGAGTGCTGGATGTGTTGCTGCTCGCTTATTTTAGTCTGTTTGCTCCTTAATAAGCTTGACAACTGTATGAATTTTACTCGAACATCCTATCAATGCTCATCAAATATTCTCAAATATGCTTCAACATTCATTGCAGTGTCCCTCTAATTGCTGTTAAATGGTTGTGAAATGTCCAGACCATATTGTCAAAATACTTCAGCATTCATTGGAGTGTCCGCTCTCCCGTGCTGTTTAACAGTTGGAATGTCAAATTACGATCATGTAAATCAGCACCTGCTGCTCGGTTAAAATAGTTGATGCCAACCAATGCTTCAGTTTAACTAGACATTTCCTAATAATGATTTTGAAAACTTGGAGATAATGCATGTCGCCCCAAGTTATCTCTCTAATCAATCGAATTTTGATCTGTTATGTTCTCTCTTTCTCTGTTTACTGGCTTGTATTTAATTATCTTACTAACTGCTTGAACATTTTCAATCGATATTTTATTTATTAATAGTAAATAAGCGAACAAATTATCTTCGTAAAAAATTATGAAAATTCGCTACTTGGTAACACACATGTGACCTCGTGTTAAATACTTTTAAAAGAAATATTATTGTACGATCGTTGAAGGGTTTGACTGCTAAAATATTTCATACAAAGGAACACTGTTTGAAATGAAAATATATTCATTCTAATATCGAAATATGGCGCAGTTGGATAGTCAACGGCTACTTTTTTTATGCTAACTTGAAAAATATAATTTCAACATAGTTTCAGAATTTCTTAGAAAACAGTAGAGACGTTACAACCACAGCATAATGCTATGTTACAACGTCCAACGACTTGGGACTATTCCATTAGAATCGCGCGTGCCATTTATAAGGTCTTAGCCAATCAGACGCAAGAAAATTCCGCTGCAATAGTTTGTCGAGAGACGGAAGCAGGGCGAGGTGTTAAATACATGCCAGAAGTCGGTCGAGGGGAGATTTTCCCGACGAGCGTTAAAGAATACCTTTCTCTCCGTACAAAGAAAGTTCAACCAGTATCTATTTAGATCAAACAGTCATTGCATTTTTGTTGGTGTACAGTCGATAAGTTTGTGTCTGCCAACTTAATAATAAGCCTCTTTCGTTATGATTGGCAAGAGAATATTCTTTTTTATACAAGTTTCACAAATTGCAGGGCATTTTTCTTGTTGAAATTACAGAGGCAGTGGGCAGTGGCCGAAAGGTAAATCGCACGTTTAATCTGGAAAATAATCCGCAGGTTTAAGCTGAAAAATAATCTGTGAGGCGATGTAGACAAATAAACCTAGGGCACTTGTAGAAAAATAATTCAAGGACTATTCTTATTACCGGATTAATAATTCTCGGGCAATTAATCGCCATATCGCAATAAATCAACCTCTTGTTTTTGATTACTGGTTTTGGGTTGTGAATTCCCTCTAACTGGTACTGGAATGGAATTATTGAAGTCAAGTCCCCCTTCTCATTCTTGATGAGACGTGGTAATTAGACACAAAGGAGCAAGTGAGTTGTTATTAAAAAAAAAACTGAAAATTTATTAACGTCCTTCAGAAATGAAAATCTTCTGGTCAGAAGGCAAGTCAACTAAAAAGGCAATTTTTTTAATTAATCATCTTACTTTTATTGTTATTTCTTTGGAGTGACATTACTGAAAATTGTTACATATAAAGAGTATTTTTTGTAAGAGTATTTTTGATTAAAATAATAATTGGTAATTCCGTGTGATAATTTCAATAATAAAAGAAACATTTTTTTGATAATCTTAATGAACAAAGAAATGCTGGCCCTTTTAAAATTAGAGTCCATCTCTCTAAATAAGTATTTATTTTTTGTAATTTTGACGATAAGTTTATACACATTTTTCTTTTTTCGCTCTGAAAAATTAAAAATACTTTACCTGTTGTTTCCTTCCAAATTTAAATCATAAATTAAGAAAAAACAAGCAGCACTGAGTTCAAATTTAGTTTATTTGGAATCGGGCATGCGCCTGAAACCTATCTGGGCAGATTGAACACTTGTTTATGGTTATTTTTAAGATTTTTTTTACAATATAAGATATTTTTGAAATTCACTACTTAGCGATTTAATCATCTTTCAACTTAAATAATATTTCTATTACACCCTGTGTATTGTATGATCAATAAAAATTATTGTTGCATTTTACTATTGCTCGTTATTGAAACAAATTCCTAATCATGTTTTCTTCTTGATCTCAATGACACTATAAATTGTACCGTTGTTTAGGTCTAATTAATAACTATCAATAGCAAACACCAGAATTTTGCACTGAAGGTCTGCAAAATCTAAGCTTTTGGTCAAAATTACCCTAGAATGAGTAAGTATCCACTTTAACTAACCCTTTTTTTTTCTTTATTGTATGTCATCATTCTCTTCAACCATTCGAATAACAGTGGAAACGTCAGAAAAAGTCGCTATAAAAAATCTTTCTTCATAATCCACAATATTTGCAATACATTAATTAGCGGGCTTCAATTTAGGTAATTAAGGTGGGGAACTAAAATTTCAAAAAGGGGTCTCGCGACTTAGCTCTGCGGTTAAGACGTTAAGCTTTTTGAAACAATTTTTATTTAACTATTACACCACTAGTATATAAAAAATACAATAATAAAAATAATAGAAAGCAAGATACGTTTGATACTAATAAGAGATAACACTGCAGCACGCGATGTGCAAAGTACTGGGTTAGGAACAAGAATGAACGCCAAGTTGTCTATAATATTCACCTCGGGAGTGGCACTATTGTCTTTTAGAGGTGACTTCTACTCTGCTGACTCAGCGTCTCATACTTTACGGCGTAGTTTCCCAAGGTGCCTTCTGATCCGCTGACTCTGCTGTCTGCATACTTGAGTTGCTACATCGTTGAAATAATGGCTCCTTGTTATAGGTACATTTATCTCGCGTGTTTCAGTGTTAAGATGATTAAATGGGAACACATTACGTAGAGTTTGTAACTATGTAAAAACAAAGTGCCAAACGTATGTTGAGCATAATGGTGGCCATATGAGATGGAGAAATTTGCGAAGCTCTTTTACGAAAAATAGAGGAACAAATGTTACACCACATAATTTATTCAATACATATCACAACTAGAAAATGTATTAAAAGTAACAAACGAATGTCATCGCCCTATAAATACACCAATAACCGTCGAAGAACTAAAGCACGCTATTGCCAGTTTTCAGAAAAATATTGTGCTGGACCAGACAATATCCCAACAATCTTTCTCGAACATCTCTCAACCTCTCCTTAGAGTACTTACTCTAGCTCTACAACTACGTATGGTCCCAGCTAGTGCTCCCAGATCAGTAGCTACAATATATACAACGTCTGGATCCAGTAAGTGCGCTATGATCGCGAATTTTCGTACAAATGTTTTTAATGGCAACTATGTCTTATTTTTAAAATAAAGACATTTCGTTGACAGTATAACCTATATAGTACTAACAATGTACCACATTTCTTTAAAGTAGCTTTCTTGTTTCAAAAAGTACAAACATTTTCCGAAAGTAAACATAAAAAGTTCCAGAAAAGACAAAAACAATGAAAATTTGCAAACAATTTCTTTTAAAAAAATTCACCGTTTTTTTTTTACAGAAATCGCCTTCAGTAATGTTACACAAAATTTTATTTTTCACAAAAATTCGACACTTTTTTTTTACAAGAACTTACTAAACATTTATTATTAATTATGAACATTTTACAAAAATCTTCCAAAAAAAAAACGTTTTCTACGGAAACACTAGAAAAATTTCTGCGAAAACTTTTTTAATTGAGTGACTATTCGAGAGCCCATATATATGGCAGCTCGATTCTTTCCACGAGTAATACAAAATGTATTGGTAGAAAAGCCGTATCACAATTTGCGATATGTGTTTGTAATAGCCAAAAACGCGAAAAGTTGAAAAACAATTGAAATACCTCAAAAAGAATGACCGATATCATTTTTTCCTTACAAACATGCATTATAATTTGATAAAAAATGCAATAACATAACGGGTGTTCTACTAAAAAAAAGAAACTGTTTCACCAACGACTTATCGGCCACCCTACAATTGTCAAAGTAGGTTTAAAAGATGCAGCTCGAGACACCCTATAATTAACGTATATAATTTTTCCTCATATCTGGTATAATAACGGATATATTGAGGTTTACCCTAGGAATGCATCACCCTGTATATGTGTAAACCGATAAAATTGAAACTGATCCCGTATATGGACTTTAAGGGTTTTAGTTCCGCTCATTTGAAGAAATCCTTTCAAAAGTCATAAGTCGCGGTCTCCTTAATTACGAATTTTTTGATACTAAAATTTGCTAAATAATAGACAATTAAACCATAAACTCTATAGCTGAAACTACTGCCAAAGCATCAGAAGAGGGTCTATTTGAAGTGAATTTTCCGAAAATATTTTAGTAAAATGAAGGAAAATGATGGTTGAAGCTGAAACTTAGGGCTTTGTAAAACTCACTTATTACGACATTTCTTCTACATAATCCATATTTGTTTTAGGCTACTGGTCTGAATATTGCAAATTTTGACTTTTCAAATCGCGACTTTGACGTTTTAGGAACAAAAATTATAAAATTTTCATAATATTTTTTCTGCTACTTCTTGACATTTTTGCGTCAAGAAAACTTAAACGTTCTATGTAATGTTCAATTGGTTTTGTTAATCACACAAAATATTTTATTCTTGTGCTTTCCTCTAATCATCAGAGGCATCTAGTTTTTTTCTTTAAATGCCTAACTGTTTTTCTATTTAGGAATCTGAATTTCGGCATGTAGGGTAATTTTGATAGTAAAAACGTATTTGCCAAATTTGGTTGTTATAGCTCTGTTCTTTTCGGAGATACAAAAGGGTGGTACGTACCAAATGCCAAAATCGGCCCATTATTTTTTGAGTTATCGATACGATGTATATATATATATATATATATATATATATATATATATATATATATATATATATATATATATATATATATATATATATATATATATATATATAAACACATATATCCTCACTAGTGAATTTTTCGTTTTACGATTCTGTAAAGAAACAATACTATTTTACTCCAGTAGCCTGTGATTTAGATTACGCTTGTTGTTACTATGGCGACAAAAAAACGTTTTGATATTTTTGAATCCCTCAGTTTTATTTAATACAGTTGCATTAAATGTATTAAAAGCTCTATTGAAGCTGAAGTTAATATGCGCGGATGCTATTTAGCAAATACTAGAAGCCCAGCTCTTGCGCTTAGAGAATACAGCAGGAAATTTTCGTCATGGAGAGTTCAGAAAAAGAAATTATTTGTCAGAATTGACGCAAAATTCAAGAGAGTGGTAACCTGTTCTCAAAATATAAAAAGAGAACTCTACAAATGGTGTCAGAAGAGAAGCAGCTGGATATTCTGTTGCATTCTGAGGATTCACCCGAGACTTTCGCCCGGCAGCAGCTTGGGATTTGGATATAAAACGAGGCAGACTTACAAACTGTTTAAAAATGCATAAAGATAAAGCATATAATTTTCGCTGGTGCAGAAATTAGAAGAGAGTGTGAGACGGTTAGAATTTTGTAGTACGGTTATGGATATTGTCACAGCGAACAGTCTGGAATGACATTTCTAGAATATACCAGAAGTGACAGGTGTAGAATAGTGTAGGTCTAGAATCTCTATAGACAGTATAAATAGACGAGCGGTGCGCAGAGTAAGTTAGTTCAGTATTAAGTCGGTGTGGTGTAAATAGTGATCATAGAGTATTAAGGGAGTTAGCAGTAAGTGTTGGTGTTTAAGGAGCGATCATAGAAGGCGAATAGTGGAATATAGTTCTATGGACCTTTAATAATAGAGAGAAATATTTTAGTTGATACTGGTGTTGGAAAATAGTTGGTAATAATAAAATAGTAGTTTGAAAAGCTGTGTTTTGTTAGTCAACGAATCTATAACCCCGTAGAATGTAACAATATTATTATTTGCTGACAATGTCTTTAATAATATTGTATAGACTGATGAATCTATTTTTTTATACATCGACAACAATGTTTAATCGTGAACATATACACTATTGGAGTGACAAAAAAATATTTTGGAATAGAGAATGCAGGGAAAACGATCCGTGAAGATGTGGTGCGGAATTTACCAATCAAAGATTATAGGGCCAATAATTTATAACGATAATATAACTTCAATTAGGTACCTAAATATGTTAGGCAACGAAATTAAACCGCGAATAGAAAACAAAATACTGGCAAGGGAACGTCACCGATTAATATGGTAGCAAGATGGGGCCTCTTGCCACAGGGTGACCGCATTACTCGGTTCCTAAATCAACATTGTGGTCATTGGTCAAGGCTAAACGGAGCGCCTTCCTAGCCAGCTTGATGTTCAGATCTTACCCCCTTTTCTTGCGGGGTACTTTGAAGAAAATTGTATATAAACAAAGGCGTGCTAACGTCAATGAAGTTCAAAGAAGTATCTGACAAGCTGTAACATATATAAATGGAAACAATTATGTGTCCAGTTTAATATTTAGAGATTGTTTATACGACATGTATCGTTTAAAACGGTGGACATCTTGAGAACTTACTTTAGTCTGTTACTTAGCTTCTAATTTAAATGTAGTTTTCATTCAATTCTTGTTTTACATTTCATAAAATTTCTTTTGGTTTTTTACTATACTTGCTTTTTCGTTTTGAATCAAAATTTGCAACTACAAAAAAAGCATCAGCAATTTTAAACAGAAACTAAATATATATTGTCACAGTAAAAATTAAAATATGCTGAAGCTGAACTTGAATACACCCAAAACGGTCCAAGGTGGACTCGTTTTATCTTATATTGGTTAATTTAGATTCAGTTCAATATACAGGGTTGCACAAAAAAATGAAACTATTTTATGATACGTGAAACGTGGAAAAACTGTAACATATTTCGATATAAAAATTTGCCTAGTAAAGAGTAGATAAAGTATGATTTTATGTTTCGTTCGACGCAAAAAAAATCTGAAAAATAGTGAAACCTGTTAAACATCTTTTTTATGCTGATGATTTGGTTATTTTTTGCAGATGTAAAAACAGTCATACCATGGCAAACCTAATCTAAGAAACACTAAACGAATTAGAACATTAGCATACAAAGTCTCAGCAGAGAAACCTTAATATATGTTATTCAGTCAAAGGCACAATCAGGAAACTATACCTAACCTTACAATAAAGAGTGCAATGATTGTCAGAATAGACCATCATAAATTCTTAGATGTTATATTTGTTACAAAGCTGGCATGGAGGCATCAAATAAATCATATTAGAATGTAATGTGCTAGCTGGATGAATATTCTCAAGGCCGTAGCTCATTACAACTTGGTAGCAGAAGCACCAATTTTGATCAGCTTATACAGGACACTAATTCGATCTAAAAAATTCTGGACGCAGCAAGTGCGTTATGGTAGTGAATTTTCATAAAAATATTTTTAATAACAAATATGTGTGTTTTTTTAAGAAAGCAGGCATCAAATTTGGTTACCAGTATAACCTATATACTAAAAACAATGTGCCATGTTTCATCAAAATAACTTTATTGTGTGAAAATATACAAAAATTTCCAAAAGTAAACTTAAAGTGTTCCCGAAAAAACACGTTTCTTGGTCAACCTTATAGGTTAATAACAAATTGAGCTGTTCAAATATTAAGCATTTGATCAAAATTCGCTACCATAACGCACTTGCTGCGTTCAGAATTTCTTTTCTTACAAACATGCATTATATTTCGATGGAAAATGCAAAAATGCAATAACATAAGGCGTGTTTGATTAAAAAAATATATGAAACATTTGATCAAAATTCGCTACCATAACGCACTTGCTGCGTTCAGAATTTCTTTTCTTACAAACATGCATTATATTTCGATGGAAAATGCAAAAATGCAATAACATAAGGCGTGTTTGATTAAAAAAAAGTATCACCAACGACTTATGGGCCACCCTGTGATTGTCGAAATATTATTTTAAGATGTAGCTCAAGACACCCTATAATTAATATATACAAATTTTTTTCGTCTCTTATATAATAACGGATATATTGAGCTTTATTGATTTTTTACGAAAATTCGACCAAAATTATATACCATTAAACGATAAACTCTATAGCTAAGGCTACTTGTCAAGCATCAGAGAAAGGGTCTATTTGAAATGAATTTTCTGCAAATAACGGTTGAAACTAAGACTTCAGGGTTTGTAAAACATTCTTCTTGAGATATTTTCTTTCCATAGCCCGTATTAGATTCAAGTTATTTGCCTAAATGTTGCCAATTTTGACATTTTAAATCGCCACTTTGACGTTTTCAGGAAAACCCCAATTTATTTTTCTTTAAATGCCTATAACTTTTTTGTCTTTTAAGCTACATAGCTAAATTTTGGTATGTAACTTACCTATAAGGATATAAACCTGTGTACCAAATTTGGCTGCCCTTACTTTGTTAATTCCGGAGATATGATTTTTTTTCGAAAGAAAATGCAAAATTTTCCTGGAAAACCTAGGCAGATTTTCCTGGATAACGAACTTATCCAAGCTATTTGCAAAAGGAATTTTTTCGCCAAATTTAATCAAAATCGGTCCATTATTTTTTGAGTTATCGGTGTGATACATATATATATATATATATATATATATATATATATATATATATATATATATATATATATATATATATATATATATAATATATATATAAATATATATATATATATATATAAATATATATATATAAACATATAAAATTTGAAACTGACCCCGGATATGTGTTCTGGGGGGCCTAATTAGCGCTCATGTGAAGAAATTTTTTCAAAATTCAAAAGTCGGGATCTCCTCATTAGTGAATTTTTTTTAAGAAAATTCACTAAAAGAGTATGGTGCAATCGTTTATACAAATTCAAGTAAAGCCACCAAATACCATACAGAAGACAGCTATGAGGCTCGTTGCTTTGAGAACAAATCCTGCAGCTAGTATGCAAATAAATTACCACTCTTTTTATGACGGCGATTGCTAATTTTAACTTATGCTTAGAGAATATCTCGTTGAGCAAATAAAGCTGTTCTCTCAGTTCTAACCGACAATCAAAGCCACAATGATCAGCGGTCCAACTCTATAAAAAAAACACCTCTTATATCAGAAATAATAAAAGACATATACCAAATAGATCTCACAGGAACCACTGAAATTCCGAAACCGAATACACCACCATGGTTACAATTAAAAATAGCCTGTAACACCTCATTAGTGTCACCTAAACAAGCCAAAACACTAAATTCAACTGTGCAAATAGGATTGATAAAAACACTAAGGAAATATGTACCTGAAGTGGTAATGTCACCACATACGGTGAGTGAGGCAGCAGGGACATTGCCCTCCTCCAAATTAGTTTATTAAAATTCGTGAACTCTGACTTATTTCTTACTTGCTCAAAAAAACTTATCAACTACCACTTATTTGAACCACCAAGTCCTGTGTTAAAACCCCTTGACTTTTTAGCTGACAAGAGACTACCAAAATACTGCCCAAAACTACAACTCTCAGGGGACACCTATACCTCTTCCAAAATGCTGCTAAAACGATGTGAAAATACACTACTACTACGTCTGCTTGGCAGGACGATTTGCTATGCTACCATGAATGCTTCGATATGTTTCCCATATCTACTTCTTCCCATATGAAATTGATTAAAAACCAAACTTACTGACAAACTCTTTTTTAATACTTTCTGCACTCGACCATTTAGACTCAGATAACAATGCAACTCTCTACTTGACTTAGGCCTGACTCAAAAGATTGCCTACATAATAAAATCATATACGTATAGACAATACCAGTTACTAGAATAAAATAAATAATAAAATCGTATTGCAACGTGGAACGTACGAACACTGTACAAGGCTGGAAAGCTTGCAACAGTTTCATTGGAAATGAACAGACTGGAAATTGATATACTAGGCCTTAGCGAGGTGAGATGGCCAAGTGCTGGTCAATGCTACCAAGATGGTATGGTGCTTTACTACTCAGGAAGTAGTACCGGAGAACATAAAAACGGTGTGGGAATCATGATAAAAAGGGAGCTACACTCTTGTGTCTCTAACTTTGTTCCCTATAATGAACGAATAGTAATGTTACAGTTAAAAGCCCACCCTTGTAACATAAATATAATTCAGATCTATGCCCCAACCTTTGACAGCACTGATAATGAGATAGACGCGTTTTATTCAGATTTAGAAGCTTGAACATAAAACATAAAAAAGCACGAAGTCAACATAATAATGGGAGACTTTAACGCAAAAGTTGGAAAGGGAAGAGTGGAAGACATTGTAGGTAATTATGGGTTGGGAGCAAGAAACGAAAGAGTTGGTCATCACAAATACCTTTTACTAATTACCCCCAAGGAGACTTTATACATGGACTACGCCTGGAGACAACGAAAATAACTTGATAAACCAAATTGATTACTTCCTTATTAGCAAAAAATTTAGAAAAGGAATTCATAGCGCAAAAACCTACCCCAGTGCCGATGCAGGTTCCGACCACAATTTACTTCTAGCCAACATTAAAATAAAATTGAGAAAACAGAGGAAAAAAAGTAAAGCACAAAAAACTGGATATATCAAAACTCGAGAGTGGAACATGTCAACAACAAATAAATGAAGCAGTCGCACGGGCATTTCTTGAAGCTACAACAAAATATATAAACAGTGCCTGGAACGAGATGAAGGTTTCTATGATTAACTCAGGTGAAACAATTGTTGGAGGACAGAAACAAATTGCAAAGAATGTTTGGATGACACCAGATATATACTCCTTATTGACGAAAAACGCAAATATAGAAATACAAATAAACAAAAATATAATCAAATAAAGAAATTAATAGAATACATGATCAAGGAAGCTAAAGAACGCTGGATAGAAAAGAATTTATAAGAAATAGAAGAGCTAAGCATAAAGAACGACACAGGAAACCTACACAAGAAACTAAAAGAGATTACTGGTAACACACGGAAGAGAATACCACTGGTAATAACAAATTCAAATGGAGAGCTCCAGTAATCAGAAGAAGACAAAAAAACATGGGAAGAATACATAAAAGACTTATTTGCAGATAATAGAGAAGAAATGAACGAAATAGCTCCAACCGATGACAGGGACGATAATAACTTACAAATTCTGAAATCAGAAGTGGAACACGCAATTAAAAACTCTAAAAGTGGCAGTGCTCCAGGGCCGGACGAAATTTCAGCCGAACTAATGAAAATCTTGGACGATAAAAATATAGAATGTCTAACCAAATTATTTAATAAAATATACAATGAAGGTCAAATACCAGACGAATGGTTAAAATCTGTCCTATTACCTACACCCAAGAAAAATAATCCTAAGTCATGCGATGACTGCCGATTAATCAGCCTTATGAGCCACACATTGAAAGTCTTACTGAAAGTTATCCAACAACGTATATATAAAAAATGTGAAGAGCAACTGGACAGCACACAGTTTGGATTTAGAAGCGAAATGGGAACTAGAGAAGCGGTGTTTGCAATGACGGTATTACTGCAAAAGTGCAGGGAATATAATAAAAGCGTGTTCATACGTTATATAGATTATCAAAAAGCGTTCGACCGAGTTCAACACGGTAAGCTTATCCAAGCACTAAAAAACATAAAACTAGATTCCAAAGATATTATTCTAATCAAAAATCTATACTACAACCAAACAGCTGTTATACGGGTAGATGACAGTGAAACAAACCAAATAAAAACCCAAAGATGAGTCAGACAAGGCTGCGTGCTGTCATCACAATTGTTCAATGTGTATTCGCAGCTAATATTTCAAAAAGCACTATG
This sequence comes from Tillus elongatus, assembly GCA_964006375.1. Taxonomy (NCBI): domain Eukaryota; kingdom Metazoa; phylum Arthropoda; class Insecta; order Coleoptera; family Cleridae; genus Tillus; species Tillus elongatus. The sequence goes on along the minus strand of OZ023262.1, from coordinate 117,316,456 downwards.
GGAAAGAAAGGAAGGTGTGAGCATTGGGGGACCATGGTTAATAACATAAGATTTGCAGACGATACCGCAATAATGGTGGAGAGTATAGAGGACCTACAAATCCTTTTAGATAGTATTAATAGGGAAAGCAAAAAAATGGGGCTAACAATGAACATAGGTAAAACCAAATACATGGTTATCTCAAAAACTACAATTGACAACATACAACTTACACAAGAAGGTGAACAGTTAGAGAGGGTTGACAAATATAGATACCTGGGAGCAACCATAAATTCCCAATTGGAACAAGATGAGGAGATAAAAGTCAGAATATAAATAGCCCGGAAGGGATTTGTAAAATACAGGTCAATGTTCACAAATAAGAAATGAAGTTTAGCCATTAGATTAAGGTTCCTAGTATGCTATGTATGGTCTCAGCTGTTATATGGGGTAGAAACTTGGACATTAAAAGCACAATCCATAAAAAGATTGGAGGCATTTGAAATGTGGCTCTACAGACGCATACTTAAAATTATTTGGAGTGCTAGAACCACAAATGAAGAAGTGTTAAGAAGAATTGGATACGGCAGAAAATTGATGACATTCGTCAAAAAAAAAACAGCATATTTGGGCCACATACTTTGTAATGACAAATACTCTCTCTTACTAGTAATCATACAAGAAAGAATAGAGGAAAGAAAAGGAATAGGAAGAAAAAAGAAATCTTGGCTGAGGAATATCAGAGAATGGATTAACCTCAGTGTTGAACAAATATTTCGCGTTGCAAGAGATAGGGAAGCGTTTAAAGAAGTGATCGCCAACCTTCGCTAACGAAGACGGCATAGGAAGAAGAAGAAGAAGAAAATACCCTGGTTACACGAAATAATCCACCAGATACTCGGACCCTGCAACAAACACAAAACAAACACGAATAAAGATGGCTAAAAAAACTCATGGCTTCTATTATCCTAAGTCCCATAGGGGGCAAACGCAGTATTATACGAAGGCGGTCAACAAATCTATTCTTTAATCTTATACGTGATAACGACTTGCAAAACCCATTTTAAATGGACCCTTTCTCTTATGATTTGGAAATAGTTGCAGCTATAGAGTTTTATAGTCTATAATCTTAGCAAATTTTTGTAGAAAAGATTCGTGAGAGAAGACCGTGACGTATGAATTTTGAAAATATTTCTTCAAATGATTATATTAGAAGTAGAACCCCGAGCACCCATATACGGGATCAGTTCCAGTTATTGTCTGCTTGCACATATACAGGGTGGCACATTTACATCTATTCTTGAAATAACGGATGCATGCATTCCTGTCTACTTCTACCTCGTCTGTACACTTTGGTAACTTCCACAAGAACTCGCAAAGCTTATTCAGATGCCAAGTAGTCGCCCAAATCTAGCAGGATAAAATCTACATACAATTCTATATGTCTGAAATCTAAATTGTATACCAAACTGGCCGATACCTTTTGCCTTTCTTCTACCACTCTCTGCAGTTGACACGCTTCTTGACTCAATGCTCGGGTTTTCTGTCAATATCGACACTTCGAAACAAGATTGTAAGAATGACTTCGACAAGGGTATGTTTCTCTCTGTTACACCTGTTAAACTCTCATAGATGAAGACTACGCGACCATATTCACGTTGACTACGCCTTTTCTCTCAGAACACACGACGGCCTACTATGTTGCTGCCTTTCCCGATGTCTTTGTCTACTATGGTCTTCACGTATATGCAACTCATTTTAAGTGATGCGCATATTTCGTCTTAATATGCAACAAATGGAGTAATACACATGATTAGACCTCTTCTAATAAATTATAGCAACCTTACGCTTCTTAGTAACCCCTGCCAAGCAAGAAATAAATTAATTGACAAAATATGTGAAGTGAAACAACCTACGGCATGGCAGGCTTGGCAAAAACGCTTATACAATTTGAAATGTTCGACGGAAACCGATAGCACCATTTACTGACGACAAATCAGGCGAGACTGACTTTGTGACCCGCTTCATCCACAGGTGATCACAAAGTATGCAACACGTAAAACTCGCTGCAAGAAAAAATAAAATAATTGCGTGTTAGCAAACAGTTAACCTGTGACGTGTAAAATAAAGATGTTCTTATGTGGAATTTGCTCTACGTCAATCTGTACATATACGTAACAAACACATGTATTATTATCGCACCTGTATTGTGTATGAAAGATTTTTACTCTTTACTTTATTTGTTAGTCAATGAAGTTCGTAGTCGAGGCACATATTTTTTCCGAAACAGAAAAACAATTTTTGTTGCATGCAAATGTATTGCATGATTTTTGTTTACAAGTTTTTCTGCCATTTTATGATAATGCAGTGTAAAAGTGTATTTTTTTATTGTTTCAGGTTTGCTGTACACACCTAATTGAAAACTAAAACGATATAGTATAACTTGTGGTAGGCAGTAATTTCGCAAAGTGCCAAAAGACTCGACAAAATGGCTTACAGATCAGTAATGATGCAGAGAGGTCTCGTTCCAATTGTGGAAGATATTGAGTATCGTGGTTACAAGTTTGTGATCACTCAACGCCCTTTTGATGCGAACATATGCCAGTATACAAAAGAATTAAAGAAGCACGGAGTTACTGCTCTGATAAGGGTCTGCGAATCAAACTACAAGGTTAATGTGCTCGCCGAAAACGAAATAGAAGTGTTCGATTTGGTCTTTCCAAATGGCTCTTTTCCTACAGAAGAAATAATTGAACAGTGGTTTCAGATTCTCAAAAAACACAGCAAGGAAAATAGACAGCCTTGTGTGGCAGTACACTGCATGGAAGGTCTGGGAAGATCACCAGTGCTCGTTGCTATAACGTTAATTGAATTGGGACTTACACCTGATGAAGCTGTAAGACTTGTCAGAGAAAAACGCAGGGGAGCTTTCAATGTAAAACAATTCCTTGCAATAATGGCGTATCAACCTAAACGAGGTCTCACGGACAGCACTCCTGCCCAGAGCAACGCCTGGTGTCTGGTTAACATTGCAGGATACATGAGTACAATGATCCAAGGCGTTGCCAATTTCTGTAAAATATAAAGAGTTTTAGAGGCGTTGACGCATCCGTTGTCTAAAAGTATCGTCAATTTTGTTTGGACCCAAAAACTGGATAATTTCGTGGTTCTCCAATGTGATGACTTGTGTTACTAAGTTAAGAAACTGTCCTAATCTGATTAAAATAATGTAGAATTACGGACAAAAGTGCGCCATGTGCTCTCTTAGTTTCAAGAATTAGTTATTTAATTATCAAGCGATTTTTCTATCTAGATATAATTTTCTTACCAGATGACAATATTATTAATTTAATTCTTAGTATGATAGATTTGATGTTTCAAACAAGGCTGCTGATTAAAGTAAGCTTTTTTAGTAGATTTGAACGATACTGCGTCTTATACAGGTTGCGCATTATTATGACATAGTCTAATGTACCCAATATTAAACAAAACATCTAAAATAATTTATACAAAAATTATGGACTGTCATATATTCTATATGTTAACTTTGTTTTTAAGTATAGGGGTGAGTGTTGCACCTTGGGACATTTTTCTGTTTTTTTTCCAAATTCTCACAACATGGATAATTTGAGCAGCATGATGATCGGCATCGTTATTGTTATTGATTATTCATGCCCACATTTGCAAATACATAATGGCACATTATCATATTGATAACTGGAAAGAAATTGTTGATTTTGCTCCAGCGTACCATCGGGTCTTGTACTTATGTGCAGTACCTTATTATTGTAGCTTGGAACCAATTATTTTTCGTTGGGGCGAACAAGTAATAAATAAAAAGACACCCAAAGCCTGCAAAACACATTTATTCATACATATAATAATATACAAAGTCTACTGAAGAAGATAATTGTTTTATCGGCGTTTTGATCCTCCAACCACTATTGGGTGTGGTAATTTCTTTACAATGTCAGATTTGCTGATTTAGTATGATTCCAATTTTTTTTAATTTGTTAATATTTATTATTTTCTTCAGATAAATAACCTAAAGATATTTTTCCTCCAGAATCTTCTTTATTTCGGCTACGTAATGAGGCAAAGACTTTTTCCCTTTTAGTTCTACTAATACGAAGACTCGTTCTAAAATTTCGGAATTTTTTATGCCTATTTTCTGTTAGATTTTCAAATTTTATTCTCGAGCTAGTCTTTTCAAATAGACAGCTTCATCGCTACTAGAATCTTGTAGATCCATTTGGGTATTGTCATCATCTGAACCTTCTTCAAAACCTTTTTTTGGTAACTTTGGGAATCTTGTTTTTTAATATTTTGGCGTGTCTCTTTAGTTATTCCATTACTATCTCACTATTTTCGGGAGTTTCCGTCCATATTCTGGATTATCCGTTCTTTCTGGCCCTTTTGATCTTTCTTGGCGTAGCCTTTGGACAAGGTCTTATCATTTCAAGGCTCACAAAATTTACCTCCCTTGGGGATACATTTTGGGGTTGATGCAATGGTCCACCATCATTAAAATTCTTCATATCTTCTACAACTACATTTTCAATCTCGATATCTAGCCGATCTGTTACATCTTCACCAAATATTTCCGTATTCAGGGGATGAACGTCTGTTTCGGCAAATCCTTTCGTAATCTTATGTTGAGTAAACGTTTTTGGGTAGACTTCCATAAAAATTTCAGCAATTTGGTACAGGATAATTGGATTTCTGGATTCTGGAGCATTCACTTTTTTTTTCTCCTTCAGGGCTTTGCCGCCCTGTAAGACGAGCATCCACTTACTAACAGCTTGGCTAAAATAGGTCTTATAAAGGCCAAACCCAGTTCCATCCAAAGGTTGCAACTTGTACTTAGTGTGTGGTGGAAATGTAAATTAAGCAACACTATATGATATACGGACATATGGTTCTCATGATTATCAAAAAGTAATAAAACTGGGTTGTCCTTGAATGGCTTTACATGGTCGATGAAGTGCTCCATGTACTTAATAAATTCCTCCTCGTTCGATCACCCTCAGGGATTGTCAGCTCCAATCGTGCCTGGGGTCAGGGCTACTATCATCATCTCTTCTTTAAAATGAAATCTCGGAAAAATGAGGATTGGTGGTACCTGGCTTCCTATAGCACTTATACCGACAGTCCGAGTTATATTGATTTTGCGTTCCCCTGAAGTCATGCATCGTACTTGTTTTACTCCTTTAGAATATATAATACGCGCTGGAACGTGTACAGTGGTATTTCCAGTTTCATTATTATATGTTGTGCTTTGTGAAAAATTTTACTCTTGGCATTTTTTTAGCTTGGCAAAGAATCCATCATTTTTTTTAAATTTAAACTGGTTGGATACGAGAGACTAGTTGACTCTGGTTTTCTTAATGATAATCTTGGATGCCGCCTCAAAGATCTTTGAAGCCACTCTCTTCCAGTTTTTTTCGTCTCATTCCATTTTCGCTACTCTTATTGGTATACTGATAAGTCAATGTACGAATTTCTTGTTTAATGCATAATGGAGTCAAAATGAGAACAGCAAATGTTCTTCGAGCTGCTCCTATTTTCCCAGTGTAAATATTTTCCATACAGCATTTGTTGATGAATAATCGAACACAGGTTTGCCGGATTTACAATGTAATTTGATATGCCGTGCTAGAGTTGATTTACTAATGTTATGCAGCGCTGCATCCCTCAAACTTGTATTATTATGCAATACATCACTTACAGCTAGTTAAAGATTGGCCACATCAACAGGTTCTCTTTTCTTGTCGGTTTTACTTCGCAGCATATTACTGGAACAACAAAAAGTAGTAACTTCGTAAACTAACCAAAAGTTATCATTGCGTGTATCGATAATTTGTAAATAGATTTGATAATTTATGAAAGAAATATATGCATGTACCTTGGGACTGTCCAAAGGTACGTGCAGCCTACTGTCCCAAGGCAATAGTTAAATTACGTATTATGGGTAAGATAATCTGTTTTCTGTTACTATTTTTTGAGATATACTTTATTTTTAGCAAATGGACAAGTTTTTTTTTAATGGTTAAATCAAGTATCGGTAAATAAGATAACATGTTTTTCTTTGTTACTTTTTAACCTTTTCAAAAATAATAGATCTGTTGGTTACAAAAATCTTTCCAGCGTATACCTACATATTGAAAATCACCCTTAAGTAAGCATGTACCATCTACATATACATCGGAACACCTAGCCATGGACCAATGTGAAGCGATATTGCCTTTCGCCGCACTCTGGTCTCTGGTCTACAACTTCAAATCAAATATTAGAATTCAGTTTTTTATAATAAGACACAAACATTTTCAAAAACCAAAATTTTATTTAGTTAAATTGAGTTGCTGTACATATTGTACCCCGGTTTAACATTAAAAAAAATAATTAATTAGCATTTGGTATTTAATACTAGAATCTGTCTCAATAACACACTAAAAAGGAATATAATAAGTTTATAACTGCTCCCAAAATTAAAATAATTTAAAAAAAACACCTTTCTAGCTTTAATTTTTCCAAATGTGGCACTTAAATCAATGTTTGGTATGGACTGGCCAATATCATTTTCAATTGATAAAATTTACAGATTTGACATTTTTTCTTGAGTTTCTTAGTTTTAATTGGTTTCAGTTTACTAAAACTGCGTTCACATTTTTCAACAGTTACTGGAATATTTTGTAGTGTCCGAAGGGTAAGAAAAGCATTTGGAAGTAAATCACACCTATCAAATGTTATTTTTTGCGATTGCCATTCGAATTTTGGCGCCCCTTCCTACCCGGCGCCTAGTGCGGCGGCTCCTCTTGTTCTACCCCAGGGGCGCCTCTGTGGATACATTAAAAATATTTTATTGACCCTATCAGACTATCAATATTCCTTCGGATAAGCTTAATTAGAAGAAAACTGTAAAATTTACATGTAATATCCAAAATGACGACTTATAACGTTAACAGAAGTAAATAGAAAGTTAATAGACGCACACCCATTCATTTTTTCCATACGCGACAGTTTTTATCTTTTTGTTGTTTCATGGTTTTGCCTTACCGGCACAATTAAAGCAATCTGTTACTTTTCAAACATATTTGCCGTGTTGTCTTCGCTTAGGAGATCTTTGAGAATTCTGGTGGCTAATAGGTAAGCAAAAAGAAGTTTTATTTTCCAACGATGCTATGGATTATAATGAATACTGACTAATTGACAAGATTGAAAGCTATATTATTTATGTCGAGTCGATAAATGATTATAAATAATACTCCCCACAGAACAACATAAATATTGTAAAATATTTGAATCCAATTAGATTTGTCTCCAGAAATTAAATATTAATATCGCTAACTTCTTCTTTATTACAGTTTCAGCGGAAGGTTTTTAGTGTACTTATGTGTAAATGGCATATACCTCCTCAAGAAATATGTTCAATAATTATACGTTGAAAAAAATTCTGCAACCAGCGATTATCTTTTAATTTTAGCAAAAGCTACATTTTAAAACCTTTTAATTATTTGACCTAGAAAAATCTGTGGCTAACGCGATTCATAACTAAATTTTGGTATTTTCCAAAGGTACATAAGAATATCTTAAAAAGTAGCGATTTTAGTTTAGGAAATACTTAAAAAAGTTGAAGTAAAAAAGATTAAACATGTCGTTTTTCAAAACACACAATCCAGGGGTATCTGTTTGATTAAAAAACCTTAAGATATGTTTTTGGGGGTGATTTTACATTTCTTATAACCACTTTTTCCTTGTTATATGCGTTAAGTAATGAATACCTTTCTCATATTTAGGGTTGTATATTATATTTTTATTGAGTACCTAGCTCTTTTATTACCTCAACAATGGCCTGTTTAACGAAATCAACGTTTTTCATTTCTGGTATATTTTAGTACGAAAACACATTATCCGGTTTTGGCTTTAAATTTTAACAACCACAAATTTAAGTTAGCTCCCAAAAAAGAGTAATTGTTGAAAGTTATAAAAATCATAAACCACTACTTGAACACTGCCCGCAAATAAAAGTAGTGTAGTTTTTGGTGTAAGAACAAGACAACTATTTTGCTATTTTTATTATGTATTTAGATACTTTCGAAAATCTGGGTGTTATCAGCCAACACCAAATTTCATGGCAATTATATATTTAGAGACTTATATCGTCTATTAACATAAACTTAATCGTCAAATGTTCCTCTCTTTATTCACTATCAACGTATTTTCTTCCAACCAGAATAGTCTTCTCTTACCTAGCAAGTTGCCTGTTTAATTATATCTTGTCACTTTAGTCCTCCATTCTTTAGTTATGCATTTCCGTGTTAATTACCTTCAAATTATTTGGTCTAGTCTTTGTAAATCATCCCACCATTTCAGTTGTCTCTTTTCTGTGAAGTCTTTCAGTCTCGAGGCTAAGTTCGTTTTGTTTTCTCTTATTTTTTATTGTATCTAATCGTGAAACACCCTTTACCCTTCTGAGCTATTTTATTTTTATTGCCTGGACTTTTTAGTTTCGCTTTGTGTCAATGTTAACAACTCACATCCATATTTAAGAACTGATTTAAAAATTATCCTTATTAGACTTTGTGTGTTTTAACAAATCGATTGTTTATGGCAATAAACTCTTTTGACTTCTTCTAGTATTGTTGATAACTTTTGCTTCTTGTTTACCGCTGCCTTCAGTTTTATCTCTGACGTAGCGGAAGCCACTGACTTGTTCCTTGTGTTACATACCAAAGTGTATTTCTAATATTTTTTTAGCTTTTATGGCAGTCGTTAGTGTTCATAATTGAAAAAAGCCGTGGAAAACCATAAGTTGATCATAGCTAAATTTAAATTTTTCATTGCATGAACTTGAGGTCCAATATGTAATGTTTTGGTATATGAAATAAAATACTTTCCTGGCGTAGAGTTCACGTTCTACAATATTTTTCCTGGTTCCAATTTCATCGATGCTTCAGTGTGACTGAAAAACAAATTATATTCTAATAAAGAAGTGTTTTGTGCTAGTCTTTTAATGTTATATTTATTTGCAAATGACTCAATTTGTGATTAATGTGCCTTATTTTTCACATGTGGTACCACACAACGTTTTTTGAGTTAATTATTGTAAATTTTAAGATTTAAATTTTTCTAAAAATACGAACAAAACCTTTAAACTCATTGTGCATATTAAATATTGTTAGGACAATCTCTTTGATGTTTGTATTAGATTTAATTTTCACTAAAAGTAACGTTTGTTGTGTTGTTTAACAGCATTTGAAGATTCTATTTGTGTAAATACTGTTAGGACAATCTTTTATGTGTTTTTGTTCAGAGTATGTTTAATTTTGGCTAAAAGTTGCGTTTCTTGTGCTATTTATCTCTAGATATATAACTGCATTTGAAGACTGGAGTTATGTAAATACTGTAAGAACAAGCTCTTATTTGCTTATGTTCAGAATATGTTTAATTTTCGCTAAAAAAAAGCGTTTGTTCTGCTCTTTATCTATAATAGCAGTTGGCGATTTAAGCTAGATTTTCTACTTTTATATCTTTCATGTATCTATTCAACATATGTATCTGTTTTTTTTTTTATAAATAAAGGTATTATATTAATATGTTGATTTTTAACAATAAAATATAAGTTTCAGGAGCTCACCCAGGCAGCACAGACACATTCTGAGAATATTCCAGGAATGTTTGGAAACAATATTCAAACATTCCCAGAACATTCTCACAAGGTACAATATATATTCATAGAACATTCTATGAACATGAGAATTGGACAGATTCTGGCATACTAATAAGGTTTTTAGAATGTTATTTATAATATTCTTAGGAGCTCCCAGTATCTTCTGAAAATGTTCCACGAACATTCAATGAATCTTCTCAAAATGTTCATACATATACTCATGGGAACACTGCGTTTAAAAAAAAGATATACAGGGTGTTTCGCATAAGAAACGACACAGCGCAGGGGCATGTAGGGGAACCTAAAATATGGTGATTTAACGCAACTTACTCCTATACTAAGGTGCATCCCTAAGAAGTTATAGGCCTTTAAATTGGGGTTTTAAATTTCGAAAAAAAAAAACAATATCTGAGTAATACTTCAACTTCGAAAAAACAAATTTGGTACACGTTTTGGGTGTACCAAGAGCATTATTCGTTGATGAGTAGAGTTCAATCGAAGCTTTTCAAAGGGTTGAATAGTGGTGATGCACCCATAAAATGTGACAGAATTTCTTAACCTAGTAGCGGATCTAAAAAATTATCATTTCATTTTATGGGGAAGTAAATTATAAAACTTTTTTACTTATGTTATTTTTCAAAAACGTTTGTCGTTTTCAAGATAAACCCGAAAAACTAAAGACATATATTATTAACCTTACTTAAAATCATCAAAAGTTCAATAGATGCCGGTGAAATTATCATGTTGAAGAATTTCTATAACTTATCGATAGCAATTTTTTTATTTCTGTTGTTTGAGTTGTCTGTTTTCTAATAAATTTTATTTATTCACACTTTTTTCCTGATTATCAAATTTGGCCTATACATAAGTTTATTGGCAAATATTTAATTTTCGATGATTTTTAGTAAAATTGATAACATACGTTTCTTTCCTTATTCGTGTTTTTCTTGAAAACAACAAAGTTTTTTGAAAATAACAGGAGTAACAAAGTTTTAGAGTAAAATTCCTCATAAAATGAAATATGTTCTTAAATCCACCAATCTGTTAAAAAATTGTGACATTTTAAGGGTGCATCACCCCTAATAAACCCTTTCAAATGCCTTAATTGAACTCTACTTACCATTGATCAATGCCCTTGGTACACTCAAAACGGGTACTAAACTTGGTTTTTCTAAGTTAAAGTATTACAGAGATTATGATTTTTTTCGAAATTTGAAACCCCACTGAAGGCCTATAACTTCTCAGGGCTGCAACTTAATATAGGGGTAAGTTGCGTTAAATCGCTATATTTTACGTTTACCTACATGTCCCTGCCCGGTGTCGGTTCTTATGCGAAAGACTCTGTATACATTTTTTCAATGATACAGAAATTAAGAAAATGCACATATATGAAATATTGGATCTCTCTTCAAAATTTACCGATTTTCCACCATTTAACTAGCCAAAAGGCTAGTTAAATGGTGGAAAATCGGGCTTGCTTATACGAAAATATTTAAAAATATATTTTCGTATCAGCAAGCCCGAAAGGCTAGAATTTGAACTTCAATCACTCACCCTTGTTTAGGTTACCATATTGTACCAGTGGCTACACACACTTATAAACCCAAGTTCAGATACGTAATAAGTCAACAATTCGAATATTGCACGTTTATTCAGATTAAGTATGTACTTATAACAAATACAAAGAAATGTCTGAATAAAATATTAATAAAACAATTAAAATTTCAATAACATAAAAATCAAATAAATAAAGATACAGTTCTTGGAGTTACCAAAAAATGTAATAGCCAAATACAAAGTTTCCGAGATGAATAATCACGGTAACCCCCACTGAAGTAACTTGAAATTTGGCTAGACTATTGATCCTACAGGCTTTCAGTGTGGCATTAAAGGAATTGCATTACACAATAGTACTTACACCTTTATAGAATACAACTAAATTGGACAGAACATGCCACAAAATCACACTAACTTTCACTTACAGAAAACTACACAGTCATCGATCAGACCTTTTGACCCTTCCCTTGTATGGTTGCTTTCTGCTCTGCTTCCGCGGACTTGATTTTGACTTCTGAAGCTATTTTAATATCCCAATGCCCAATGTTTGTCACCAACAGCATGGATATTCTGGTTGTAACGGCATACTTTGGCAAAGTGATTCCGTATCTGATAAATTGCAAGTTTTATTGTACATTCATCTTCCTACCATATGTTCTGGTGCACATTTTCTGCACTGTATAGTGATACTTCTTACAGCATTAACTTCTTCCACAGGAGTAAAAATAATCCTAAAATGTTGGCTTAGACAATTCTATAGATTTGCAGTATTTTTGCACTTTTACAGTCCATCCACATCAAACTGTGGTGATTTATATTGCATGACTTAGGTACTATTAAACATAACACAATTTTTAATTATATATTATAAAATGTAGGTGTACCTAATTCGTAAGGTGATCCAGTCTCATGCAAAATTGGCGAACCCATCATCAGTGTCAACTATATGCGATGCTTTAAAACTTGTTTCTTTACTCGGCGCGTGTTAGATAACCTGACACCATGTGTTAATTGCTTCTGTGCTTCTGTACTCTGAATATATGTTTGCAATTACACACTGTTCACGTCACATTATTGTTTTTAATTAATTATGTTAGAATAGAACGTTATACAACATTGACCACAGACCATTCATTTTGACATTAATTTTCATTTAAGTCTAGACGTCTATAGCGGCCACCTTGCCATTTGCCTTCCCGTCGGTATGGACATGCGCTCTATGCATAAAGAATGGATTGCCTAAATATACAATATGTTTACCATAGACAGGTAACAGAATCAACCATGCAAAATAGTTACTATTTTAATTCTCACCACTATACCGCAATCATCATCTATCTTTTTCATTAAATTTTAAAGTTATATAATATTATAAGGACATCTCAAGCACATTCTAAGCAAATATTCGGAATAATAATCTATTCAAATATTCTCAGTATATTGATGAAGAATTTTTTAAGGATGCGATTGAATGAATGTATTCAGAATATTCAAGATTGGAGTTTGAAATTCCATAAATGTTATTAGAACATTCCGAAACAAATATTCTGAAAACAGAATATCTTGTGATGTATGGGTCAGCAGGTAAAACTTAGACTCGCTGTAAACAGGTCTCGAGTTTGCATTGCTTTGCAGCACGTATTTTTTCAAAATGAATGAATAAATGAATAAATTAATTCTGTACACAGTGAAAAAGAACGGCTAATACGGCTAATTATTGGTTTGCGTAGGTTTGTACGCAACTCCCATCAGATGGGGCGTTGATCCCGTTTGTAATGCGACATGAAACACGTAAAATGTCCTTTCCATGCATTTAAAAGACATGGGTTTGGCAAAATTTTATGTGTGGTAAGGTAAAACTATTTTCGCGTCAGTGATTGACCGTAGTTACGGAAGAAGTCCTACTATAAAGACCTACTATAAAGAAGGAAAATGTAATAAGACCATGTGACGGAATTGTGGCAAAAACATTAGAACAAACCACAAAAACAAAGATAAAACTACTTAGCATATATATGCACACGCTCCGTCATAACATATTTGGCAATAAAGGTCCCACACACTTGGAAAAACATAATGGCAGCTTGGACTTGCCGTAGACTCGTAAGAAAGAAATTGGGTTGAATCACAGGATGGTATATTGGATACACATGTTGTTAAACTTATGGTCACATATGCATCTATAGTATGGTGGCCAAAAATGAATAGAAAAAGTGAAAGAGCCACCTATTGGGAATCGAACTCAGTACCACTGGGTTCAGAAGCACGCTTTCTTCTCACTGGACTGCATAGGTCATAATGGTTTGTATTTAATCTTTTTGATTTTTGTGGTCTCTTTGAAATGACTAAGCACAAATATTAAGTAAGTGGCCATAGTCTCCTTCAAGGTAATACAGACTTTGCGCTTATCAAATAAAGGGAAATTATATGTGCTCCAATCCTACCAAAAGATCTACATAACATAATAATCTCCAGTATACATTCCGCTAGATTTCATATTGTGGACATGTGCAGAATATTTTTTTGCTCGAAATACGAATTGTAGCAGATTGTAAATTAAATTTAAAACAAGTGGTTAGTGAAACGATCGTCAGGTCTTTTAAAATGTGTTGTGGTGATTTGGGTTCTCCAAGTGTACTTATAAGTGAACGTTAGCAAAGTTGTGCATCTTGAAGTAGATACTCAGCACCCTGTAATATTATTTTCAAATGAATCTTTTTTTGATTTGGTCCCATGGAAAAGGACATTGATACTAAAGAGGGGTAAAACCGTAAAAAACCAAAAAAAGATAACGCTTTTGCCACTTCGTGATAAGAATAAGATTACTGACAACGAAAATCAGCATTTTCAAAGTACATTACCCTATGTGCATAAATAAGAGCACAACAATTTCTACAGGGCTATTAAAAAATAATATAGTCTAGACAAATTAGACAAAAAATACCCTTAACCTGGACATTCGAAATAAAAAACTGAAAATTGGCACAAACGTTGGGAAAGTTATCCTGGTTCGGATGCCAAAACCCCCAAACAATCACATTTGGGTATCTTGAAAAAACCGCTGCTATCTTGGATTTTTAAGTTTTGAGCATAGCGACGAAACCAAGCGTTCGATTTTGTTCGTCTTTGCGTCAAATTGTTTGCTGTGTCCTATGTTATCACATTAATAGTATAGTAGTATTAGTATTCTTTATTGGTCATAATTATACAGCATGTCAATACATATAAGTCGTTGACGTGTGAAGTATTTCGACATAATTTTACCAAACGTCATTCCAAAAATGTTTGACAGCTATCCTCTGAGTTACATACTTTAAATTTTGACATCCTAATTATCAAATTTAGTTCTGCCTCTTTCTTTCTCCATCTAAAATTTCACCCAAAACCTTTACTGCCTCGTATTCCTTTCCACATAACAATACTTCAGAACAAGCAACTTTTTTTTCTGTTCCATATTTTTGCCAAAATAACAAATTTTGTGAAAAACCAAGTTACATTGACTTTTACATTGAGAGGTGATTTGGTGAAAATACTTATATGATTTAGAAACAGCGATGGTAATAGGTTACATTGGGTTTAAATGTAGTTGAAAAAACGAAGAAAAAAAAAGGTCGAACAGTATGAGCTGTTTGTTTTGACTAAAATTGAATGCTATTCATTTATAAGTTTTTTAGTCATTAAAAGAAGAAATGAATATTCAAAACATTCTTGTTATTTATAATACCCAATGAATTTTTCAGGCAAGAAATAACACAAAACGCAAAATCGCGGGATTTAATTTTGTTGTCTCGACGCACCGTATCTATGTGTGGTGTTCTAAATTATTGATACGGTTTTAAGAAGGTGGCTGTGGGGGCAGTACTAGTTTTAAGTGTGTCACTTTTAAAGATACAGGTTAGCATTGGAGATACTAGCGTAACTTCAACGCTACTCAAGATAAGAGTAGGCGAGGAAATCAAATTCGTCGTCGGAGAAACAATTGCGCATCGCTTTTGGGAAAATCCGTTAGAATAAATATTTTGGCAAAGTCAAATTGACTTAATAATACATCGAGGAGATTGCTTAACTAAACCCAAATGTCAAATAGTAGATATAACAATTCGATCATATTATTGTTACTGATTTGAATCATATAGCCCTTTTCGTTGGCGAGTGTATATCTGATTTTATTGATAATGGGGCATTACAATATTCCGTGCTGCAATTTCTCTAATCGCGTTTTTCTGTGATCATTGACAAACCGATTCTGATAACTGCTGTCAAATATGAATCCACTCTTACAGTGGTGCTCAAAGGGTTCGAATTGTTTTCTTTGCTTTTCGTGTAAACTCCTTTTTCAGTAAATTTTCGTAGAAAAAATTCACTAATGGGGGATCCCGACTTTTGGATGTTGAAAAATTTCTTCAAATGAGCGCAAACTAGGACCCCTATAACCCATATCCGGGGTCAGTTTATATATATATATATATATATATATATATATATATATATATATATATATATATATATATATATATATATATATATATATATATATATATATATATATATATATATATATATATATGGAATGTTGGTCTACACTGTAATCCCTTTTAAATATAATACAAATAGCACAAAGAAAGGGATACAACAAGAAAACAATAGAAAACTAGTAAAATATATCAAAAACAAACAAATTAACAAAACACCAGAAACAAACAAAAAATACCCAACATTTACTTATAACCACCACATCAAAAAAATTACCCAAATACTCAAACAATATCACTCAGAAATGAGATACAAAACCAATTACAGAATAATAAAGAAAATAAATAAAAAAACAAGAACACAACCCACATAAATTAAACGGAATATATCAAATAGGATGTAACACATGCAATAAAAAGTATATAGGAATGACAAAAAAATCAATAGAAACAAGATTCAAGGAACATATAACAGCATTAGATAAAATTCACATATCTAGCTACAAATCAAATGTAGCTACACACATTTATAACAGAAAACACCAAAAACCAGATATAAACCAACTACAACCAATAAAATATATTAAAGACCACAAAAAAATGGAAATCTGGCAATAATACTACATTCAACAAACGAACAATAAGAATCAATGAATCCCAGAATAAATCCAAGTACAAACTTTCAATCAAAACTCAATAAAAGCCATACAAATAGACAAATTATCATACCACAATAATAACAATTAAAACTCGGGACGCAGCAAGTGCGTTATGGTAGTGAATTTTTATTAAATGCTTCAAATTTAAATAACTCAATTTTCTATAAACTTAGAGAGTTTAATTTTAATACGTAGTAAGGTCTTTCCTAAGGCAAGATATCCACAAAATTTCATTAAACTAACTTTGTCATTTTCGGAGAAAAAAAATTTTTTCGAAAGAAAATTTCAAATTTGAATAACTCAATTTTCTCTACACGTAGACAGTTCAATTGTGGTGCGCAGTACAAACTCTTCTGAGGCAACATATATGCTAAATTTCATTAAAACAGCTTTGTTACTTTCGAAGAAAAAAACCGTTCGATTTTTCTGACTAACGAACTCATCCAAGCGATTAATAAAAGAAAGGCACTTGCCAAGTTTCATCGAAATCGGTTGATTATTTTTTGAGTTACAGGTTGGATACATATATATATATATATATATATATATATATATATATATATATATATATATATATATATATATATATATATATATATATATATATATATATATGAAACTGACCCCGGATATGGGTTCTAGGGGTCCTAGTTCGCACTCATTAGAAAGAATTTTTGCAAAGTCTCACCATCGATACCTCTCTATTAGTGATTTTTTTAAAATAAAAATTCACTAAAAACGGTAAACCGATACAATCGACACAAACCGAAAGCACAGCTAATTAAACAACTGTAAACCGACCAATAGAAGCTGAACACGTAGGCGTCACGTACAAATTCAAAAATAGAACACGCAGGAATGGTCAGAGTTAGTAGCGTGCTGATGATGAACCAGGAAGGTTCGAAACTGCAGTCCAGGTAAAAAATAGGAAATCATAGAAAGTACAGCAAACAAATAAAAGTATATGCAGGTTAGTTTAAAGTATGGAAACATCTGAATATCTCACAAACAAAAAACGATAAAAAAACAAGATTTAACATGAGTTGCAAGGTTGCCATAGATGCATATTTTCACGTTATGACAAAACATACCGTGTGGTCCTGAAAAGCCTAGTGGTTGCAATGATTGATTTTTTTAAATAGAACATCCTGCATATTATACCATTTTATGAATCCTTTAGAACTCTATATTAACTTTGTTATAAGGTACTATATGGCCAAATTCTATAGTTACGCAGATATTGGTACTTTAATTATTGCATTACATGTATTGATAAAACTAATAGTCACTAATCAATAAATATCTTATGCACGGAAAACAACAAATAAAGATATTTTTACAGGTATTATAGGGCTGCCACGGAAATATAAAATACACGGGGTGGTAATGAAGAGCGTAGCCAGTAAGCCTTAAAATGTTTATTCTATTATCATAACTTGAATCCTATTAATAAAATTAATCAACATTAAAGAAATAAAGAAAAATAACCAAACAAATTCCAAAGTAAATGTTCACAGTGCAAACCATTTACGATTTGACAGTATCCAAGTCTTTTACAAAATTGTCCAACTGAATCACGTAAAATGTGTTTGGTATATAATATCAGATTTATCTCTTCCAAATTACGATCTTGTAAAGTTTATAAATCAACTGGTCTATTTTTGCGCTTTATTTTTAAGGTGTCACCGCAAGAAAAAATCTAATGTCGTCAATAACAGTGACCGGGGCGGCCATTCTATCGCTCCTCGACGTCCTATCCATGTCTGTGGAAACACTGTATCTAGATAGGTACGTACAGCCTAGGTGTAATGAGAGGAAGCACCATATACCTTTTTTAATATGTTTCTGTTTGAGTAGATTAGAATCACGGAGTACTTTCCTTTTCACTGGTCGGTTATTTCTGCCAGACATTGCAGCCCCTCTAGGCTACCTTTGAAATGGGTAGTGGTCAATATTTCTGACTTTTTTTCTTTCCTTATTTTCTTTATAGGCAGCTCGTTGTTCCTTTCTTTAGGCGCAGGAAAAATATATCTCAGAATCTCTTGGTATGATTTTTCTGGCGTATATTCCACAGGAGAAGTGGCAGCTGGTTCCCTAAGATTCTCTTCGCTGTTGAATGGAGATGAAAGTACGATGATACTATCGGTATGCTGATCAATACAGAGAACTGAATTGTCGACATTTTGTTCCACGAGGACCTCGATATCTTCTGTTCTTAGGATACTTAAATGTTCTCTCAGTTCTTCGTCTTGATAAATTATTTCGACGCCAGTTTCGGGCAGCAATTGGCGGCATATGTTTCTCAGTGAAGGCCGAAAATATTCATCATTGAAGCGCGAAATACCGGTGTTTATAAAGCTGATCGTTGCCCTATCCAATGAAGCTACTCGGTGGTAGGCACTGCCAAATAGATGCGCGATTTTAAATTGGGCGATTTCCTTCCTGGGATTAGACACCTGCCAGTTATCACACTTCTGAAAATACGCTATCTTAAGTGACCCAAAGAAGCCATGATCGAGAGTTGAAGTTTATGACTACCATGAAGGGAGGGGGTAGACTCAGAAGAACCATGGTCTCTGCAGAAATTGATAGCAGGTAGACTGATATGTGAAGAATGATTATCCATTATCAGCAGAGCCTTATTGTCTCCAGGTTGGTAAGTGAGTGCCGAGACGAGACGAGAGACCTGGCTGGGCAGAATGATGTCACCCTCATCTGGGTGCCGGGTCACTCGGGGGTCAAAGGCAATAAAGAAGCTGACAGTCTCGCGAAGACAGGGCCAGCAGAACCATTTATGGGACCAGAACCGGTTCTGGGCGTGACAAAGAACACTACCAGGGGACCCATTAAGTCCTGTGTCGGAAACGAACACAAGGTGTACCGGGCAGACTGTCCAGGGCTCAGATATGGAAAGTCAGTAATTGATGAACCCAGTTCAAAGAGAGCTGTGGAGCTGCTAAATATTAGCAGAAGACAGCTCAGCAACATAGCAGGTCTCTTGGCGGGACACATGACCGTCAAGAAACACCTGCATAAAATGGGGCGGTTCGAGGAGGACCTGGCATGCAGACTCTGCGGCGAGGGGGAGGAATCAACCCAGCACATCTTGTGCGAGTGTAAAGCTCTGGACTGCAAAAGACAATTGATACGGTCAGTCTAGACCGGAGACACAGCAATACAAAACTTCACCCTGCCAATCGTTGGGCAGACTGGTTCAAGGCACAGTGATTTTGGAATGGGTGGAGTAGAAAGACTAAGGGCATGCACAATAAGCCAAAGCCTGCAGTGCTATCGGGGCGGCAAGGACACGGACGAGCACTGAGGGAGAAAAAAATCTCTCGGTTCACACAAGTTACCAACAAAACGTGACCTCGACGAAATACTAGATGGGTCAAGTTTTGGTTCGACGCAGTATAATATAATGTGCATTACAACAAAGTGAACTAGAATCCTTAAACAACTAAATTAAAACCGCGTTGCTTCAAATACATAATAATATCCTCTTATTACTCATTTTTGCGCTGTGCAAACTGCCAATCACGCTACGCTGCTCTCTGCACTTCACAATCAGTGTTGCCAACAGCTTAAAAATAGCTCTGTCTCCAACATTATGAGAGCAAAGTGAACAATTCGCTATGAGCAAACGTAATTCTTCTCACGATTTCTCAATTCAAAAAATAATGGTGGTACTTCTTTTTTGTTCTTCTTCATTGTTCCTACAATAGTTACTTTGTAATGATCATTCCTACATTCTTTGATGTAGGAACAGAAGTGAACTAATTGTCTAGTGTACAATTGCGATTTGTACATGTATGGGTGCTGTAAGTTTGCATGTATAATATTCGGCGACAGGAACGTTTACTGGTGTGGAACCCTTTCCAGTGTATATTTCTGCGTCCAGCGAGTAAAATGTCTTGGCGTCACATAAAGCAACAGACTTCAGTGCGTACTTATCGTGTTTTGCGGGTTTGTCTGTACATTTTAAATGTACAGCGACCTCTAAATAATATCAATTCCTCGTTAAGACTGCAATATTCTGATGAAATATACAACTCAAAACAGTTTGAGATAATGCTAGCACAAAGGTCAGAAATGTGAGCCAATCGCCTCTGCTCTCGTAGTGCCCTGGTGCGCCTGTCATCAAACCTAAGACAGTTTGTCAAAAATTGAAACTGTTTTTCGCTCATGGTAGCTGAATGGGATCCCTGAATATTTGTTGAAAACCCTATGCTATTAACTTTTTTTTCTTCTTTAACGTCGGCCTATTTCCGGGACTATGGCCAATCACCGACGCCAGGGAGCAGTTTCACCTCACTATCCTAGGAATTTTGCCAAACCCCGGCCTTTCTGTAAGGAGGGTAGGGATCTTTAACGTGCCCAACATCGCATGGACACGGGACCGATGGCTTTACGCCCCCTCCGAAGGGCGGAACGTGCAGACATTCAACTTGCTCAAATACAATGCCAGTACCTCGGTTGATCTTAATGTTCCAGTTTGTACTGAAAAAGTGAGAGGAGTACGCTGGGATCGAACCCAGTACCCTTCGGTTTAGAGGCACACGTTCTTACCCCTGAACCACCGAAGTTCTTTTTCATTTAACACCATTCATGTTCATAACTCAGCGTAATAATATAAAATCAAAAAAAAAAACATTACGTTGATATTGTCAGTGTGATGTACAAATGAAGGGAAAATTGCTGTGAGTGCATAATCTTCATTACGAGCTTTGCGATCATTTGCCTAATTGTCCCTTTGCGCTTGACTTTCCATGTTCGTCAAGGTTGTAATGTTTGTAAAAATTTCCTCGGTTAGGAAAAGCGACCATGCATCGATGCCACTAGTTACAGTGCGAGCAGCTCCTCTGTTTCCGGGTATATGAACTATCTAGTTGGGTTGCGCTGTAAGCCGAACCTTTTTTAATGTCATGCCGCTCCATTTGAAGCCATTTTTTTTCACGTGAACTTATTAAAAACTTCAAATTTTTAACATACTGGTGTTTTTGGGTACCCTCGTTACCACGATAGACATCAGTCTCTTCTTCTTGTTTTGAGTTGTCTTCATCTCCCTGTTGATTAACATCGTGGCTTACTTCGTGTAATTCGGGTACTTGCGTAATGTTTCCTTCTAACTGATCTTCATCACTATTTTCTGTAGTTTCACAATCTAGTAAAAAATCTTCTATTATTCGATCATCTTCACTGATGTCAGAATGGTCATCAGCATAAATATTCGACCAATTGTCAGCTATATATTGCAAGTATTTTTCCGAAAGTTGTTTATACCAATTGTTAGAAGAACTAGCCATGTTAAAAGGTTAAAAAATGTTTTTTTACAACCAAGTGCCACTGGAAGTGGAATTATTATTAAATGCTTTTTACATAAAAATATACAGCTTCCGGGACCCTGCAGTTACTGTGTACCCCAAAACTGATCCAGAGAAAAACTTACAAAACGTAAAACGAAAATTCAAACACGCTGTATATTTTAGGTTCTGTTCTGACAGTTTCAAGAAAGTGCTGCCATCTGTCAAAGAATGGAAAAATCTTCCAGAAGTGTACGGGTGCACCAGTACCCGGCGTACCATTCCAGGGTTAAAAAAATAATTAATCGCACTTAGCCTCTTTTTGCAACCATTTTTTAACCTTATTTTTACTATCTAAGTTGGATTTTTATCAAGTTGTTAATTTGTTAGTTTCTCTAGGATTACTTAATAATAGAGACGTATTGTCGAACCATTTATATTATAGTTTTGGATTTTTTTAAAATAAAGATTTTCGTATATCTTAGTTTTTGCTTTTACCTTCACTTTATTGTTAACTATTCTATAAAAAAGTATAAAGGGTAATTAGATCAATGAAATAACAACAGAAAGGTTCGGCAATGCATGTGCTGTATTATTTGCATAAATTACTTTTATCTTCATGTCAGATAAAAACCAAAGATTAGGTCTTCAATGTTTTCGAATAAAAGAACCAATTTTGTTCCATTAACAAGTACAATGAAAGATCAAACAATAACATTTGATTGCGGGTTAGATTCAGCAACACAACTTTATTTGTTATTTAGTAACAAACTTCTGACATGTACAAACCAGTCTAAGAAAAGTTATTAAAAATGAATGTTTTGAGTCACTTTATGACACACTTTTCAGAGCAAACCACGATACATGGATTAAATATAATAGGAGTTCCAAAGCTACATATTCTGGAAAGGTAAGTTAATTTTGATTATGAGTGAATTTTCGTAGAAAAAATTCACTCCTAGGGAGACCCCGATTTTTGAATTTTGAAAAAAATTCTTCAAACTAGCACGAACTAGGACCTCTAGAACCCATATCCGAGCTCAAGTTAAATTTTTATACGTATATATATATATATATATATATATATATATATATATATATATATATATATATATATATATATATATATATATATATATATATATATATATATATATATACAGTGAGAACCTAAAGTCGGTCCCCCCTCTAATTTCTGTACCGTCCGGTATCTTGTGTTGAAATTTGGAACGATGATATATGAGAAAGGTCTGTATTTTTTGACATATCAATGACAGCTTTCGCAATATTTTTTTAAATGGAAACGGGGGTCGAGTGATACCTCATTTTCAATGTCTTTTTATGCTTATAACATTTTTTATTTTTGAAAACGTTTGGTTCACTATTTTCCAAATGAGAATCAATAATATCAGTTTCTGCGTTATGACTACCCTTGTTTATAACACATTTTTTTTACCTATTAGATGTCATTATTGATTGTTCCTGTCGTACTATTTCCCCAGTATACTACACATAGATAATTTTTAATTATTTATGTTTCAAAATAAAACACAATTTAACAGTAAAGAAATAACAACTAATTAACCCTAACTAAGAAAATTGAAAAACAATACAAATAAAATCGAAAAGCACAAACTGTTGAATTGGTTACTTCAACAGATGTTGAAAATGACCACCATGGACCTCCTGACAAATAAATATTGTACGGTAAATTCTTCTCTGGCATTATAAAGCTTCTGTGGCGTTATTCGTGAACAAACATTTGAAATTCGTTGTCTAAGTTCATTAAATGAGCCGGGAGCCGTTTTACAAACATCAGATTTAACGTGCCCCCCAAAGAAAAAATCTAGAGGCGTAAGGTCCGGGGATAGAGCTGGCCATTCCGTAGGACCTCGACGACCAATCCACCTATTTTCATAACCCTTATCCAGGTAATTTCTGACTTGTCTGAAATAGTGGGGTGGAGCTCCGTCTTGTTGAAATATAACCTCTTGAAACTCATTTGGGTTGTGGGCAACAACATCGTCAATAAATGGAGTAATTGTATTTTTTATATTAAACAAGGGTAGTCATAACGTAGAAACCGATATTATTGATTTTTATTTGGTGATGATCGGAACACTCTGGATGAAGAATCAAAAATACACGGAGTCACAACAGGCAATCAGTGCACATGTGCAGCATCATTCGGAAGACCCTCAATTCGATGGCAACAACCAAAATCACCACGGAGGCAAAGAAATCACCTGCGTGAGGATCCGAAGCCCAGGATTCATACTATTTATAACAAGATTTTTAACACGGCATTTCTGTATACTATACAAGGAGAAAGGTATATGTACACCGATAACTCAAAAAATAATAAACCGATTTTGATACAATTTGCCAGATACCTTCTCTTCGTAAGTGGCTTGAATAGGTTCCTTATCCAGGAAAATTGGACCAGGTTGTTCGGGAAAATTTCAGGTTTTCCTTCGGAAACAATTTCGTCTCCGAAAGTAGCAAATGTATGGTAACCAAATTTCGTACGTAGATTTATGTTATAAAAGGCATACCATACGCCAAAATTGAGATATCTATGTTACAAGAAAAAAAAAAGTTATAGGCATTTATTTTAAAAAAATGTCCCTTTCTATGAAATTTTACTAAAATAACGCATTTGCTGCGTCAGGACTTTTTATCTATACTACGCTGTATTGTCTAAAATTGTACAGTATACATGATAAGTACAGTAAGTTTAGTAAGACTTGTACTGTATAAAATGTCATAATTTATAAATGTTTAAAAAAAATTACATATATATATATATATATATATATATATATATATATATATATATATATATATATATATATATATATATATATATTGGGACTCCTATTATATTGAACTTTGGATTGCTTCGAAAAGTGTATATAGTAGAGAACAGCGCGAACCCTATCTCTGGTTGTTTTGTGACGGTTCTAGGCTTTTTTTCAGTAGCTTTCATGTGCATACAGTACAGCAAGAGGAACGTTGTGCAAAAAAACTAGTATGCTACTTGTGGTATAAAGTATCCACTGCCCGCTGCATCATAGGCAGTGCCGCCTGAAAAACTACATGTTTTGGGGCATTGGTATCACATACTGCTAAGTTGAAACAAGGATGCAACTGGTCCGTGTCACCTACTATACATTCAAGTTCGAGGCCCATTTATTCCCCACTTTATCCCTGCATTATCACCATCTTGTGACCAGGGTCGAAAGTGTACTAAAATAAATATATCATTCTGGGACATAGGGGAAGTTTTCGACAACACATTCTAAGAATCAATCACACAAGGAGCCTCAAAATTGAAGAGGCCTTCTGGAAATCAGTAAATTACATGCTGAAAAGCATGTAGACGTTATTAATACTGAAACCATGGCGGCCCGTGTTACATGGAGTTTCCCACATGGTGCTGTACTGTATCCCCTCTTCTGAAGCCACCTACCACGACTTAGTAAGGAAGGATTGTCCTACCCTCAATAATGTGCAGACGAGCTAATTATTCCAGTCGGGTGCAAATTTACAGGCATAATTAGAACATATATTATGTAACGCACTATAACCCTGGTACAAAGGCGGACTACCGAGGAAACACTTAGGGGCCGTCCTGAAAAGCCTACAGAAAAACCATTTACCAGAAAAGGAAATACAATAGAGTATTGAGCATCTATTTTTGCAGGGTAAACAAATTCTTGTGCTGATGAAGTTGCAAAATTTGGAAGTGATTGTAGACCCCCAACTTACCTAGATCTAGCACTTTGAAAAAAGGGTCAGAAATCGATGCAACGATTATGGCGACGGAAAATCAACCGTAGCGTATGCCGGGTCGGGTATACATGACGTGTGACGAGGGACAGACATATCCTGTCCTCTGAGTATACATGCCACGATTTTCTGGCAGAAGTCTTCTTATTGAGTACGTCAAACAAAACAATAAGAAGGCCTATTCACATAGGCGTTTGTGTTATGTCAGGCAGTCAGGGCGGTCTCAAAGGCGATTATAAGCAACGATCTGCCCTTATCGCTGGTTTGGAAATGCTTCGAAAAGTAATGATTCAATGATGATTAAATTTGGAAGACTAAATATCAACATGTGTCAAAAATTATTATTATTATTATTAGTTTAATTTATAGAATACGCTAAGTCAATTATTAATCTGTATTAGATGTTCAAATTAAAACATATATACTTCTGATGAAATTGTGTAAACTTTAGTGGAAGAATGAAGGCACGATAAGTACATACATGACAAGGTACATAGTGTAGATGTAAAACACTATTACCGATTTTACCAAAGGAAGACCGAAGTTGGCACTAAAAATAACAAAAAAGGATACTAAGATGTAACGTTTGTGTAATTTTGTTTCTGTAATGTCGGTCTATTTTCGCGATTATTGCCAATCACCGAGGCCAGAGAGCAGTTTCACCTCACTATCCTGGAAATTTTTCCGAACCCCTGCCTTTCTGTAAGGAGGGAGGAATCTTTAACCTGCCCAACATTGCATGGACACAGGACCGACTGCTTTACACCCCCCTCCAAAGGGCGGACCGTGCAGACATTCAACTGGCTCAAATACAACGACACAATATCGGTTCATGTTAATTTTACAGTATGTAGGTAGTGAAAAAGTGAAAGGGGAACCCAGGGAATCTAACCCAGTACCCTTCGGTTCAGAAGCACACGTTCTTACCACAGAACCACCGAGGCTCTACGATGTAAGAAAACAGTAAAAATAATTTGCATGTTGTTTTAGGTTTCTCTGGTTGGTGGTGGTTATATGTGCCATTGTTGCATCAATTACTTTATCGATGTCGAACCTGAGGCGCTACTATGCAAATCCCACAGTAGTGTCCTTGCAGAAAGACTACAGAAACTGGCACAATCCTTTTCCAGCAGTCACTACTTGCTTAATGCGGAAGTTTGATGAAAATAAAGCAGCTGAGTATATAAAACTGTAAGGTCTTTATCTTTATTACGTAGTATAGACAAAAAACTGAACTGTTTAATGTTAAGTCAGTTTTTAATATACAGCACTAATGCAGAATATAATTACAAATTTATTTTTCTAACGTCAGTCTATATCCGCGACTATGTTCATCCTCCGAAGTCAGCGATCAGTTTTACGTCACTACCACGGAAATTTCACCGAATCCCCACGTTTCTGTAGTGATTGTAGGGATATTTAACGTGCTGAACATCATATAGTACACGAGATCGACGGATTTATTCTCCATCCAAAATCCGGAACTTACTTAAACACAGTGCCACGACCTCTGTTGATGTGAGCTTCACGGTATGTACTGAAAAATTGACATGATCCCCTACTAGGAGCCGAAATCAGCACCCTTGAGTCCATAGGCAAACGTTCCTACCACTGGACCACGGAGGCTGCAATTAGAAGTTATATAATGATTTACATTTTAGATTACCTTAAATATCTTCGGGTTCAAAATTACTTACTAACCTATTCACTATATTAGCGAATTTTTTCAACTAATCAATTATGTATTAAAATTGTGTTCTTTTAAAGCTTCACCAGTAAGCTTATGTATAAAGCACTATGTATATATATAAATATATATATATATATATATATATATATATATATATATATATATATATATATATATATATATATATATATACAGAGTGTGTGTGATTTTAAAGCGCAACACCGCCTTATTTTGAAATGCGTTGACCGAATCGTATAGTTCTTGTGGTAGTACTCGTTGACCTTTGCTTTGCTGTATAAAAAAATTTGAAATTTCCTTTTTTCTGTTCCTACTATGACTCCTCAAATGGGTCGAATTTTAGAGATACACTATTTTTCTTATTCAATTTTTTCGGCATTATGGATAAGAGAATCGATTTTGGCGTAGCCAGTTTACTCTTGTGCCAAATTTGAGTCCTCTGCCTCATATAGGGTCTTTGTAATTCAGGGTCAATTTTCGATTTTTTTACTGATCAACTTGCCCTGTGTAGAAAGTACTTCTGTTTACGACGAATGTTAATTGACTACTCGATTAGCGACTGTATGCAGTATCCATAAACGGAATTTGAACTCCTACGATATGGAGTTGATGTTTTCTATGATGTTCCGAAAAAACATTGAAGTAATTTTTTCTCATCTTTCAAATCAATGATTTTCGATTGAAATATCGTTGATCTGAAATATCTTTTATCCATTGACAATTCCACTGGAATGTTAATGAACTAAGTTTTTTAAAATATTTTTTCCAAGGAGATGAACTAGCTAGATATTTTATTTAGCACGGAAAAGTAAACATTTATTCGGAAAAGTTAGTGTGATTCGAAATTTTTTTTTCGTTGAACTTTGAGATTTCTAATAAACAAAGAATTGGTTTAGCTTTCTTAAATTACGGCACGGTTTAGTAGAAAAAGTACAAGTTAATCGTCGTGTTGGTCATAACGCAAGATCTTCCAGGGAAACTGCTGACGAATTTAATCGAAGACATCCAAATCGTTAACCCATCCATCACATAACAGTGTTTAGAATAAATGAGGTGTTTGACAATACTGGGACAGTAGTTGCTTAGAAGAAAACAGGACACAGAAATAATATAGATACTAGCTTAAAACGGGCATCTCGAGATTTATATATCAGTCTCTATATAATAAGAACATGGCTTCAAAAACATAAAATATGCCCCTACAAACCAAAAATATTACATACTTTAGAACTAGACGATGCAGAAAGAAGGATGGAATTTTGCTTATTCTGTCAAGGAGAATATCTGCAGATTGATAACTTCCTTGATAATATTGCATTCACCAACAAAGCAACTTTCACTAGGAAAGTTATCCACTCAAAATTCTCGTTATTGTGCTGAGAATAACCCTAATTTGTTTATAAATTCAAAAAGATAATATTCAGGAAAAGTTATTGCTTGTTTTGGGATGTTGAAGAACTGTCTTTTGGGCCCCATATTTTTTGGGGGATTCATAATAGACAGAATTGTTTAGATTTCTTAAGAAAACAATTTATGGATATCTTAGAGAAATTGTCAATAGAAGACAGAAGATCAATGATTTCTCACCTAGAGTGTATACCAATTAATAACACTATCGCTGTTTAAGGATGGCTCAATGAGAGATTTCCTATCAAATGGATAGGGCGAAATAATCCCCTGATACATTGGCCGCCCCGATCACCAAATTTGATACCCCAGGATTTTTCATTTGGGGTTACCGCAAGCAAAAAGTATACCAAAACAGACCTCAGAATTCCCAGGAATTAAGGCAAAGAATTGAAAAGTTTGTAGATGCATAACAGCAAAACATTTTAGACATACGAGAATCAATTCGATGGGACGGTACGAGAAGTGCATAGTGAATGAAGGTGGTTACGAGGAACATAGTAATATTTGAAATATAAATTTGTGTACTTCAAGTTGTTTCTTCATAATTAGTTCTAGGTCATATTGTGTCAAGTTCATTTATTTTTTGTCATTTCCATTTAGTTATCCCTTCTTGTCCATGTCATTGATAGTTATTAGTTCTTGTTATTTGGTATTATCAAAGTCTAGTAAAGTACAAATATAATAATAATAATAATAGAAATAATAAAACAGCCTTTATTTACACAGGAAAAGAAAAAAGACACAAAATTTTATATCTAGAAATATATAAATTAAATTAATTAAAACTAAAAAAATATGAATTGATACTATCATTAACCTGTGCAACTAAGGGCGAAGTTCAGATGAATGGTACACCATTCCTTGCCCTTTCACTTAGCCCAAAATAATTATGATATTACCGACATGCACATAAAAGCACCGATTTGTTGAAAATGATATGTGAGTAAGGTAACAACAAACACAACACAACAACAAAACTAAAAAAAACAATTCGCACAAGAAAAGCACATCAATTCTATTAGACGTATTCCACAACAGAATATTTAGTAGGACCCAAGATGATAGATCTCTACGGTTGGCGTTGAAATAGTTTAAGTTATAATTTTCGCTTGAAAGTGGACACGGAACTCGTTTTGAGGGCATCATCGACAGTGTTGTAAACAGGGGATATTTGGTACGTAAATGACCTTCTGAACAAGGTTAGTCTGTATTTTGGTGGTGAGATCAATCCTTTCCTTCTAACATCTATATTATGTACATCAGTCCTATAAGTGATCTTTCTGGATAAGTAAGGAGGGCAGTTTGTTTTGATGATAGTATGACAGAGTGTCGCCGCCCTGAGTGTAAATCAACTTTGCATATTTAGTCACCCCGACTCCATGAGCTTACACGAAATGCGCTGATACTTTCGAACCCCATAGTCAAATTTCAAACACGTATTCTGTAACCGCTGAAGTCTTTTAGCATCATAACTATCTACACACGCATAGTAAAGCTCTGAGCAGTATGTAAACTGCGAGAGAACGAAAGCGTTTCCAAGCACCAGTTTGGTCTCTACAGGAAGATAGGATCGGAGTGGAAAGAGCAACCGCAGACTGTTATATGCATTCTGTAAATACGAGCTAATGTGCTGCTTGTACCTCAATGTATTATCCATTATTATGCCCAAATTTTTAACTTCATTCACAAGCTTACGGCAAGCACCAGCAATCTATACTCTCACGTCACTTTTAACCCTCTTGCAATGTACTTGGCTACCAAAGAGAATCACTGACGATTTACTGGGATTCAGCCGCAGTGAATGCCGCTCCGCCAGTCGACGAAAATCGTCCAAATCACTATTAATTTTTGCCACCGCGTCTACAACGTCACAAACATCAAAATACATGTTAACCTGAGTACATCTGTATACTTGAATATCTCAAATCATCCCTGAAGCGTTGGGTGTATATCGTAAAGAGGAGCGGTCCAAGAATAGATCCATGTGGCACACCACTCCGTACCAAGCGATCCTCAGATTCCCTACCGCCTACCCTGACCACCAGGTAGCGCTGACTGAAATAAATTTTTAATAACCCTAAAGCACTGGGGCTTAGTCCTATAAATTTTATTATTTCTATCAACATGCTGTGATTTACAGTATCGAACGCTCTGGAAAAATCCAGAACGACCAACAGTGTCAACATGCGTTGATCAGTGGCTCTCAGAATGTCATCGCTCACCCTTAAAGGTGTTGTAGTACAGCTATGCCCTGCTCGATATCCCGATCGGTACGCTGACAAAACGCTTTTACTCGCCACAAAAGCTCTCAGCTGAAAATCAAGAACTCTCTCGAGTACTTTTGACGACACTGGTAATATGCTTATAAGTCGCAACTGATTAAACGTGACCGTATCGCATATCTTAGGGAAAGGAAGTCCAACAGCACACTTCCAACACTACGGAAAATAGTTGTTTAAAATACAGGAACTAATAATATTAGTAATACAATCCACAATATACTCCTCACTAAGCCTTATCATGCCAATGCTAAGTCCATCAAAACCCACCGCATTGCTTTTAATTGCATTAAGTTGTTGGACCACAGTTTTCCTATCCACCAAGGTAAACTGCAATCCCTCAGCACAAAGGCCATCACCACTCCTATTACCACAGTCACCAGCGTACCAATCAGTAGACTCCCCATCCAAGTCGCCATTAAAGTGGTCAGCAATTTTATCAGGGTTGTGAAATATTTCAGGCAATGCTCTTTTCTTTTTAGAACGAACCTTTAGCAATCACAGTTCTTTATAAATCGTTTTTGTACTTTTCGAATTCAATCTCTCCACTATGTAGGTTTTTTCCGTTCTTAGAGTAAGAGTAACTGAATTGCGTAGCGCTTTATAGTACTTCCAGGAGGTTTCGTTAGGATTTTTTCCAAACTTAATCCAGGCCTGATCTCTAAGCCTCATCATCAGTCTTGTATTCCCTGAAATCCAAGGAGTATAGGGTTTGGTTGTCATATATGTCCTAACAGGTGCGTGCTTATTGAACGAGTTAATTAGAGCTATATTAAAGATTTCTACCTTCTTATCGACATTCGAACAATAGAAGATACGCTCCATATTGGAATTCAGCAAATCCCTCTGGAAGTCATCCATATCCAGCGCTCTAAAGTCTCTACAAGTAATATATGCCGGCTCTGGTCTCGGTCTCTTGACATTAAGAACGCCGAAGATTATATCGTGATCGGACAAGTCACACGTAATAACTCCTACCTGCTGAATGAAGCTATCCTTAGAGGTCATAAAGTGATCAAGCAGAGAACACTGCCTTGTGGGCTCCTGTATTAGTTGCTTTAACCCCAGTTAATATATTCTTTGGTTGTACAACATAGTCCTAGCATCTCCTTCATTAATTAAATTTATGTTTATGTCACCCAATATGACCAGGTTGTCAGAAAAGGCAAAACTACAACCCACGGTATTCTTCAACTCATCAAGAAATGTATAAATGTCCACATTGTGATTTCTATACATAATGCAGACACCAAAAAACTGAGAGTTTACATAAAGCCTAAGACGTAATTGCTCAATCCTATCTGAAGTTGGAACGATTTTACACTTTAAATTATTTCTAACATAGACAGCAATCCCCGATCCTCGCCCACGATAGTCTCTCCTCAAAAGCTTATAACCTTCAATCTCAAAACGCGCGTTGCAATCCTTGGACGTTAGCCACGTTTCCGTCAGCGCAAACACATCAAATGAGTTGCTTTGCAATGCCTCACAGATCTCCGAATAATGCTGTCTCAACGAGCGCACATTCACCTGACCAACCTGCAACTTCTTCATATCCATGAACTTACACACATATATATATATATATATATATATATATATATATATATATATATATATATATATATATATATATATATATATATATATATATATATATATATATATATATATATATACATCAATGACAATGAAATTACAATGACAAATTACCAAAAATTAGCATATCTCTTCCCAATTTTCTTTTTTCTTATAATTATCAATCAGGTTAAAATGGTAAGGATTTCTGTGACATTAAAGAAAATCACTTTAATGTTTGTTCGGGGCATTGCAGAAAACATCCTGTGTATGATATGGAGTTCAAGTTCCATCTATGGACACTACACAGACACTAATCGAGTATTCGCATAACATTCGCCGTAAAAAGAAGTACTTTCTATACAGGGCAAGTTAGCAAGTTAAAAAGTAAAAAAAAAATCTAAAATTGACTCTTGAATTGCAAACACCCTACATGAAGTAGAGAACACAAATTTGGTACAATAATAAACTTGGTACGCCGAAATCGATTCTGCTATTCATAGTTCGAAGAAAAGATTGCCTAATAGGGTATCTCTCAAATTGAAGAGTCATAGTAGACACTGAAAATGGGATTTTTTTTAATATACAGCCAAGCAATTTTCATCTATTACTACCACACGAAAAAAACGAACCATTCGATTCGGTCAACGCGTTCCAAGATAAGGGTGTGTTGCGCTTTAACATCACACACACACACTATATATATATATATATATATATATATATATATATATATATATATATATATATATATATATATATATATATATATATACATATGTATATACATATATGTATTTAAATCCGACAAAACCTTAAAACGTAAACGTAAAAAAAAGTCTGAACTATTAACGAGGTATGCACGTTCACATATATGTGTATGAACAGTTTCAAGGGTGCGATCAATTTGTGGCTTTATTAGAACATCAGTTGTTGTTAACGAACTTTATCTGCTCCAGAATTTTGGTTTAAAAATCGCCAATTTTCTCATTTAGGTATAATAAAATAAACAGTTGCTTCTTGCTTTGTGACTCGTCTAAACCTATCGATTCATTGACTATTTACTGTTTGAGAGAATTAACTTCATTATCGTTTTGATCTTGTAAAATATTGTTTATGAAAAGTCCAAACGCAGTAAGTGCGTGATGGTAGCTACTCTTATGGGTGAGACACTTTCAATAATGAAACAAGGAAATAACTGGAAGCTACTCTGTATGAGACGCTAATGTACAGGAATGTAGTTGGAGAACGTAATCCGCAGAGCCAAGCTGTCCCGACGGACATGCCAAAGGGTGTGTGAAAACAGCTAGAAAGCCAACCCACAACAGATATATTGGCTGCTGGTAGTGGTCATCAGACCAATCATAGCCTATGGAGCTGTAGTTTAGTGGCTTGAGACACTTTTTGGTACCGCGAGTGCCAAACTTGCTCAGCTACAGAAACAAGCATGTCTGGTGATAACGGGTGCCTCGAGAACCGCGCAGTAGCCGCTCTAGAAGTGCTCCTAAATAGCCCACTTCTTTATATTTGGCTGCGCAAGAGGCTAAGTGGACAACGCACAGACTTTTTTTTATATATTTCAACAACACACTACGAGGGCTTACAGCCTAAATACTATCGTACCGTGGGTGTCAACAACGAGGAAACAGGCAACTTGTTAATTCCGGACTTGAAGGTTTGGCGGATCGGAGGAGAAGGAAAAATATGTGCCGGTAAGGAATTACACAACTTGGAAGTCATCGGGACAAAAGAGCGGGAATATTTCTAATAATAACGGAGTAACGGAGATAGCAATACATTCCCATCGAGTTTGGGACACACACTCTATATATATATATATATATATATATATATATATATATATATATATATATATATATATATATATATATATATATATAATTTCAAAGCAACAACATAAAAACTATTTGACGGATTTTGAAGTAACTTGTAAAGTAAGTTTGTTTCGTTGATATCTTGTAAGACTTCGTTAGTCAGCACAACCGGACCAGTTTTTCACAAACAAAAAATCTTGTTCTCTGAAAAAACATCATACCTTAAAGCTATTTAAATATGGCCCTAATAGAAGTTTATGTTTACTTTATTCACGGTAAAAGAGTGTGTGGTACACCTGGGAAAGCTTGGTAGGATATTTTGGGCGATGTATTAAAGAATAAAGAGGTCAGAAGTTTACGTAATGGACTAGTGTTTCTACAAATGAATGTAGAAGAAACGAAAATTGCTTGGCAAGAAAGAAGTGCATGGAGAAATATTGTTAGTAAATATCACAGGCTCTGTGGTGTGCCTACCCTTCTATGGGAATTGCGCGTCTGGTAGTAGTAGTAGTATTAAATTGAACTAGGTTTCAGTAAACAACAAATCTCTTTGCAGTAGTGTAACGTGATTATAAAACTAACCCTATTTTTTCAAGACAATGGAATACAAACTCCTCTGGTGAGCACTTTGAATACTACATGAAATTTATTCAAGTAGTTTCCAATTTATCTTATGCAACTTTACACAATATGGAAAGATACCAGAATGACAAGACTCTGCAGAATTTGGATCTTGTGGAACTTGCCGTAAAGGTTTTGTTAATCCAACGAAAGTATATAGTAGAGATAACATATGTAATGTTTGTTTACAGGTTCATCCAGAACTTTCTGGTACGTTGGTAACATTTGATCCGAAACACAAAATAAACTGGGCCATGATCATGACTGAGCTAGGCATCTGTTTCTCTGTTAATTCAAAATTTACTGGGCTGCTAAAAGTAAGGTAAAGTTGTTGTTTTTGTATCTGTGTGTGTAAACTCTTAAAATTTATATAGATAGATAGGTGGGTAGTTAGATAAATTTATGAGCCCTTCATTTAGTACATCATATACCATCTGAATGCAAATAAGAATAGATGCATATAAAAAAGTGAATCAGAAATATTTATAAAACAACTATAAAAATCATCACATTGTATATGCATTATACATATAGAACGCACAAAAGATAAAGATAAAACTACGTAACATAAGACTATTTAACATGAATAAGCTCCAATTTCAGTACAAAACAAACTATTTTATCCTTACCATTACCATTGATGGCGAACCCTACATCGATAAATAATTTTTAATATTATAAACGTAGTTGTCAATTAAAAACATCTTTAATCTTTTTTGAGGGGCGACCATTACCAGTTTTATTTCTTTAGGAAGCGTGCTGAGATGCAAGCACCCAGCATAAGTTGGTGATTTTTTGTACGTCATTAATTGACATCTAGGTAAATGCATATTGTTTTTTTTTCGTGTGGAATGATAATGAACTTCATGTTACGGTATGATCACACCGTATATAAATATCTAAATCTAGGCATAAAAAGAATATTTAATATAGCTTCATCAAACTCCATCTGAAGCACTGGATACATAAACAACAACACCTAACACAAAACTAGTAGTAGTAGTAGTAGTAGCAGTCATATTTTCGATAGTTTAAGAACCATTGTTCGTTTAATGTTTTATGTTTTAATAACAAAAAAATGCCACTGTATAGTGTCGTCCCTGACACCTCTTCTGAATATATCTTATTTTATTTCTCGTATTTTTATCTAACAGTCTTATCACAAGATAAGAAAAACTTGAAGTTCCAACACTTCTGAACAAATTTTAGATTTATTGTCTCACAAATTATTGGTCATCCTGTGATGACGCTAACCGTGTTAGTAAAACGATCGTCATGTCTTTAAAAATATATGTTGTGATGATTTGGGTTCTCAAAGTGTACTTATCAGTGCTCATCACTGGTTACAATCTTCACTTTGTTTAACATTTACCACTCTTTTATATGCGTCTTTTTTCTTATCCACAGCTTGACCTTAAAATATTCAATTTTTGTTTCACTGCATGCTTCTTTTGCACATCCACTTATACTCTTAGGGTCGTCTATGCACTTTTCACATTGCAGCCTCGGATGTGTTCGTTTCATAGTACATGCTACTCAATCATTCTTTTTCGAACAGAGAGGCATAGATTTCCCTTTTCTTAAGTGCTACCTGACCAGCTTACTTTGATTCTCACTTCTTCTTCTTGTTTCTGCATTCTCTGTATCCATTCTTGTCCCAGTTATAGCTGAGACACAACAATAAAATGGTCAAACCCACATTAAGCACCTCGCACACTACTATCTTTTACGAATGTGCGCAGTCTCTCATCATACCCAATGTAGTCTATTATACTTTTTGTATCAGCCCTTTGACATGCGCCTATTCTTGTGCACATTTTTATGTTTAAACCACGTAATCGATCTAAACAGAACACATATTAATCAAACAGTCTCTATTTATATTAAGCCTTGCATCTCCGTACGGTCCCACTACTTTATCGGTTTCGTTTCCCTTTACTACTACCCACCTATTGATATCTCCGGCAACAATTATTCTTTCACCTGGTGTCCAGCACTGTATTTATGCCTTTTCAAAAGTTTTTGCTCTCTTGCTCGCACTGTCATTGTTTGTGGGTGCAAAGAACGCAACAAGAAAAATACTCTATCTATACTCCTTTTCATCCGTGCCAATGTTATTCTTTGCTGAATACATTTATTGCTTATACATGCCACAGACTTTTCACTTAACATTATACCGACTCCCTGAATGCCACGAGCATTCTTTTCTACACCCGACATGCATAGGTATTCACCCACTAGTTTTATTTTTATTTTGCGACTTTCGTTTTGTTTCACTTATGCACAGTCTATCAACCTTTCCTGCATTGATCTCTGCAAAATCTCATTTTCTTCACACCTCACACCCTGTATATTCCAAGTAGCAAATTTCCATGTCATTGCCGGTTCGTTATTACGCGATGCGCCTAGTTTATTCAGTCTCCGTCGCCCACCATGACTTTCGCTGTCCGAGGCTTAATTTGTGGTTTTCGTAGTGTTTAAATATGTAGAGTTTAAATAAGTCACTAGCACTTTCGCACTTCCGGCTTTCGGTTTTTAACTATTCACCAATGCACGCTGGATAATTTTTGCAGCCGTAGTACAATGGCTGTATTTCCAGGCCACTTTTATGTACGCCCAAGTTATTTCCTAAAGGGACAGGTTCTCTGCTGCAGACACTGCCTGATAGGCCACCACTTCGTTGCGCGCTCACGCTAGTAGGAGACAAAACAGATGAATGGTGCATCAGCGGACAAACAAATTAATTATATTTACATTTTAATTAGGAGGAATATATAGGCTGGCCCATCGAAAACTATACAAGAGGGTTTTCAAGTATTTAAAGTTATATCTTTAAAAAACGCTCGAATAAGTCAATTTTGCTTTTGTGGCGGACAAATTTTTTCGCGAATGTCAAAGCCGTTACCTTACCCCGCCCCTCAAACGACTTCGTTTAGAGAGATCGGGTAGCAGCTTCAATAATCGTGGCTATAAGTTGCTATTTTCGTAAGCTTTTTTACAAGATGATCTAAAGTGTGTCGCGAGATAATTGTTATTCTAATAAAGAAATGCGATATATGGCTTGATTTTATGCGCAAGCAAATTTTATTGCCCGTAATGTATGCTGAAAAGCATAATGGTTCGTTTCGTCCGATACGAGAGATATACGGTCAACATATATTGCTCCCGAAAAGTAGAAGAGATTTTAGTTCGTGTAGCAAATAATCCAGGAATTAGTTTAAAAAGAATAAGTGCAGCTACTAATGTAAGTAGGCATCGGTCAATCCGTATCACTTCACACCCCTAGAGAATTCATCGCCAACTGATCTCCCAGCAAGACTTTAGTTCTGCCATTAATTCATAAACCATATGTGGGAGAATGAAAATCCTCATGTAGCAATGGAACGTCATTCTAACATGAAGTCGAGATCCATTTTGGTGTAGAATAATCGGAAATCATATGACTTACCACCTAATATGAATAGGAGCTCCTACCTAAGTTTTTTACAGAATGAGTTCAGTAATAATTGGTGATTTACCCGCAAATTTATGCAAGACTACACATTTCTCTGTTCAAGTGTAAAATTGCCTGAATGAAAGGTATATCCAAAGATCGATAGGCTGAGGCAGCCCAGTCCCTTGGATAGGTCGTAGCCTGGACTTTAACCCAGTTAGACTTTTAAGGTTAATTTAAATCAGTTATTTACAGTGACGGAGTGCTCACGGTGTCCATATTTTTTACGTGTGCTTACCCGTAAAAAACATGGCAAAAAACTGTAGAAACTCTCGATGTATTTAGAAACAAAGGAATATTACTTAAAGGTGTGAAATGGTAGCTACTTTAAACAATCAGTTCCTATTGAAACCTCCTTTATTTACTTTTTCTTTATTACAATAGACAATTTACATGTTGTTTTTTTATCACGTTTGTTAAACATGATTTTAGTAAATTTTCATTAAGAAAATTTACTAATAGAGAGGTATCGATGGTGAGACTTTCGGAAAATTTCTTCAAATGAGCGCGACTTAGCGCCCCTGGAACTCATATATATATATATATATATATATATATATATATATATATATATATATATATATATATATATATATATATATATATATATATATATATATATATATATATATATATATATATATATATATATACAACCGATAACTCAAAAAATACTTCACTGAGTTGGACGAAATTTGGGATTTATCCTTATTTTGTTAATGGCTTGGATAAGTTCGTACATCAGATCTTAACGCCCAATTTTTCTTAAAAAAAATTAAATAATATTTTTTAAAACGCAATATCTCTCAAATTCTTTAAGTGATTGAAACGAAAATCTACAACTTAAAAGAACATAGACAGACGTGGTTGCCTACCGGTTTTCAAGTCATTTGATCTAAGAAACATAAAATTATTCGAAATTAAAATTAAAATAATCCTCGACATCACTTCAGATTCTGTAATGCAATATCTACAATGTTGGACAAAGCCTGATGACGTCACCTGTACTGCTATGCTATTTAAATAAATGGTGGATAAAAATCTAAACAATGGAAGTTAAAAGTATCATTGCAAGATATTAGAATGTATAACATTGTGAAATGTACGACAGGGGCGCCATCTTGGTGCGGAACCAGGTAGTATGTCGTCACGACAGTTCTAGTTAACACAAAATGTTATAGATGGAAACTGTGTATAATCAACTAACAATTTTGTAAATTGTCAGCCCTGGCCCATTTCTTTTCTAATGCCGGGAAAATATTTGCTTTCAAAAGCGCTAAATTTTAGCATGCGACTTGATGATGAATGCTTGATGATGAGGCTTGATATCTGGTTGATGTTAGACGTCACCGCTGATTTTTAATAGCAGCAAGTTGCTAGCAAGCTTAATAAGCGAATTATTTCTACGCTTCGTCGCTTGCGCTGATAATGTAGCCTTGTTGACATTTTACAACTAACTTTTAACTAACCTAACATATTTAAAACATGGATATATATATATATATATATATATATATATATATATATATATATATATATATATATATATATATATATATATATATATATATATATATATATATATATATATATATATATATATATATATATATATTGAAAATAAATATTGGACGATGGTTATAAATGAAAATTGTGAGTTAATGACTCAAAACAATACAATTTTGCGTAAAATAGAAATCAGAATGTCAGTAAATCATATTCTAAGAACAGTGTTAACACTCGGTTTTTAATGTTTCTTAATTGACTCACGAAAACAGGACCCCATAGCCATTATTATTATTGTATAACCGGGGGAAATAACTAATGCATTATGTAGTGATAGTGACAGTATAGGCACTTTTAACCGTATTTCTTTATTTCTCATATTCTATGTTTCAAACAAGTACAGTGTCCCGCTTAAAATTAGACATACCTATGTTTGTTAACCGTCCAAGCCTATCGAGCTTATTTTACAAGCCGCTTGCGGCATCGATCGGAGTTCAGTGTAGTCTTGGACAACAGCTAGATTCATACACCCGCGAATTCGAAAATCACCGCGAAACGTATTCCTATTCGTTTATTTTAAATAATATCGTAAAACAGTTGTTTTTTATTAGATTTTATAAATGTATTTTACTAGTTTTTGTGTGCATACAGTTAGACATGATCTAAATTTCTTCTCTACTTTTAAGTTTGTATAGCCCCAATGTTAATTAAGAAACACCATTTATTATACTTACTTAGCTTGTGCATATACTGGGTGAGCCTTTTTCGATGTTTTGTAAGGGATCTTGTAGATTACTGCAGTTAAAGAGGCGGTTACATAGGTAACGTAGGGCAGTTTTATGAGTATAATTTAGAACTGTTTTTGTTTCCATAAAAAATGTCATTACTTTTGAAATTTTATTTTGTTAATTATTATGTTAAATCTCTAATTAGAAATGTTGTGTAAACTATGTGCGAAAACTTAGATTCAGGTTTTCGCCATTTGAATTAAACAAACGTTTCCATGGTAACCAATGTTGTTTTTTTGGAAAAAAAAGAAACCCACTGTAAAATTTTAACTTCTTAGAATAATCATAGCGTATTTCATATCAGTGTAAAGAGGAAAAAAAGACATCTTTAATGGAGCCACAGCCACCTATGGTTTCCATTTAAAAAATCACAAGTTGATGTCATAACTCAAAAGTTACAGATCTTTTTAAAGTTTGCATATTTTTGCTTTATTTATGACATGTTTATCTACAACTTTTTCCTTTACACCTTTTCAGTAAACCCAATACTAACACAGCATGCATTTAAAGAAATCGGCAAATATTAGTTTTTTTCAAAATATCTAGTAATTCGTGACATTTTTATGGAAACAAAAACAGTTCTGAATTACACTCATAAAGCCACACTACTTTTTCTATTTAACTGTCTCTCTAACTGCAGTAGTTTACGAGATCTCGGTACTAAACATCGAAAGAAACTCACCCGTATATGTGATATAAAAATAAAAAAGAAGTGAAACAGCCAGTGAATTTATTTACTTTGGTGCTGTACGCGATATTATCTGAAAAAGACGTTATAGGCGACGAAGTGGAATGTAATTTTTGTAAATAAACAGTTAGGAGGGTTTTTAGATTTTTTTTTCTTCAGAAACATGCTTAGAACCGTCTTTGGATGTACAAGCCCCAAGAGAAATTTGTTGCAAACAACCCCCAAGAAAGTTAGGACACCAAGAATGCACCCCTAGTGCTAAGCGGGGATGAAATATGAGCGGAAAATGCTAAAAAAACAATTAGCTGGACTTTAAAAAGATTCTTTTTTCACATTTTGCAGCAATACCTCCTTTAAACTCTATCCACGCCGCACAACAGCCATATTTGCCCAGGTGCAGTGACTTTCTTGGGGGTTGCT
This sequence comes from Tillus elongatus, assembly GCA_964006375.1. Taxonomy (NCBI): domain Eukaryota; kingdom Metazoa; phylum Arthropoda; class Insecta; order Coleoptera; family Cleridae; genus Tillus; species Tillus elongatus. The sequence continues at coordinate 117,274,698 of OZ023262.1, read as the reverse complement.
CCCAAGAAATTTTTTTTGTGCTTTATGCTTTGAAGGTAGTTTTATGCATGCACAAGGGGAAGAAGAACCCCCCGTGTTTTTGGGTAAGGGAGCAGAAACCCGCTTCCTCCTGGGGATTCTTCTTCCCCTTCTGCATACATACAAATACAATCACCCTCAATGCACGAACCACGGGAATTTGTTTTATGCTCAGCTTTCTGGTGTGTGTTTTGTTGAGTATATTTCCTGTTTATCAGTTGTTTTGTTTGAGGTTTGTATCCAAATGACTGTATAAATATTTATGTTAGAGATCAGGCTTCTGATTGTCCTTCTTTACTCTATTTTTTACTGTTCCTAATTAAATAAAGTAATATTATTTCTGAACGTTATAACGTCTGGGTTTGACATGATTAAAGGAAATAAAAGGCTTTTACTACCAGACAAACTGATTTATTCTTAAAACCCTACGCATTTCAACACATTATCGTGCCATCTTCAGGGGTTTAGACAAATTTCCTGTCTCAATTACAGAAAGATGCTATATGAAATGTTGTCAAAGTTTGACTTTTCATCTATTGTCTTCAATAAAAAAATAAGCGTTTTTTGCATTCATCCTCTGATTTCTTCAAGTCTTGTGATGTTCCTGCCTTCCTGTTTTACGCAGCTTCTGTTTGGTATCCGGGGTCATTTTCAATTTATATATATACATATATATATATATATATATATATATATATATATATATATATATATATATATATATATATATATACATACATATATATATATATATATATATATATATATATATATATATATATATATATATATATATATATATATATATATATGTGTGTAGGTATCACACCGATAACTCAAAAAATAATGAACCGATTTTAATAAAATTTGGCACTTACCTTCCTTTTGGCTTGGATAGTTAGTCAGGAAAATGGGACGAGGTTTTCTGGAAAAATTTTGAGTTTTTATTCGTTTTTTTTTTATCTCGAACAATAAAAAAGCTATGATAACCAAATTTGGTAGGTAGGTTTAAAATATAAAAAGTAAGCTATACACAAAAATTAAGATTTCGATTTTACAAGAAAAAAAAGTTATAATAAAATATTTTGTTCCAGACCATTTCTATTTTCCTTACAACTCGCATCGTTTTTAGTCTATTGTTATTATTAAAAGTCAATAGTTTCTTCCTAAAATTTGCTCTTACCGAACATACATGGCTTCCATTGACTTCTGCTTCTGCCGCTGTTACAGTATTTACTCTTAACATGACGCTTTGCTTAGTCTTACTGCTAAACTATTTTATATACGTATCACCCTACAAAAACCTTTGTATTCCACCGCATAAGACGTTCCTGTAGCTTCACTTTTGGTTTATTTTCCTCTCCTTCTTCTTTATGATTCATTTGCAAAGCTCACTAGTCTGTTCTATCGATAATGAAAATTGTAAAATCATCCTCTTATTAGGCATCGTGTGTCCATTTTCTATGATTATACCTTTAATTTACACTGTTAGTCAATGCTCGCTCTCCATGTAACTTTTATTTATGTGACCTAACAAATTACTTGAAATTTCCATGTAACATTTCTTTTTACGTGCCTTACGTGGTCTCCTGTTACATTCATCACCTTTATAATGTGAGGCCACTTACCATTACATTTCCTGTTCCCATAGTTTAATTATCATAACGAGCAGATTTCGTCTTCGTAAATAGCTATTAGTCAATGATACCTTCTGCAGATAATGTACCATTTTTGCCTAACATACACGGTTTCGACCGTCCTGTCTGTTTTGTCGTTTCTATCGTTAGTCAATGCTCGCTATTCAATTTCCTTTTAGGGAATTTTCGTAGAAAAAAATCAGTATAGGAGAGATCCCAATTTTTGAATTTTGAAAAAAATTTTGCAAATGAGCGCGAACTAGGACCCCTAGAACCCATATCCACGGTTAGTTTCAATTTATATATATATATATATATATATATATATATATATATATATATATATATATATATATATATATATATATATATATATGTGTGTGTGTGTGTGTGTGTGTGTATCACACCGATAACTCAAAAGATAATGGTCCGATTTTGATAAATTCGGGATCTACCTTCCTTTTGTAAATGGCTTGTAAAAATTTGTTAGTCAGGAAAATCGGACGAGGTTTCCGGGAAAATTTTTAGTTTTCATTCGAAAAAAATTTTTTTCTCAAAAAATAAAAAAGATATGATAACCAAATTTGGTAGGTAGGTTCACGATATAAGAAGTAAACTATATACCAAAATTTAGATTTCTCTGTTACAAGAAAAAAGTTATAATAAAATATTGTGTGCCAGATCATTTCTATGAAAATTCACTATCATAATGCACTTGCTGCGGCCAGGCTTTTTCTTTACTTTTATTTACTTCGATTTATAATTAATTGGAAATACATTTGTGTAGAAATTTGGTACCATAACGCGTTTGTTGAATCCAGACTTTTTTATTTGCAATTTGCATGGAATATGAATCATTAATCCGAAACATATAGTTACTTTGTTTCTATTTATCTATTTTCATATCGTTAATTTGATAAGTATGGCCAGACGGTGTTCATTCCAATATTTAAAAATGCATATGATTCTCGCATGCTTCTGTATGAATCATATTCATATTAATCTCATACTAAACAGTTACATTTATTCGTAAATAAGAACATGTTGCAACATGAGTGTATAAACTCATAAAATATTATAACAATGCGTAATGAGTCAGACAATTATGCAACCTAAAATAAGTAGAATTCTTTTACCCTAAGAATTTACGTAAACAATTATGCTTTATCAAAATAAGTAATCTAAGTCTAGACGCAGCAAGGGCATTATATTAGCAAATTTTCATATAAATCGGTAGATACGAAACATACTCGAAAAGTTAAAAAATTGTATCTCCATAAACAGTAAATTTGGTTTGATACAATTCCGTATACATGTTGACTTCATAAAGTTTGTGTTACATACCAAAGTTGAATTCTCTTAATTATGAGAATTCTTAATGAAAATTCGCTAAAAGTAGTTTATAAAAAATTGAATATACCACAACGCACTTGTTGCATTCGAACTATTACTACTAGTGGTCTATAGTTAGTCATTTTATAGATTTATACCGGCGTTAAGTTAGCAGCCAAATGCTAACGCCTAAAATATCCAGCGGCTAATTCCCAATATACTAGAAATAATGCTAATTTCAACGTAAAAAACTTAAGTTGCATGTTTGCCGCCTAGAGTGAAATATCTTGGAAACCGTGAGTTCCACGACAAAAACGTAGGATTACTTTTCTTCCAAAACAAAACAAGGTGTCTACAAAAAATGTGACATTTGCATTAAAGCCGAGGGCATAAAAATGATTAAAAAAGTCTGGCCGCAGCAAGTGCATTATTGTAGTGAATTTTCATTAAAAAAAATTTAATAGCAAATATGTGTTTTTTTTAAAGAAAGCAGGCATCAAATTTGCTGTCCAGTATAACCTGTATAGGCGAAAGGATGTACGATATTTCATCAAAATAACTTTATTGTTTGAACATTTACAATAATATTCAAAAATAAACTTAAAATGTACCCTAAAAGACTGGTTTCCAGGCCAACGAACCTTATAGGTTAATAGCAAATTGATCTATTCACATTTGAAGCATTTAATGAAAATTCGCTACCATAACGCACTTCCTGCGTTCCAAATTACTTTTCCTAGAAACATGTATTATATTTTGATGGAAAATGCAAAAGTGCAATAATATACGGTGTGTGCAATTAAAAAAAAAGGAAGTATCACCAACGACTTATGGACCACCCTGTGATTGTAGAAATAATTTTATAAGATAAAGCTCACGACACCCCATAATTAACGTATACAAGATTTTTTCGCATTTTATATAAAAGCGGATATACTGACCTCATTTCTTACGAATATTCGGCAAAAATTATATGCCATTAAACGATAAACTCTATAGCTCACACTACTGCCAGAGCACCAGAGAAAGGGTCTATTTGAAATGAATTTTCCGGAAACATTTTAGCGAAATGAACGACAATGACGGTTGAAGCTGAGACTTGAGGATTTGTAAAACATTTTTCTCTATATAGCCCGTATTAGTTACAGGTTCTTTGCCAAAATGTTGCCAATTTGGGCGTTTAAAATCGCTACTTTGACGTGTTGAGAAAACCGATTTTTTTAATGTCTTTTTGTCTTTTAGCTTACAGATCTAAATTTTGGTATGTAATTTAATGTTAATGGTATAAATCCGCGTTGCTTTGTTATTTCCGGAGATATAAAAATTTACCGAAAGAAAACGCGAAATTTTCTGGGCAAAACTGTACTGATTTTCCTGGGTAACGAACTTATCCAAGCCACTTGCAAAAAGAAGGTACTCACCAAATTTGATCAAAATCAAAAAATAAATTATCGTTGCGATGCCCCTCTCTCTCTCTCTCTCTCTCTCTCTCTATATATATATATATATATATATATATATATATATATATATATATATATATATATATATATATATATAAACTGACCCGGAATATGTGTCCTAGAGGGCCTAGTACGCGTTCATTTCAAGTTTTTTTAATTTCAAAACTCACGATTTCCTCATTAGTGATTTTTTAAAGAAAAACTACTGTAAAAATTTTCTAGTTATTCCGCTCACCCATTTTTAAAATTTTTCTAATGAGTTTAACACCCTGTATCTCAAAAACTAAAGCACCAACGGAACATGTATATATACATTTTTCCGTCTGTTTTTGCATTTCCTACATGCTTTGTAAATTTGTTATATGTATGTGTATATAAATAAATGAATAAATAAATATATATATATATATATATATATATATATATATATATATATATATATATATATATATATATATATATATATTGTAATATCCCCAAAGGCTAATCGAATTTTTACACACAAAACAACAAAACAAAAGGCAACAAAACAACTAAAATGGCAACATAGCATGATATTGCGTAATACCTAATTGAAACAAATTTTATTTTAAATAAAATGCATCTTAGTCTGTCTTGCAATGTTAAATTTTATTCAATTAAATCCCTGACTACATTAAATTATTACGGGTGACCTGAAATGTACTCACTTACCTTACTTTAAAGGCCTCTACATTTACTTACTAAGAATAACTAATTTTCTGGGCTACCAGGATAAATATTAAGGCGTGAAGATCTAGGGCTAGGACCAGGTTGTGTTTGTTCAGGCTATGAGTTGGAACATTGTGAGAGAAACGCTATAATTCGTAAACACTTAATTTATTTGACAATGTTTCTAATTTGACCAATACAGTGAAACGGACAAGAAGGCACAGACATCTAGGCACCGTTCGCTACGAAAAATCACACGGCTGGGGTTAATCTCAAACATATGGGGAGTGCACTAGCATAAATAATTTGGATCGCTTGGGGGGGGGGGGGGGGTAGATGACTTGGTGTGTATCGAGATCCCCGACGTCACTCTCAGTCTCCACAGTGGCGTAGAATAAAAGATTGATATTTTCATTTCAATATTCATTGTTTAGATTTTTCTGGTTTCATGGTTCGCATTTCAGTTTTGGTTTGTCTTTGCTTTATTACTGTGGGACTGATTGAGCAACACCGCAGGACAGGACACCACACCCAGGCATATATTTGAGGCTTACCGACACTTTCCTCTACGTCTCTCATATGGTTATTAATCACTAGGAAATGACGCATTGCGCATTTGGGTTGCCTTTTCCACAACCATTGTGCCATAGTTAAGGTTTTCACGAGCCCTTCTTGGACTATAGCCTCAATTGGAGGTCTTTGATTTTCGGAGGTTTGGCATGTCAAGAAGTAGAAGGTTCACCCAAATACCGCTTGCAAATTATCTTGTTTATGACCTGCAGGCTGTACGAGACGCAAGGGAAAGGTATCATTGTCATTTAGGCCAGATTACTGTTTACTGACTAAGCGGAAACGAAAACAAACCTACTATTACTTCACCCAACATTATGACGTATATCGCAAGGCTTTAAACTAACTACTGACCTTCAGGTTGCCCTCTCACAGCACTCATGCCCAATTTATATATATCGCGAAGCCTTCAGGGCTGGCCTGACATCTCAGGTCTTTTTTTCGGAAATTGGCACTTCATGGAGCGAGACTTCACCTGAATGTCATTCTAGACATCAAGAGAATAATTACATAAATTTGTCAGAACACCGGGGGAAGTACTTCATTTACTTAATGTCCCTTTCCTTTCTTTTCCGAACCGTCCAGTGCACACCACATACACTCACATTTCAAGTTTCAGTTTAATACACAAAGGAGAGCCAAGATGTCTGTTTCAGGTACAAAAGAATGAGATTCCTAACTTCAAATTTCAGTTTCAAAGTGCATTAGAATGGTGCCACATTGTTTTAACTTCAAGTTTAATTTTCAATATTTACACAAAAATGGAATTACATACTTTCAGTTGTAAGTTTCAGGTTTAAAGTTACATTATGTAAAGCTAGTTACTTCCGATTTCAAGTTTCAGGTTAAAATTATCTTATATAGAGCTAGGGACCTTTTGTCTTCAAATTTCAGATTCAAAATTATTTTATAACGAACTGCATGCGATTCAAATTTAGCATTAAGCTATAAAGAGCCACATGTTACTGGTTTCACTGTCCGAATTTAAATTATATTATAAAGAGCTAGATACTTATGTTTTCATGGTTCAGATTTAAGTTATATTTTCACGATTAAGATTTAAATCATAGTATAAATGAGCTACATGTTTCTGGCTTCATGATTCAAATTTAGCATTATGTTATAAAGAACTACATAGTTCTGGTTTGGCCATTTAGATTTAAATTAGGCAAAGCTCCATACTTCTGGTTTCATGATTCAGATTTAAATTGTATTATGAGGGGCTACATAATTCTGGTTTCACGATTTAAATTTAAATTATATTATAAAAAGCTACATACTTCTGGTTTGACAATTCAATATTAAATTATAAAGAGCTACGTAATTCTGGTTTTACGATTTAGACTTAAATTGCATTATAAAAAGCTCCATACTTCTGGTTTCATGATCAAGAATTAAATTATATTATACAGAGCTACGCAATCATAGTTTCACGATAAATATTTAAACTATATCATAAGGAACTACGCAATTCTGGTTTCACGATTTAGATTTAAATTATATTATAAAAAGCTGCATACTTCTGGTTTCACAATTCACATTTAAATTATATTATAAAGAGCTACGTAATTCTGGTTTCATGATTAATGTTTAAACTATATCATAAGGAGCTACGCAATTCTGGTTTCACGATTTAGACTTAAATTGTACTATTAGGAGCAACAAAATTCTGTCTTCAAGTTTCAGATTCAAAATAATTTCACTAAATAATACAAAAGCTAGTAATATTCCCGACTCCAAGTTTCAGTTTAAATATTATTAAATGGGAACAAGATTTCATTTTCAAATGCAACGGACTTTCATTAAGTACTGAATGAGCTAGTAACGTTTCTAATTTCAAGTCTCAGTCTAAGTATCATTAAATTTGGCAACTTTCAGAGGCGAAAGCAATTCTCAAAATAATACACAAATAAATTAAGATTCCAGGCTTCTAGTTTCAGTTTAAATATATCAAATTTCGCAACATTTCACTGCACAAAATAATTTATTTATACAATATAAACAAACAAAATTCCAAATTTCGAGTTTAGTTTAAATATATTAACTTTGGCAACGCCTAAATGCTCAGGTATTCTCTCTACACTATATGCAAACAAAAATAAAATTCCAGCCTTCGAGTTTAGTTCAAATAAAAGAATTTGGCAACATTTAAACGCACGAATGATTTCCCTACAACAGTATGCAGATAAACAAAGTCCCAGCTCTCAAGTTCTTAAGCATATCGAATTTGACAACCTTATATGCCCAAATAATATCTCTACATGATCTATAAACAACTAAAATTCTAGATTTCAAGTTCAGTTTAAATATAACAAATTTGGCAACATTTAAAATAATTTCTCTGAATAATACGCAGACAATTAAACTTCCGCGGTTCAAGTTTTGTTCAAGTATATAAAATGTGGCAACATTTGAATGCACAAACAATCTCTTTAACAACATAAAATTTCCAGTTTCAAGTCTAGTTTATAAATATCAAATTGAGCAACATTCAAATGCACAAATAATTTCTTTAAATAATATGCAGACAAATAAACTTCAAGGGTTCAAGTTTCTGTTTAAATATATTAAATTTGGCAACATATTACGGATGGCTACTTATACTACCCCTATTCTTGAATAGCACTGTTGAGGCACGCAAAGCACTTACTTGGTCGTGCAATTTTGAGACACCCGATAGCATATGTCAGTTTAAAGGTACACTCACCGTTTGTTGAACTGCCTCCCGTCATGACCGGCTGCTGCTCCGGGGTCTCATCTAGGTGTGTGGACGGTTCCCACATCTTGGATTTCCTGGCAAAGCGGGGCGAGTTCGAAATGAGCCCGCGTGCGGGGTTTTTCCGCTCTGGGGAACCGTGAAAATTTCCGGGGGAAGGTCCCCGTCTGCGCGCGAGATTATGGCGTTCAGTGCTTGGTACAGATCTTCTCCGTTAGTTGGGGAGGATGTTTGGACCGCGATATCACCAGCATATTTCCCTTGTTTCGGCATTCGCGCTCGCAAGTCTGGCGCTTAATGCTTACTACAAGAGGATGTTTGGACCGCGATATCACCAGCATATTTCCCTTGTTTCGGCATTCGCGCTCGCAAGTCTGGCGCTTAATGCTTACTACAAGTTCTTTCAGTTGGTCAGGGAGGAGAAACCGCGATGTGGCCAGCAGATTTCCCTTGTTTCGGCATTCGCGCTCGCAAGTCTGGCGCTTAATGCTTACTACAAGTTCTTTCAGTTGGTCAGGGAGGAGAAACCACGATGTTACCAGCAGATTTTCCTTGTTTCGGCATTCGCGCTCGCAAGTCTGGCGCTTAATGCTTACTACAAGTTCTTTCAGTTGGTCAGGGAGGAGAAACCGCGATGTGACCAGCAGATTTCCCTTGTTTCGGCATTCGCGCTCGCAAGTCTGGCGCTTAATGCTTACTACAAGTTCTTTCAGTTGGTCAGGGAGGAGAAACCGCGATGTTACCAGCTGATTTCCCTTGTTTCGGCATTCGCGCTCGCAAGTCTGGCGCTTAATGCTTACTACAAGTTCTTTCAGTTGGTCAGGGAGGAGAGACCGCGATGTGACCAGCAGATTTCCCTTGTTTCGGCATTCGCGCTCGCAAGTCTGGCGCTTAATGCTTACTACAAGTTCTTTCAGTTGGTCAGGGAGGAGAAACCGCGATGTGACCAGCAGATTTCCCTTGTTTCGGCATTCGCGCTCGCAAGTCTGGCGCTTAATGCTTACTACAAGTTCTTTCAGTTGGTCAGGGAGGAGAAACCGCGATGTGACCAGCATATTTCCCTTGTTTCAACATTCGCGCTCGCATGTCTGGCGCTTAATGCTTACTACAAGTTCTTTTAGCTGGTCAGGGAGGATTGGGGAGATCAGACCGTTTGAAAGCTCAAACTAGATCTGCCCCGTCTGTACAAATCCACGTTTCTTTTATATGAATTCGCTCCACCTCCGCGTGGAATAATGAAAAACAGACATAGTCGTTATGGTTGACGAGACATCAACTATGTACACAATTATCGACCTAACGCTGCGTACGTGCCAGTTTACACGGCCTGATCACATACCCCACACAAGAAAACTTTATGGATACTGCAGTACATTGTAATATGTTCTGTTTTAATTAAAACTTAACTTTACCAATCAATTACTCCATTCATGACAATTATTCTGTGACTGTACCTGTGCATCACTGCTTTGTTAGTTGCCCTTTTATTGTTATCGGTACATGTACACAAGTTGCATTACTACAGGTACTTGTTAGTCACCGAACAGTAGTGGTAATCTAAATACAATTTAGAAATATTACAAAAATATTTATTTGTGCCGGGTACGCGATATTACGTAAAACATTACATTTTTTTTTAAAACAGTGCCGAATTATTCTGGCAATTCCGTTTCAAATTGCATACGAAATATTGTGTGCATCTTTTATATACCTGCTTGCCACGAAGCTGCAAATAAAATGTATTTATGTCTGCCAGTTTAAAAATTCGCATATACAGCCGACAATTAATTCTCAATACCGTTTGTAAGGTGGAAACTTGATTTTTACTTTACAACATATTAAGTTTACTTAAAATTTAATCAGCCACGAGATTCTCTATGCAAAGCATGTGTAATAATTACCCTAGTTAAAACAAGAACGACTGCAGTTAAAATAAGACGAGAATGTGCAAATACATATTTTTTTGCGAGTCGCCTGACATCTATTTCTAATTAATTACGTTACTTCACAAGGAATAGTGTATATAATTATAATATTCATAACTTGCATTGATTATTGCATATTGGTGGCATGAAGGTTTACATTTCATTGTCAGTTTCTTATCTGTTTTGTTTTTATGTAACGTTGCTCGATCTAGATGACACAGGAATAAGAATTTCTCACGATATTGGGGTGTCTGTTTCTGCTTAATGGTCTAAACCTCTCAAACTCTTGAGATATAAGTAGAAATATACACATCGACACTCGCTTTTTCATGTTCTTTCAAGAATAATTAGACCCAGACCAATAAATTATCGTATCTGCAGGAGAGGACCGTGTGACCTAAAGCATGGCATTCTCAATATGAATTTACGTGAAACAACCTCTTTTTATTTAAATTACTTCGTCTAGATCGAGCACCAGCTGTAGCTTAATTTCTATTTTATACAGGGCGTAGCAAATACAAAGATATAAACTTTCAATCAGCATTGCACTTGTGGTATAAGAATTATTTATTGAAATAATTTATAAAAAATTTAGATGCCAATGAAATCACGAAAACTTGCAAAATAAGTGTTGAGGGGTCAAAAATAAATGTTTACTGACAAAACTTAACTGCTAACATACCAGGACCTTATAATATATATATATATATATATATATATATATATATATATATATATATATATATATATATATATATATATATATAGGCTCAATCTGAGTTGCATAATTTTAATTTTGTTGTATATAACTTTTAGAAAAAAATTGGAGCAGTCCAATATATCCCACTTTAACGAAAGAATCTTAAGATGTAACTATTTAAATGGATTATGTTACGCAAGATATGATTCCGATCCAGAGCTACCTTTAAATGTAAGTCTTTTTATTAAATAATATTTTATCAGACTTACGAGGGCGAATCGTTATGCTCCGCGCTGACTTATATAATGAAATGCGAGAAACAATCTGCCGAACATATCTTCTCCATCTTTTTTTTTAGTTTTAAATACAGTCTGTAGTCAATCTGACAAATAAAGTGAATTCGCTTATAGTCCACCAAGCACTGCTGTTGATGGCAAGTACTGCGATAACTGAATTGTGACTTGGTCTAAGAATACCGACCTTTTTTTGACCGTTTAGTTTTATGCCTTAATGCGACTTTATTAAATCGTCATAATACTGATCATTTATTGTGCAGGATTTTCGTCAAATGATCAGCAAAAATAATACTTTAAGCATCACAGAAAAAAGTGAGCATTACCTTCATTGATTGTTGTTGCCCTTATTTGGTGAAACTGGTCCATACTACATACAGACTTGGAGACTACTTCTCTGGCTTCACTGTTGGGTTTCGTTTCTGTAGGTGAAGGACGTAGCCAGCTAACTGAAACAAGCGGCCCTTCAGAATTCTAGATGTTCTAGGATGTTCTTCAACGTTTCTGTGACTAGTTTCGCTGCTTGACAGCATCTCTAGACAGATAAGTAAACTTAATATTCGTGTGAAGGTTATTAATTAAATTTAAAAATTCATTTAATACTGCATGGCTACCTCGAAAACATGCTTAAATATCGTCTACCTATCTGTACCAGAAGATAATATTATGTTAAAGTTCTGATCTTAAAATTTGGTTTTCTAAGTTTTCCATAAATATGTTGGCTAATAAAGGTTTCAGCAGACTACTCATAAGTAGGCCTTCATTCTGCATATAAATTTTATCATTAAATTTAAAATAGTTTTGTTTTATAAATTCGTTAAACATATTGACTATTTCTTGTCTTTTTATGACATTTACGTTCTTTTCTATTAAAACGTTTTCTAATAGAGGTAAACATTCTCTAGGAGGTATCTTAGAATACATGCTACAAACATCAAACGAGACTTATTCACTATTTATAGAAATAATTAGGTTATTTAATTTTTGTGGTGGTTCATCAGAATTCTTAACTAAATATTTTGGAATGTAATTGTATTCTCTAATAATTGAAACCGGATTAAATGAATTTTTTAATTTTATTAATAACCTTCACGCGAATATGAAGTTTACTTTAGAAGAAGTAGCTAATAGTTGTATAAATTCACTTACACTGACACAACCATACCATACGATTCATGTCACCCTTTTTCACAAAATCTGTCAGCCTATCATTCAATGATACATCGTGCATTTTCAATACCTATGTCTCAAAACAATTTTGAAAAAGAAATTTGAATAATTAAGCAAATATCATTTAATAATGACTACTCTGTTAAAATAATAGGTAAAATCATCGAGAGAAAAGAATACGAATTAGCGATTAATTTAATTTATCTAAATATTAGAGACAAAAAAGACAATAGGTATGTTTCGATAACTTATTTTGGAATCATTTCAGAAAACATTTGAAAATCTTTAAATACTGTACAAATACAAAGGTAGCTTTTAAATCTTACATGACGCGTGATTTATTATTTGACGCGAAAGAAAAATCCCGTTTCTTGACAAAAGTTGGAGTTTATATAGCTTGTACACACTGTAACGCAATCTACATAGGTCAAACTTCTAGAAATTTTAACACCCGATACAAAGAACATATTTCTGCATTTAGAAATAACCACGCTGACAAATCCACATTTGCAAAACATACTATTTACCGAACATCGACCTACAGTAAATAACCCCATACAACCACAACATTTTTGTAATGACAAACGTAAACTGGACTTTTTGGAAGCCTTAGAAGTCAAAAAGCACACACACGACAATAGCTGCCTTGTTTTAAATGAGCAAACTGATTTAATGAATTCACCTTTCTTTAATATTCTTCCTAATTAAATTAGTCAAAGAAAATAAATTTAACTATTTTTTCAAAAAAGTTGTAATAAGATAATGAGTTGATGTATGTCGATAATTTTATTGTATAGAGTCTGCTTTATTACTGTTGTTGTTTAGTTATTTTATTGTTGTAACTGTTATTATACTTTTTACTGTTACAGACTAGTTCTATTTTTTATGTTAAATATTGACATATATCACGTAGACATTTTGAAAGCTTCATCCGTCATCTGTGTTTCATTTTATTTTTAATTGTGATGAATTTTTTGATCAAAATATCATAACATAGCAACAGATCTTTATTTGTAGTTGTCATCATTTCGTATTAATTTAATTTTTATCTGTCGGAGGATGCTGTCAAGCAGCGAAACTAGTCACAGACGCGTTAAAGAACATCCTAGAACATCTAGAATTTTGAACGGCTGCTTGCTTACGCTCTGGCTACGTCCTTCACCTACAGAAACAAAACACAACACTGAAGCCAGAGAAGTAGTCTCCAAGTCTCTATGTAGTGAGGATTACCTTTTCTCTATAGAAATGAATCTTAAACTTTCAAGGTGTGGAAAACAACCATATCTTCATTTTATACTTAGGCATTTGGTCATAGAATCATAGTATATGCAAGATTTATTAACGGTTACAAAACTATCAAAAATGTACGCTAGTCTGTTCTGTACCTGTCTAATAACAGCCGATAAATCAAAACATAATTGCTATTTTGGAAGTTTGTTAACATCCGTAGATATCATCTTGAAGCCAATTTTTTTCATATTAAGTTGTTTGTATAGAATGTTCTGTATTGTATGGTGAGAAAAGCCTGTTTCTTCCGTGATCTGCCTGATCGTAATGCGCTGAGCATGCAGCACAAATAATTTTCAATATTATCTCGAGTTACTGTTTTCGAAGTGTTACTAGGATGTGCAACTTCACAAGAAGTCCTACCACATTTTGTTTCCCGGTGCCAACGTTTGACTACATCAAAAAACACGAGGGCTCCCCCTAATGTTTTCCTCAAATATTTGTGAATTTTAGTTCGACTAGACTCTTTTCTAGGTTCCTAATCATCATTTACTGCTCAACTTTATCTATCTCCACCTGATGTAACCACCTCACTTGAAGTTGTACATGTTGTCTATTATCTGACTTTGAGATGTCATACTTTGACAGTAATTCCAATACAAACCTAACATAGAAATTTCAAAAAATGGTAACTACTAATAGTACTTCTAAATAGGCCCGGGGCAGAGCACAAGGATCTGTCCTCCCAAAATATTACAACCAACACAAAATAAATTCGATATTTTCTAACATCCAAATTTTGAAAAGGTTTATTTTTTTGGTGTGATAGCATCTATGCAAAATAAATACGGACGTAAAGAGGGCGTTATGGTGACGACTTCTTAAAGTTTCCAAATTCTAATAATGTATGGTCCTTTATCCGTCAAAATTTTTATTTATAATAGATAGGTCACCTTGGTGAGACTTTCAATAAATGACTTCAAATGAGAGTCCATAGACCCCACATTTAGGGTCAGTTAAAAATTATATGTCTACTTTTGGTTTTCTCTAAAATATACGAAAAACTATTTGAGAAGCGTGTTTGTTGAAAAAGATAAAATCCTTATCCCTGATGAGTATAATTTTCTTTACAAACATTCCCCGCAGATGCACTTGTTGCCCTTCAGTCGTTTGTCATTGATAGCATTGACTGCAATCAGCTTAAGTTTCCTATGATCCGGCAAATGTATTCGCCGTAGTTAATCACTCATTGCTTTTAGAACAACTCAAACGATATGGCTAAGGAGTACATCCTTTCAGTGGATTGAGTCATATCAAGCTCTAGCAGTGCATTTTGGACTGCCGCTTGTGTAGCATCTTGGGGCCCCTTCTAATTCCCCTCTTTGTTAACGACTTGGCGCTAGGTGTTGGACGTAATACACTGGTTGTTTTTGCTGACGATACTTCTGCTATCATACAAAGCGTCTATTGTAATGCACTGCTGGTTGGTGTTCCGAACTCGATGCAAACTTGGTGCTCAAAAAATGTACTGATCTTGAATCAGTTTAATTAAATGATAATGGTTTTAAAGCTCCCTGAAAAATCTCTACAGCACCAAAAATCTGCTAAATTTTGGGTGTTTATCTTGATTCTAACTGTTCTTGGACAACCCATATTACAAAGCTATCTGCCTATTTATCATCCCTTTGTTTTGTTGTACATAGACTCCGTGACTTTGTATGTGACCATTCTACTGTCATTCCACCATGCCTTTACTCAATCTAGGTTAAGCTATGGTATGTTGTGTTGAGATAGTGACAGTCAAACAGTGCAGCTGCTCTTGCTGTAGAAAATAATTATGAGGATAATTACTGTGGTGTCCCCAACTCATTCTTGCCATGAACTATTTTAAAAATATAATATAATTCCAATTAGTTCCCTCTTCATGTTTAATTTCTGCGTGTTTGTTAAGCAGAATAAAGAAAAATGTACCAACTGCGGTACGGTAAACGACTATACGACAAGGCAATTTGGTAATGTTTATGTACCTTGTCACCGCCTAACCAAAACTGGTAAAGGACTTCTAATTATGCTGGCAAAATGATACAACCATTTGCCAGGTTCTTTAAAATAGAGGGATATCGTTTCCAGTTTAAGGTAACTCTAAAGAGTTTTCTACTGAGCTTGTATAGTTTACAGAAAGAATTTAACTGTGATACGAATAGGATAATTATATAGAGTTTTTGTTTTTCGATTGTTGTTCTTACCTTTTAATGTTTAGATAAGCATTGCTGAACTGCTGTTCTTTATTTTGTTCTGACTTACCATATACACTTTGTCTATAGTGTAACGCATAAATTCAATGAAATTGAAACTGATTTTTTTGGTAGGAATAAAATAAAGTGAGTAATAACATTTTTATTATCAGTAGCACCTAACACAAGTGAATCCTATTAAGAATTACATAGTTCAGTTTTATCTTATCAAATATTCTAAATGCCCGCATTTTTGTGCTTGACAATATCCCAAACGGTCAACAAATTCTTGTTGGACTCTATTCATAATCTTTGGAGAAATGTTGGTACATTCAGTTCTAATTCTTGATTTTAATTGGTCAATAGTATCGGGTTTACGTTTTCATACCACATTCTTCAAATGACCCCACAGAAAAAATCTAAGGGAGTTAGGTCAGGGGATCTTGCTGGCCACTCAATTGCACCACGCCGGCCAATCCATCTGTTGGGAAATTGTTGGTACAAATTGTCAAACATTAACGTCAAGGGGCATCATCTTGTTTATACAAGATTTACCATACCAGCATTGTCTCCATCAGGAAAAAAGTTCAATTACGTCGGAATAAGATATTACTGTAAGAATTGTAGATATCGTGGTCCATTTATATTTCCATCAAAAAAGTAGGGACCAGTAATCCTACACCTAACAATTCCCGCCCAAACGTTTACCTTTTGTGGATAGTGTGTGTGATTCTGTCGTATCCATCTTGGATTTTCCCGTGCCCATATTCTGTAGTTTTGACAGTTAACTTCTTCATGTAGTGTAAAAGTAGATTCATCCAAAAACAGAATATTCGGTACTTGCGAAGAGTTATCATTACATTTATCCATTAATGTTGCACAAAACTCCATTCTTTACTCTGAATCGTCATCAGGTAACTTCTTCAAAAGCTGTATTTTATAGGGATGGGGCTTTTCAAGTTTTAATAGTTTATGTGCCGTCTTAAATGGAATTCCGTTACTTCGGCCCATTTGCCGAACACTACTGTGGGGATTCTCTTCCACTGCCACTAAGACGTTTATTTTACCTCTTCACTTGTAGACCGGCGACCTGTTTTTGGCAAATCTTACACGCTAGATGTTTCCCGAAATTTATTAACTATTAGACTCACTTTTGTTTGATTGATAGACATATCCAAATATTTAGTGTTAAACAGAATACGCACATCTGTCTGAGTTTGTATCCTGTCACCATAACCAATCACCATTAGAACTTCAATTCTTTGAGCTATTCATAAACGCATTTTACCAACAACTTAATAATTAATTTGAAAAACCAAAAGTTGAAAATTATACGTATTCACTTTGCACGACAACCAAAACGTAAATTTACTACTATTATCTGTAGATTGTATCGCAAAAAAACGATCAAACTTATGCTTGATTAGTTTTAATGACACATTTCACACAGCATATAATTGTTATCATCAGTCGACGAAATCTCTAGAGTTCTTTTCAGTCCAACATTTTGAACGTTGTTTACAGACTTTGACGTATTGAAGTATCATATCAGTATCATAAGACTGGACTATGTAATTCTTAAGGGCTTCACTTGTGTTAGGTGTTACTGATAATAAAATATTAATACTTACTTTATTTAATTCCTACAAACAAAAATAGTGTTGCTGAATAGAGAATTGGATTTACTTTAAAAAGATGTATCACACTATCCACACAATCCAATTTAAAAATTTCGAAGGGGTAGCTATCCTTTAAAGATGTATGATGATGGGAGTGAGATTTTTGTATCAAAGAGTTTAGTTTTGACAACAAAAATCGACTTCTTTTTTTATTTTCCTTAATAAGGGTCACTTTCAATTTTATTGAATTTATGCGTTACTTTATAGACACAGTGTATGCACATTATTGTATCTGAGCGGTCAATAAATGCTATTATTATTACTATTATTATTATATGTTTGTTTTATATACAGGGTGTATTTAAATGAAGACTTACAAATGATACCATGGATCCCTTTGATGAAAATAAGTTGATTTAACCTAACATACCTATATCCCAAGTCGCGAAATAAAAGAGATATAGAGTGTCCAAGTGACAAATAAAACATAATTTTTCCTTAATAAGTTTTAGTCAGACATGTTTCAAATATAATAGAGAGACATTCCTTTAGGTTTGTAAAAATAACATAATAATCATTTATGACTGTCACGTACGGGGGCGCCCTCTACAGGCAAGGTTACGCATTAATTTTTTCTCAGCCCACGTATAAAAATTTTTGTAACAAAGTATAAAATATTGAACTTTTTTCAACAAAAAAGGTATACTTATTGAAAATGGTTAAGTTAACCGTGGGGGAGTTATCTTTGATTTTATAAATTATTATTTCGGATTTATACCTCCAGGAATATTAACGTTCAATTTTTTGTTAAGAAACTCAGAACTCACGACACAATGCACGATCGCCAGATTTGTCACCCCTAGATTTCTTTTTGGGTACCATTATATGGAGAATCGTGGTCGACATTTTGAACATTTGATAAACCGACATGTAAGTTTGTGATAAGTAAATTACTTACCTTTAAAAGTCGATTTCTTAGAACCCACTGCTTCAAATTGAAAAAGTTCGGGACGCAGCAAGTGCGTTATGGTAGTACATTTTTATTAAATGTTTCAAATTTGAATAACTAAATGTTCTATAAACATAGAAAGTTTAGTTTTGTTATGTAGCAAGGTCTTTCCTACGGATCTGGCGGGGAGCGTGGGACGGGGGCAGGTGTTTACTCGAAAGGACCGAGGGTAAGTCACAGTATTTCCCTCGGAGCCCATGCAACGGTGTTTCAGACCGAGATGTACGCCATCCTGCACTGTGTGCGGGAGAACAAGAGGAGGGGCTACACCAACAAGCGGATCCTCATAGCCACAGACAACCAGGCAGCCCTTAAGGCACTAAGTAGCACACGGGTAAATTCCTGCCTGGTGAGTGAGTGCCGAGACGAGACGAGCGACCTGGCTGGGCAGAATGAGGTGACCCTCATCTGGGTGCCGGGTCACTCGGGGGTCAAAGGCAATGAAGAAGCTGACAGTCTCGCGAAGAGAGGGTCAGCAGAACCATTTATGGGACCAGAACCGGCTCTGGGCGTGTCAAAGAGCACTGCCAGGGGAGCCATTAAGTCCTGGGTCAGAAACCAACACAAGGTGTACTGGGCGGACTGTCCAGGGCTCAGACATGGGAAGTCAATAATTGACGGACCCAGTTCAAAGAGAGCTGTGGAGCTGCTAAACCTTAGCAGAGGACAGCTCAGAAACACAACAGGTCTCTTGACGGGACACATGGCGGTCAAGAAACACCTGCATAAAATGGGGCGGTTCGAAGGGGACCTCGCATGCAGACTCTGCGGCGAGGGGGAGGAATCATCCCAGCACATCTTGTGTGAGTGTATAGCTCTGGACCGGAAAAGACAACTGATCTACGGTCACTCTAGACCGGAGACAGAGCAATATAAAACTTCACCCTACCAATCGCTGTGCAGACTAGTTCAAGGCACAGTGATTTTGGAATGGGTGGAGTAAGACTAAGGGTATGCACAATCAACCAAGGGTTGCGGTGCTATCGGGGCGGCAAGGCCGCGGACGAGCCCTGAGGGAACAAAAAAAAAAGGTATTTCCTAAGGCAACATATCCATATAACATAATTTGAAAAACTTTGTAATTTTCGGAGAAAAAAATTTGTTTTCGAAATAAAACTCAAAATTTGAATAACTCAATTTTCTATTAACCTAGAAAGTTGAGTTTTTGTACGTAGTAAGTTATTTCCTGAGGCAACCTACCCGTTAAATTTCACTAAAATATCTTTGTAATCTTTTGAAGAAATTTTTTTTTCGAAAGGAAACCCAAAATTTTTCAGGAAACCCTTCTCCGACTTTCTAATAAAATAATAACTGAAGATTGGTTAAATAAATTGTAAATTTGAAATACCGAAATTTTATAGCAAGAAATGTCAGTGTCAATAGGATTTTGATATGTTTCAGTTTAATATTTTAACCAAATCGCATCAATTACAGCCACAAGTTTGTAACTTCTATGTAAGATGCACTGTATAATTTTAATGCATATAAATAAATAAATAAATAATAAATAAAAATAAATATACATATGAAAATTTTAACCGACCCCGGATATGGGTTCTAGGGGCCCTAGTTCGCGTTCATTTGAAAAAACCTTTGCAAAGTCTCACCATCGAGACCTCTCTATGAGTGAATTTTTTTAAATAAAATTTCACTAATAAAAATTAAGGCATCGTTCAAAAGAGATATACACCAGCTCTAAAGTGATGTGCTACTCGACCCCACTTGTTATTTAAGATTTTAGGGGGGGATCGCTGTTGCTGTAGCGATGTTAAATATAAGCCTGAAAATCTTCGTCCTTGTAAGCAAAATTTACGTTTTTAAACGATTTTTCAGCAAAATCACGATGAGTGAGCTAAAATGCGCCAGTTTCGTTTTCAAGTGGCCATCATGTATATATAAACATATCACAATTTTAGCCGATTCTAATATGCGCCCATTCAAAGAAAATTTCTGGAAGTTTCACCGTAGTGGCTTCTCTATTAGTGAATCTTCTCAAATAAAAATGCACTAAAAGATTGTACTTTGGCAGTTACAAAATTAAATAAAGACTACAAGAAGCATCATATGCCCGCCTATTTTTTTCAAAATTCATAGCTTGTAGGAGTTAATAACACCTGTATAGAAACAAAGACCAGGTTCATAATTATCCTACTGTATTATGTCATATATAAAGATTAATGGTGTAAATAACTAACTATTCATTAGCGGTTTAAAGGACTGTTAAATCTTCAATTAAATTGTTATTTTATAATGATTGTTGTAGCAACTGGCCTTTGTAAGTCTGATCCTTAATCAGTAAATTAATATAGTAAGAGACTGAAGCTTTGTGTGTTTAGGTATAAATCACTCTTTAATAACAAGTTTCTATTTAAAAGTTCACCTGACTATTGCCATCAGCATTGTCTAGACCAGCTGCATAAAATTTATGACTAGCCAACCTGTTTACAAAATAACAATACCTCGTTATAACGGATTATCTCAAATAGCTTCCGAAGTTTTATTCATGTCCAACAGGTTACTTGAGAACGTTTGAAAAACACTAGAGAAATTGACCAATTAATAAATTCTTAACAAAAATGTGAAGTAGTTATCAAAAAGTGTAATAAGTGAGAACGTGTTTAGTTACTTCGAGTTTAATAGTGGTAAAATTGTAATCAAAATTTTAAAATACTGCAGACATTTTACTTATAATTCGGTGAACGTGTGGAAGTTCCGTTTGAAGCAGTTGCAACGGTCGCATTGGCGTAAATATACTTGCAAATTTTGTTAAATAAATACGAAATTTATTTATTCAGTTGGTTGTTATCTTAAATATTGATAACACTACAAATTACGCAAAAAAATTTAATTGCGGATAGGCAACATGTTATACACGCTAGTGTATTTGGGGTTGCCGATCTCTGCAATGGAATGAAATTGCCGGGGATATCCGGATACAGGGATCTCCTTAATAATACTCAGTCGCAATACTGAGTCGCAAAATAAACTGTATCCAAATGTGCTCATTACACCAGCAATGAGAAAACAAGCGATCACGATAAACGTCGTGGATGGCCTCAACATCATAGATTACATTAAAGCAATTTGAAATCAGATAGGCCCCAGAAATATGCGCTATGCATCAAGAAGGTCTAACAACCGGATATGTATGTTCTTGTCAGATACTAGTATGGTGGACCATAGCATCAATAATTATAACACAGTTGTGTTAAATGAAATCGAACTCTCTGTTCGAAGGCTCATCACTTCAGCAAAAAGGATAACCTTGTCAAATGCTATGCCGTTAGTTGTAGCAGTATATTAGGGAATCGCATAGAATCTTAACAATGTGTAGTTCATCCCTTGTGCCTTACTTTGTATGGGATAGAAATAGCTACCTTCATGACAGTGACCACTACCCCTTGCACATACACAACCTACTCGACTCCAAAGTAGAACAGTCAAATACCACCCTTAAATGGAACCTTCGATCAGCTGACTGGGGAACCTTCTCAAACATAATAGACGAAGAGTTTGCGAAGGAAAAAACGTTTCAACAGTATAAATGAGACATTAGCCTATTTCCCTAACACCTTGACAGCAGTCATAGAAAAAGCTATAGGAAAGACGATGATGAAACAGAATAGGCCACCAGCACCATGGTAGAACAACGAATGTGAAAAATCGATCAAGGACAGCAAGGCTATGGAACTACACGGTGAATCTCAGATTATCGCTCTAGACATATCCAAAGCATTCGACCAAGTCTGGCACGCAGCGCTGCTTAATAAACTTCCGGCCTATGGCCTACCACCAAAACTCTGTACCTGGACAGCAAATTTCCTCTCCAACCGGAGCATTTCTGTTGTCGTGGATGGCCATTCCTCTGAACTGTATGCAATTAATGCAGGAGTCCTTCAAGGTTCAGCTTTAGCTCCTACTTTGTTTCTTCTCCACATCAATGACCTCCTCTCTAGCACACCCAGCCTAGTTCACAGTTACGCGGACAACAGTATCCTCCACTCAAATATAGAGTATTCTAAGCCTGTCTCTTCAGCCCAATTAGATGAGGATCTCAGACTCATGGAGGGTTCTGTCTCTGTGAATCTCCAAAAAATATTAGACTGGGGAAATAGAAATCTTGTACAATTCAACTTCACCAAATCTCAGTCTTGCTTTCTAACTCATAAGAGATACACCAGCCCTAGACCCATCTCAATTAACAACCAAGTTATTCAAAGTAATGAGTCCTTTTCACTTGTTGGCATTTCTGTAGATCGAAATCTCAATTGGCACTAACATGTCACATCAATTGAAGAATCGGCTGCTAAGAAATTAGGTTTCCCCTTCCGGCCTCGCCAATACTTTTCACCAGCTGATCTCTATACTTTATATACTTCACAAATAAGGCCAAACCTTGACTACTGCACCCACACGCCGCTGCCACTTCTACACTCGCTATCCTGGACTCCATTCAGATGAGAGCTATACGTCTCATCGGTGACCCTCCTCACCCAAAGGTTGCCATCTCTTATCCACCGAGGTGCCGTTGGTGACCTCTCTCTCTCTCTCTCTCTCTTCTCTCTCTCTCTCTCTCTCTCTCTCTCTCTCTCTCTCTCTCTCTCTCTCTCTCTCTCTCTCTCTCTCTCTCTCTCTCTCTCTCTCTCTCTCTCTCTCTCTCTCTCTCTCTCTCTCTCTCTCTCTCTCTCTCTCTCTCTCTCTCTCTCTCTCTCTCTCTCTCTCTCTCTCTCTCTCTCTCTCTCTCTCTCTCTCTCTCTCTCTCTCTCTCTCTCTCTCTCTCTCTCTCTCTCTCTCTCTCTCTCTCTCTCTCTCTCTCTCTCTCTCTCTCTCTCTCTCTCTCTCTCTCTCTCTCTCTCCTCTCTCTCTCTCTCTCTCTCTCTCTCTCTCTCTCTCTCTCTCTCTCTCATAGATATCCGCACGGGCACTGCTCAGATGAGTTTTCTTCCATAGTTCCTCCAACTGCTGTCCCCAACAAATCTACCAGGGGAACAGAGCGAATACACCCTTTTACTGTCCAGGTCACCAGACATAGAACATCTTGTTATGTCCGCTCTTTTGCCCCGAGAACTTCCAAGTTGTGGAATTCCTTGCCGGCACATGTTTTTCCTTCTCCTCCGAACCTCCAAACCTTCAAGTCCAGAAGTAACAAGTTGCCTCTTTTCTCCTTATCAACACCCACGGTACAATAGTAGTCAGCCCTCGTGGTGTGTTGTTGAAATAAAAATAAATGCAAAAAATGCTCTCCACCGACACAACACGCCCGAGAACTGGATGAAATTCAAACATCAGAAAGCCAAAGCAAGACTGATTATTCACAAAAGCAAACAACAATCCTGAAGAGAATTTGTTACATATATGACCACCTAACCGAAAAATTTCAAACGTATGGACCGAGATAAGAAAGATCAAAGGCTCCAAAACACCACTGCAGATTAAATACCTAAAATACAACAACAGGATTGGAAGCAGTTTAGAAAATATAGCAGACATTTTTGCAACTCAGTTTAAGCAAAACTCCAGTGACTCTAATTATCCTCCAAAAATTTTGAAACAGAAGGAAACACAAGAAAATCAGAACACACCAAAAATAGGTGAAAACCAGCAAATAATTAATAGAGATATAACAATGGATGAACTGGAAGGCGCCCTTCAAGGAGCCACATCTACTTCCCTGATGATATACCATATGAATTCCTGGCCCATCTTCCTGCTAACGCTAAACTTTCACTGCTTGAAATATACAGGATTATATGGATCAATCACCAATTTCCTGATAACTGACGCGAGGCAACTGTGATACCAGTCTCTAACCCAGAGAAAGTTCGGGACGCAGCAAGTGCGTTATAGTTGTGAATTTTCATAAGAATTTTACACTATTAGTAAAACATATTATTAAAATTAATTCTTTAAATTTAAATGGACCTTGGAGATCGATTTTAGAGTCCGAGTTAGCGATTATTTGAAAAAAATTATATTTTATATGCAGCTAAACAATTAAAATTTGATCTTGATATAATATGTAAGTACTGCAAGTCTCTTTAAAAAGTTGTCTTACAAATTTCATTAAAGTTACAAAAGTTTTTCAGAAAAAAATTAATTATTTACAAAGGAAATGTACCTGCTAAATTATACATATGGCAGGTATTTTTCCTTATTAATTGCATGGATGGTTTTGTTTTAGTCAACCCATCCAGTTTTTGCAAACAATAAACAACAAAAAGGTTTTTTAGAACAAAATTGTAGTTATCCGCGAAGCTCATTCTGTTATTTTTCTTTAACTTAGTACCCACGGTGCGTTTACATAGGTGTTACTATGGTTCAAGATTGAAGATTTTAGCTTAATGGGAAATTTATTGAGCTATCTGATTTGAAATATTTTCACGAACATTTTCTATAATAACATACTTGCTGCTTATTTACGGTTGCTGTAGCCATAATTTTTGAAAATGATAAAATATTGTAGCTTGCTATATAAGACTGACAAACAAGGCAACCTCATATTCATTTTTGAAAAAATATTTTAAAAAATGAAATAAGATAACAATTTAAACATAAATTGAAAATCTTGGATCGCTGTTTCGTCGCGGGGGTTCTCCTTCCGCTTCTGAATGCCCACAATCACCCTCAATGCATAAACAAGGACAATGTAAAGAAGAATAATTCCTTGGTAAACATGATTTTAAGGAGGTATAGCTGCAAAATGGGATAAAGGCAGCTTATAGAAGTCCAACTAAGTTGTTTCTTTCGCACTTTCCGTTCACATTTTCTTCTTATATTCTTCTCCGCCCAGCACCCCTATTCACTCCTGGTCCCGTAACTTTCTTGTGGGCTGTTTGCAAGAAATTTTTCTTATGACTTGGGCACCCAGAAGGGGTTCTGAGCATGTTTCTAAAGAGATTTTTCTAAATACCTCTCATGTGCTAATCTACATATTTACCGAAATTTTAATTTTTATTTACAATCTATGAAATTATAGGTGGTAGGTTAGTATTTTTTCTTATTAATCGCTTGAATGGTCGGTTTTAATCAACTCAATCGAACCAGTTTCGGCAAACAAAATAACAAAAAATGTTTTAAAACAAATTTGTAAGTATCTGTGAAGCTCATTATGTTATTTTTTAAATTTAGTACTCACGTTGCTCTTTTCTAGGTTTTGCTATGTATCAAAACTTAAGATTCTAGTTTAATGGGAAATTGAGTTGTCACCATTTGAAATATTTTTATGACGATTTACTACCATAACGCACTAAAACTATTTTCAACACTTATTTACTATTGCTGATCCATACTTTTTGAAAATTAAAGAAATATAAACAATAAAAAATTTAACCTAAACATCTGTTTATATAATTTAAACTAGGGATGTAGGTAGGTACTTTGTAGTACCTACCTAGAAATTATAAGTACTTACTGTATTAGTTTGAGTTAGGTATATTTCTCCTTGAAATGATTTTGTTTCACTTTGTTAATACTTACCAGTGAATTCTGTATAGAGTTCGCTAGGTAATACATACTACATACAGTATCTACAATCTACATGCATTTTATCTATCACTTTCATATTTTTTTCATTTGAGGTTACAATTATAATATACCACTACAGTCGACCGCCGAGAACATTTGTTAAAGTTAAGTTTAAATTAAAAGTTGGGTTATTATTTACCTACTATTTGTATTAACCTTAGTATATAGGTACCTAGTTATTTTATATTATAATATTCTAATAAGGTATTAGCAATTAGCATCAGCGGGGTCGATTTCGAGGTTATGCGATGCGCAAAGCTTCTCTGTGACAAATAGCTACGTGTGGTCAGATTAAACTAGGAGAGAGAGAGAGAGAGAGAGAGAGCGATGGCTTTTAATTTTAAATATCGTGAACGTGAAGAATGGGAACCTTAATATTTCTATATAATAAAACGTTGTTCTAGATTGCTTTTAAACAAATTGAATCACTTTCATTAAATGTTTTATTTATTAGTATACATTCGCATGCTAAAATTTAGCGCTTTTGGACGCAAACATTGTCCCCGTATTAGGAAAGAAATGGTCCAAAGCTGACAATTTACAAAATTGTTAGTTGGTTATACATTGTACACAGTTTATATCTATAAAATTTTGTGTAAACTAGAGCTGTCGTGACAACATACTACCTGGTCCCGCACCGATATGGCGTTCCTGTCGTATCTCTCACAATGATCTCCATTCTGACATCTTGCAATAGCTTCCATTGTTTAGGTTTTTATGTACGATTTATTTAAATAGCATAGCAGTACAGATAACGTCATCTGTCTTTGTCCAACATTGTCGATATTGAATTACAGAATCTGAAGTGGTTTCGGGGATTATTTTATTATTAATTTTGAATAATTTCATCTTCCTTTGCTCAAACGACTTCAAAATTGGTACACAACCACGTCTGTCTATATTCTTTTAAGTTGTTTCGTTTCGATCACTTAAACAATTTGAGAGATATTGCGTTTTAAAAATATTTTTTAAATTTTTATCAAGTAAAATGGGCCGTTAATATTTGATGAAAGAACTTGTCCAAGCCATTAACAAAATAAGGGTAATCCCCAAATTTGGTACAAATCAGTGAAGTATTTTTTGAGTTATCGGTTGGATAAACTTTTTAACTGACCACTGAAATTGGTTCCAGGGGCGCTAATTCGCGTTTATTTGAATAAATTTCCCGAAAGTCTCACCATCGATACCTCTCTATTAGTGAATTTTCTTAAAGAAAATTCACTACAAAGAGAGATATTACACATCATGCAGGCCAATATCTCTAACATCCACCATTTACAAATTACTGGAGAGAATAATAAATCAGAGGCTGACGTTCAAACTAGAAAGAGAAAGAAAACATAAAAGCACTTAATTTCAATGCGGATTTCGCCATAATAGGTCAACGTTAGATAATGTAGTTCGATTGGAATCAGAAACACTGGAGGCTTTTGCACTAAAACAGAAGGGATGCGTGGTGTTCTTTGATTTAGAAGTTGCTTATGACATGACATGGAGGATTATCATAATCAGTAAAATCAAATCTTGGAATCTTGCTAGAAATATACTTGCATCCCTCGTGAACTCTCTAAGCAACAGAAAGTTTAGAGTGAAAGTCAACGGAGAATATTCATACATAAAAACTTGGAATGGAATTCAGGTCGGTAATAAGTGTAACACTATTTTCGATGGAAATCTACGACATTGTAAATTCCTTATGTCCACTAGTGAAAACCAGTCTCTATGCTGATGATTTAGTCATATATACAAAACGGAATAACCTGGAAGGTACCCAGAAACTGTTACAAACATCTGTAAAAATATTAAGCAGTGGTTAGAAATTGCAGGATTTAGATATTCTGTTAATAAAACTGTGAGCATTATATTCTCCAAATCCAAAAGAGTTAATAAAACGAAACTGAATCTGTACGGTGTAATTATAAGGTCTGTGGAACAAATTAAATTTCTAGGATTAACTTTTGACCGGAAACTGCAATGGCAAACTACACCTAGAGTAAGTTAAATATTCATTGTTATTAGTATGATGAAGACTCTGGTACTCTATGAGTGGGGAGTCGACACCAACGTGCTGATCAACATTTACACAACAGCC
This sequence comes from Tillus elongatus, assembly GCA_964006375.1. Classification (NCBI taxonomy): domain Eukaryota; kingdom Metazoa; phylum Arthropoda; class Insecta; order Coleoptera; family Cleridae; genus Tillus; species Tillus elongatus. The sequence continues at coordinate 117,246,479 of OZ023262.1, read as the reverse complement.
AGTAATAAGTTGCTACATAGGCTTGATATTATCCAAAACTCTGCCTTAAGAACAGCCCTTGGTTGTTACCAAAGTAGCCCTACCGAAAATTTTAGGAGTCTCGCAAATTAAATGCCCCTTAAACTAAGAAGAGTTAACTTTAAATTATGCCTCCAAAGTCCTTAGTACGCCAAAACATCCAAAGTATGAGTTGTTTTCTTCAAAGAGCTGCGAGACCTTAATCAGAAAAAAACTACCTTAAAAGCCACATGACAAGAGAAATAAGAGATCAAATGACGTACATAATTGCAGATAAAAAGAAACTCATTTTCATGTACATCTCCCCCCACGTAAACTTGGAACGAAACGAAATGTGGATGAACTCGCCCAAGGAGCCGCCACTTCATGTAACGATGCATTTGAGAAACTGATTGTCGTAGACATAATTTGTTTTGTCAATTCCTGGTTTAATAAGTTTCCAAGGGTGCAAAACAGGACACGTCGAGGGGTTGAATACGATGAGTACAATGTGGAGGCAAGCACATCAGTAGTATACATTTTCTTTGGCATATTGCCAAAGATAAACCTGTAAATAGAGGGTATCAATGAACCAACCCAGCCATGATTGCAAAAACTGCTCCTATTGAGAGTACAGAATGAAAATGAGCAACTACGTAATATGTATCATCAATAACAATATCAACAGAGGAATTAGCTAAAATTGCACATGTTAATCCCCCTACAGTAAATATTCGTTCGTGTCGGGTTGGGTCGGGTCGGGTCGGGTCAGGTCGGGTGTCTGTGTGTGTTTTCTTTCTTTAACGTCGGCCTATTTCCGCGACTATGACCAATCACCGACACCAGGGAGCAGTTTCACCTCACCATCCTGGAAATTTTACCGAACCCCTGCCTTTCTGTAAGGAGGGTAGGAATCTTTAACGTGCCGAACATCGCATGGACATGGGACCGACGGCTTTACGCCCCCTCCGAGGGGCGGAACGTGCAGACATTTAACTTGCTCAAATACAATGCCAGAACCTCGGTTGATATTAATGTTACAGTTTGTACTGAAAAAGTGAAAGCAGAACCCTGGGATCTAACCCAGTACCCTTAGGTTCAGAGGCACACGTTCTTACCTCTGAACCACCGAGGCTCTACGTCGGGTGTCTAAACATTGCCCATTTTGACGTTTAAAATCGCGACTTTGACGTTTTGAGAGAAACTTCAAAATTTTCTTTAACTGCCCATAACTTTTTTGTCTCTAAACTTACAGAGCTAAGTTTCGGTAGATAATTTATGTAAACGCTAGTAATAATAATAATAATAATACATTATTGTTATTGCTATTATTATCATTAATTATTATTATTACTATTATCATTTGGTGAAAATTGACATTTTTTTGATTTAAACTCGCGTAATATTTTAGGGATTATTTATTACAAAACATTCAATTTAATAATAATAATAGTAATAATAATAAGCCTTTATTATCTATTCAGACAGTTTATTACACCATATAAGACTTGTCAAAATAAAATCACAGAAACACAATTACAAAATCATTGATACACAGCACAGATTAACCAGCTGCGAATTCGAGAAACTCTCTAATGGGATAAAACATTGTAATACTAGAAACCTGGCGAGTTCACATTTAAAGGCATTTGCCCTATTAATTTAATTACACCCCTGAGCGATTTTACCCAAAAACAATTCCAACGGTTCGTTTATCGGATGCAAACCGTATATCAAATTTGGAGACGATATCTCAATTCGTCCTAAAGTTATCGTGGCTACTAACAGACAGACAGATAGATAGACAGACAAAAATAAATTTCGTTTCCAGATCATGTTTTCTATATTTTTGACACTTTTTGCGACGTACAAGCGAGAAATTTGTGTCACCGATACCATAATTCCGCACGTATTGGCGACAAGTGGCGGAAGTAATAATAAAGACACCATAAGACGGCGGAAATGGAGATAGAGTTAAATGACCAACAACCTAAACATTAATAAATATTCGGGTAGGTACCTGGGGAATATTATTACAGATGATGGTCAACTAAGCGAATAACTAAGAAGGAGGATCGAGATGGAAAAACAAGCATTCATAGCCAAATAATTATTCTTCTCACTGATCAATATTTTAACATGGAGCTAAGGAAGAGGTTTTTCAAGTCATATGTATAGAGCATTGTAGTGTATGAGGCGAATGCTTGACGCTGACAAAAGAAAATATGAAGAGAAAAATCTGGACGCAGCAAGTCACTTATGGTAGAGCATTTTCATAAAAATCTTTCAAATAGAAAAATTCCTCGAAAAAATTTGTATCACTGAAAAATACATTTTGTTTGATGTAATTCAGTACATATGTTGCCTTTATAAAGTTTTCGTTACACACCAACGTTGGACTCTTTGATTAAGAGAAAATGAGTTTGTTAAAATTTGAAAAAAAGCCGCTACCATAACGCACTTGCTGCATCCAAACTATTACCACCAGTTGTATATAGTTTGTCGGTATATCGATTTGTTGACTAAAAAGAGGAATTGTTTCAAATTTATTTTGTTAAATAAACTAAAACACAATCACAAACTACAATTTAAACTGCTGCCGTAAAATCGCAGAAGAGATCTACTTCAACAAAATTTTCTGCAAATATTTTGGTCAAATAAACAATACCAGCTATTGAAACACCAATCTTAGACCCTATAAAGCACACTTCTTGCAATGTTTATTGTCTAACACCTGCCTTCGTTTTAGAATATTTGTTTAAAAAATAACCAGTTTTGACGTTTCAATTCTTAAGTTTGAGGCTTCTAGAAAAAAAATCATAAAACGTTGAAAGCATTTTTTGGTACTTTTTTAACTCTTTGCGTCAAAAAACTTAATCCTCGTCTGTAATATGTAATAAATTTTGTTAACCACATATATTGCTTCGGTATTTTGATCTCCTTTGGCCTCCGATGCGACCTTTTTTTTAAATGCTTAAAACTTTTTTCTTTAAAGCTCAAGAGTTAAATTCTGATATATGAAATACGCTCTATAAGGGGAATTTGTGGACCAAAATTGTTTGTAATGTCGTTGCTATTTTCAGATACAAAAATGTTCCCAAAGAAACCCAAAGTTTGCCCTGAAAAACTGTCAGATTTTCCACAATAACAAACTTGGCCAAGTTATTTACACAAGGAACACGTGTGGCAAGTTTCAATAAAGTCGGTTCATTATTTTTTTAGGTATCCTCACATAATAAATATATATATACACACACACACACACACACACATATATATATATATATATATATATATATATATATATATATATATATATATATATATATATATATATATATATATATATAAGTCTGGACGCAGCAAGTGCGTTATGGTACTGAATTTTCATTAAAATGTTTTTAATAGCAAACATGCCTTTTTTTAAGAATGCAGATATCAAATTTGGTTACCAGTATGACCTACATAGTAGACTGAATGTAGGTACCATATCTTATGAAAATAACTTATATTGTTTGAAAAAGTCCAAGAATTTTCCGCAAATAAACTTAAAATGTTCCCAAAAAAACTGAGCCGATTTTCTTGGCTAACGAACCTCTTCAAGCTATTTACCACCTACCAAGACATAATTATTTACAAAAAGATTTTAGACTCAACTTCAAAAAAAAAAATTTGCCTAAAGCATCTCAAACAATTTTTTTCACCTAAATCTGAAAACATTTATTTTACAATGACTTATTAAACATTTACTATTAATTACTAAAATTTCACAAAAATCTTCCAAACAATGCATTTTGCGTAAACACAAAAAAAAGTTCGGATGTCGTTCATTAAACCAATTTGCGGTACGGTTGGCACAGTCATCGTTTTTGAAAAAAAGAGTAATTATTTCAACTCTTACTTCTACAGAATACACCATTGTGAAATTAATTTTCGGTAGTACTATCAAATATCAAACCGACCGATAAACTGAAATAATAATCCTCATTTCTCTCATTCCGATAAGAAATGTTCTGATAGTTAATTTTTTGTTTACAAACCAACAAAGCATTGACTATCAGCACATTTCTTATAGGAATGAGTGAAATGCGTTTTTGCATCTTCAATTGTGAATAATTTTTAAACGAGTTGATAAAACTTTCAAAAAAAAATAGTGTTGTGAATTCAGAAAAGAAAGAGCTTTTCCCTATTTAAAATATAAGGGTTGTTATCACCACCCTTAAGGGGTTGATGTGACAAAGTTGAATCTTATGTCAAAACATGTCCCCCTCAATATTAAAATTGACGTGTTTCAGCGTTTCTTAAAAAGATTCTCTGGACGCAAACCGGTCTGTTTCGTTTTCATCAATGCGCCACCTATATATATATATATATATATATATATATATATATATATATATATATATATATATATATATATATATATATATATATATATATATATATATATATATATATATAGGGGGGCTAGTTTGTGCTCATATTTTTAAGAAAAAACAATAGCGTATTTTTTTTGGTTTCAGTACTACGTTCACTCATATCTTGATGTTGTGCATGCGACAATTGGACCACCTTTGGTTGTAAAGGAAAGTGAAGAGTTAGAAATAAATTATCGAATGCAGGAAACTGGAGCAGCTGCAACTTTACGGAGTCTTTCGCCATCTCAAAGAAAATGCCTTTTTGATGATGAATCCTTAACGGGAAATATTCCAGTTTACAGCACATCTATATGTTATATGTTTTGTCGCTACAAGCTGGCATTAAAATTATGCGGATGTAAACCACATTTTTATCATTTTTTAGGTAAACGCGAGATACTGTTTCTCTTCTAGTTTTTTATGCACCAACGTTCTAAAACTTATGAAAACTGACAACTCAAAAGATTGGCTAGGTACTTAGTTAAGCCAACTTTGTTAAGAAAAGGACGGTCATACAAAAGACGGATATGCAGAATTTGGTTTTACTAACAGTTACGAAAGCGAACTAAAAAGTTATTAGCCCACTATAGAAACAAAAACAACATTTGCAACAAGTGCGTTATAGTAGTGATTTTTCATAAGAATTGTACACTATTATTATACGGCATATTACTTAAATTAATACTTTAAACTTACACATACCTTGTAGATCGATTTTAGATGTCCTAGTACGCTCACATTTAAAGACTTCCTTCCGAAAGTGTTACCATCGATATCTCTCTAGTATCAAAAAATCTTTTGTTCTAACTCTTTTCGAGAAAAATGCGTGACACATAATTTTCTATGAAGCTAGAAAATTAAATTTAGCTGTATCTGTAGATAGTGCAAGTCTCTTTAAAAAAAACTGGTATCATAAATTTCATTAAAGTTGCAAAAGCTTTCCAGATGGAAACTTAATTCATATTTAAAAAAATAAAGTATATGCCAAATTATAAACGTAGTAGTTATTTTTTATTTATTAATCGCCTGAATGATTTCGTTTTAGTCAACCTAATCAAACCTGTTTTTTTTCAATATCAACAATAACAAAATGTTTGCTGAAAATTATAATTTTAGACTCAAAGATGACAAAGTTATTCGAGCATTTCAAACAAAAATGAGATCTTGTTCAAAATTTATGAAATCTGTACACTATTGTTTCCTCAAATGTAAAACTAAAATAAAAAAAGTCTGGACGCAGCAAGTGCGTTATGGTAGTGAATTTTCATAAAAATATTTTTAATAACAAATATGTCAGTATAACCTATATAGTAGAAACAATGTACCATATTTCATCAAAGTGACTCTATTGTTTGAAAATGTACAACAATTTTCCGAAACTAAACTTTAAATGTTCCCGAAAAACTGGTTCCTGGCTAACGAACGTTAGGTTAATAGCAAATTGAGCTATTTAAATTTCAAACTTTAATGAAACTTCGCTACCATAACGCACTTGCTGCGTCCAATAAAAATTGAATTCGGTTGCAGAAAAGAACAAGCACCTGTGTCACGGGAAAAGTCTACGGCTGTATTAACTATGGAACGGTTTCACTAAGTTAGGGCAATAACAAACAACCAGATGCGCTATGAATAAAATAAGTTTTCATCTCGTCCTAATTGAATTTGTCATACAAAAACTCGCTAGAAAATTCATCGAAATTACACAATCTGATCAGATAACGGTAAAATGAAATAGGACTAAAAAAAAAGAAAGAAAAAAAGTGAAGTCACTAACTGAGATTAGATCGCGTGTTATACTAGTCCATTATTAAATCACCCTGATTTCTCTACCTCTCTGCATTCTCGACATGACAGATCTATCTACTAACAGTTATATACTCTTGTTTAATTATTTACACCATACAATTTTTGTTTAAAATTGATTTTTTTCTCATATTTTAACGAAATGAAGAAAAATGACGACTAAGACACTGATCTAGGAGCTTGTTAGTCATTTTGAGCCGTATCTTTAACTCACAAAGCGCCAATGCGCACTAATGTACGACTACCAGGATTATCAATTTTGACGTTTCAACTTTTTTTTAATCGGAGGGTTGTAATTTCGTTGTCTTTCAACCTACAGATCTTAATTTCGCTACAAATGATACTCTTTATAACAGAAGCCAGCGTACCAAATTCGGTTATCGTAGCATTTTAATTTTCGGGGATATGATTTTTTTTTTCGAAATAAAACGCAAAATTTTCACAGAAAACGTCCGATTTTCCTGGCTAACGAACTTATTCAAGCCACATGATATATATATATATATATATATATATATATATATATATATATATATATATATATATATATATATATATATACATATAAAAATTGAAACTGACCCCGGATATGGGTTTTAGGCGTCCTAGTTTCCGCTCATTTGAAGAAATTTTTTCAAAATTTAAAAGTCGGGATCTTCTCATTAGTGAATTTTTTTAAACAAAATTCACTAAAACCCGAGACATTTACCGATCAGGAATCGATCTTGGAACCTTCTGCGGAGAAGACAAGCACCCTACCAATTAACCATCGGAGATACGTTAACTAACGCTTTGTGTACATGATACTTGACGCTGGCTTTATGCCCCGGAATATTTTATAATATATTAAAAGTAAACGTAACAATTAATTACAGAATAAATAGTTATCGATTGAAGCAAATTCAACGACTGTTTTGATCTTAGATGACGTCTTATGTCTTAAGCTTAACGATCGACGAATTTGGTTTCCATTTCCACTATATGTATTAAGATACACTTTCAGTCTAAAATTGTATTTGTGGCCGTTTATCAAGCTACAAATATAGCGTATTTTAAACTTGATTGATTCCCCCGGTTAAAAAATAATCACTCTCCAAAATTTTAATGTCTGTGATTTGCGATATTTGTGGCCGAGATCTCACTATTGTTGGTTCGGGTAGTATGTTTTATACATGTTGTTTATTCTGTTTGATTACCGTTGATGTATGGTTTATACCTGTTGTATGCACCAATTTACGCATGGCAGTTAACTACTCTATCTGCCAGGCATTGAATTTTATCCTCTAAGTCGTTTTAACGCATGTCTTTCAGATTTTATTTTTAATTTGGAAAAAACTCTAAATGTTGTAAACCAAATGAGTTAAAATTCGCAACATAGTTTTATTTACACCATTTCTAGCCACCTGTAAAATCTCATTCCAATTACTCTAATACTTTAAAAAATATAGCGTTTTCAAAAATATTTTTGTTTAATGAATATTAAACAGCTGGCCATCCATACATATAAAAATATCGGGACGCAACAAGTGCAAATTTTTCAAATTTGAATAACTCAATTTTATATAAACTTAGAAAGTTTAATTTTGGTGTATAGTAAGGTCTTTCCTAGAAAAAGATATCCAGCAAATTTCATTAAAATAACTTTGTAATTTTCGGAGAAAAAACATTTTTTTGAAAGAAAATTTAAAATTTCAATAACTCAATTTTCTTTAAACTTAGTTAGATTTTCGTACGTAGTAAGGTCTCTCCTAAAACAACATATATAGTAAATTTCATTAAAACAGCTTTGTTATTTTCCGATAAAAGATTTTTTTGAAAGAAAACTCAAAATTTTCCCGGAAAACTTTGTCAGATTTTCCTGGATAACGAACTCATCCAAGCCATTAATAAAAGAAAGGCACTTGCCGAGTTTCATTGAAATCGGTTAATTATTTTTTGAGTTATCAGACGGATACCTATATATATATATATATATATATATATATATATATATATATATATATATATATATATATATATATATATATATATATATATATATATATATATATATATATATATAACGTTGAAACATTGAAACTGACCCCGGATATGGGTTATAGGGGTCCTAATTCGCGCTCATTTGAAAATTTTTTTTTGCAAAGTCTCACCATCGATACCTTTCTATTAGTATTTTTTTAAAAATAAAAATTCACCAAAATGAATTTTTTTTAAGTAAGGATGAGTAAATCTTGTTTTAATTTGTAAGTTTCATGTTTTTAGTGAATTTTCTTTAAAAAATCCACTAATGAGGAGATCTCGATTTTTTAATTGTGAAAAAATTTTTCAAACGATCGCGAACAAGGCCCCCTAGAACACATATCCGGGGTCTGTCACAATTTTTGTTTATATATATATATATATATATATATATATATATATATATATATATATATATCACACCAATAGTTTAAAAATAAAGGGCCGATTTTAATTGAAATTGGTGAGTGCGTTTCTTTTGCAAGTGGCTTGGATAAGTTCGTTAGCTAAACAAATCGAACCAGGGCTTCCTGGAAAAAGATTGTATCTCTAGAAATAACAAAGCTATGGCAACCGAATTTGACACACATGTATATTATGAAAGGAGTACCATGTACCAGAATGTAGAAGATTTTTGAATCGTAAGAAGATGTCTGCAAATGAGTACGAACTTAGCGACCCTAGTACCCACATATACAGGGAGGAGCATTTCTACGGTACATCTAAATAAATATATATTAATACGTGAAGAAAGAACTTTGTACCCCTTTTTAAGCATATTGAGCGAAGGGAGGAGTATGAGATTTGGCATAGTTAATGTTCATATGGAGGAGTGCAAAAAGATAAAGTTTATGAACAGATAACAAAACAATGCTTTGTTGTAATTAGAGTCGAATTTCCCCCGTCTGGCCTAGTTCTGAGCTGATCGTTTATAAATAATCTGTCAATGTCAAACACATATTACTCTATGGTCATGTATATAGATGCGTTCATAATGAATGTTGAGCACATAAGAGTATATGGTCAAACAGTCGCACTGAGATTATAGAGTTATACTCTATGACAAAAGAACATGAATAACGTTCAAACTTAAAAATTTCATGAATTACGTCGAATTTCGACCAATCAACCGGTCCACTAGTATATGTTATTATACAAGATACGAGGAAAAATTGTATACCTTAATTATAGGGTGTCTTGAGCTGCATCTAACAAAAATATTTTAATAATCACAGGGTGGCCTATAAGTCGTTGGTGAAACAAATTTTCTTTTCTTTTAATCTAACACCCATTATTTTATTGCAGTTTTGCATTTTCCACCAAATTATAGTGCATGTTTCTAGGGAAACAAATATAGTGTTCTTGTTTTCGAGTTATATCAACTGCTTTGTAACTTTTTATTTTTTTGGCACATATCAAAAATGATGATACGGCGTTTTTACCAATTGATAGTGGATCGATCGTATGAAAAAGACACCATCAGAAATTCTTTTGTATATATTATTTGTTACTTTTTGTACTTTTTCAGGTAAAGTTATTTTGATGCAATCAATACCCATGGTACTTTGTCTACGATACAGGTTATACTGATAACTAAATTTAATGCCTGCTTTCATTTAAAAAATACCTATTATGTAGTTATTCAAAATATTTGTATGAAAATTCAATACCATAACGCACTTGCTACGTCCAGACTTTTTTACTTGAATATTTCGCCTACATCATTTATGTGTAATTCATTTCAAAATACATAGCATTAATTCAAGGCTCAGCATGAATGCTTATATATATTAAATTCATATTAAACAGCTATTATATCTTTTGAAATAAGTATCAGTAAATTCTGTTTACATTTGTTAGTTTTATCTTTCTATTTTTTAAATTTAAGGATTTTTGCATTTAATTTTTTCTACTTAAATGTAATATATGCACAAATTTATGCAATGCGTATCAGATTGTTTTTCTGTGTAGGTTTGTCTTCAAATAAGAATTGCTAAAACCCATTCTTTTGTGATAGTTAATAATGCCAAAAGAAGAGACTAAATAAAATAGAACGTTTTCTTTTATTAGGTAATTTGATTCAATTGACAAATTACATTATTTGTAATTTGACTCTATAGATTTTTGGTGATATTGACTTGTTCAACAAAAATGTTTGAAACACACATTGCACTTTCTCAGTTACATATATACACACAGGGTGTGTGCCAATTAATACTTCCCACCTGTAAAATATCGGAATTAAAAGAAAACAAAAACAACGAGACACGCCGACTTTGCTTTCAAGGGGAACACATAATGGCGTAAGTTTTGGTGCCTTAGAATCCACCCCTTAGTCAGTGGCGTGAAGTACCCTTAAATTTTAAGTGGCACCCTATTTTGAGTGACACCTCATTTTAAAGCTTTCTCAATTCTGCTCACGAGAACATGCAACTTTCTACATTTTGGTATGGATATGGCAATAAAGACATTCCATAAAGAACAAGGCAAAGTATCAATGAATGAAAGAATGTTATTTAGTTCAAAGTCCAAATTGTATTCCCTCCACTTCCAGACAATAATAAAATGATGACTTTTCATCTATGTCTTAATAAACTTTCTCAATTCAAATTTCTTACATGTTTTACTTTAAACGAGACAAGTAAATATCTCGTAAAATCATCACAAAGTAGAGTGAATTCCAATTACTCAAAATGCTGAAAATGTGGAAATAATTCGTTCCTCTATACATAACCGCTAGTAAAGTTCGAACGCAGAAAATGTGTTATGGTAGCGCATTTTTATTATAATAACTTAATTCTCTATTTTAAACTTTAATTTTTGGCTATGGATTTTATTTCAAATATTTTAGTAAAATCCCGCTACCATAAATCATTTGCGGCATCCAAACGTTTCATTCTTTGTTACTGTTAAAAGAAACTTCTATAAAACTTATAAGTGATAAAAAATTCAAATATACGCATTTAAGTACAGAGGTACTTCACGTGACGATTATCAGTCCGGTGTAAGCGCCAGAGCCGGGTTTAGGCCCCTGGGAATTATATAAATATGTTATGTTTTGAAAAAACTAACTTTCAGCTTGAAAAAGGATTGTAGACCAGCAATTTTGTTTTATTATAATACATATTCATCACTAGATAAGTCTAACTAATACAGATATTGCAGCAGTCAAGCATTAATCGTTGTAAACAGTAAATATCTCGTGTTTACTGTATAGCGTGCAATATATTTTTGAAGCAAGCATCGAAAGAAAGAAATATAGTGTTAGGCACAGAAAAAACAAATATTGCCTGCGCAAATCTATCGTGCGCTTCGCAATTGCATCATAATATATGCGAGTGTATACATTTCAACCCCACTACTCGAGTTTGGCCTCCTTCCCTCTAGTCTTCTTGGCCCTGGTGGTCAGCGCGAATATTTGAAATTTTAGCTTTAAAATTGATGTTCTGTTAAGTTTTCGTGTAAACGTTTGAGTTTGGAATATAAGTTAAAAAAAATTGAAAACCTTGTGCAAGCTAATACATTTTTGTGGAGGGCTTAAATTGTGGGGGCCCGTAAGCGGCTGTCCTACTGGCAGTCTCCTAAATCCGGCCCTGGTAAGCGCCTACTAAACTGCTAATACTTTTAGGGTTAAAATTTTCAGTTATATTTTAAAAATGTATTTTAATTTGATTTTTATAAATAATTTAATTTTTAGATGGAAAAATATGTGACGTCAACGGCTTGGCATGTTTATCAAGATATTCAGCGAATATAACGCAACCTCCAATACAGCTTGGATGCCAATGTCCAGAACCATGCAATCTGATTATTTATCTTCCACAAATACCAAAGTTTACAAAGTGGTAATGCATTTATAACCTATCGTTAAAATTAATTTATCATATGCACTGTGAGCGAATTGTACTAGATTATTAAAGAAATTGATTTGTTGATGAAAATCAGCATGTTAGCACAAATCGCTGCCAACTAAAACTCAAAATAGTCCTGATGCAGTATGTTCGCTATCAAACCAAATTTGATTTTAATTGCGTTTTCCAATTCTAGATTTATGTCTGAAATGGCTATCTTTAAATAATGCATCAGTTTAGCGATATATATATATATATATATATATATATATATATATATATATATATATATATATATATATATATATATATATATATATATATATATATATATATGTATATATATATATATATATATATATATATATATATATATATATATATATATATATATATATATATATATGTTATTAATATATAGTTTTCAAATAAACCACCACAGAAATTACGGTTTCGCAAGGGTAGGATGTTGAAAATGGTACTAGTATGCGAAATGCTATTGTTTTCAGTGCAAAAGACTCATCATCCAACCCTGCTCAAAACTCAAAAAGTGATATATTACAAAATTGTCTTTTAATTTCTTCTTTGCCATGAAGTCTAATAAACATTTCTTCTTCGGAAGTTTGGAGACCTTCGGGATATTTTGAAATGAGTCGCTTAGCCACTCGTACTTGCTATCAAGTTGAAGTCAGGAAGAAGATACTTTTAAAACCATTTGCCGGCATGTCGAAATGATTTTCAATGGTTACAAAAACAATTTCAACATGTTGTTCTTCAGGCTTATAAGTTTTAACATATTCATTCACATTTGCAAACATTTCTAGTTTTTTTTGCTTTACATTTTTGCTCCGTAATTCTGCTTTTCTACAAGACGCATTAACTTTATCAGTCGTATTCAATGTATGTATGTTTGCTTCTTGGAGTTGCAGATTCAAGGTATCTAATTTCTCCAATATGGCGACCAGGTATCTCAATTTCATCACAAATAAATCATCTCGAAATTTCTTAGATTCCGGTCCGTTTTCCTCTTCTAGAAAAAGAAAACTATTTCATCTCTTAATTCATAAGCACGTTGCAAAAATGTCCCACGTGATAACTATCTTGTCTCGCAATAAAATAGTAACGCTGAATGTACTGCACCCATCTCTTTACAAAGTCCAGAAAAGATTATTGATTTTAGGGGTCTAGTATCCTACTAGTTACCACCGTCCTTAGCACAATATTCGGACCAGGACCCATTTCTTTCTAAGTCAGCGCTTCTCTGTGGACCATGCAATGTGTTCAGATACACTATAAAGTTTTTTGTTTCACAAGTGCTTGTATAGTGCTTTGTAATCTTACAGATATTGTACGAGCACCATATTACGACGCATTCTTTCCACTCATTATTTGCCACGTTTAGAAAATCATTTAAGATAGCAAATAATGCAAGTGCTATTGTTTTGAGTGCTATTAGTTTGCAGAATATGAGTTCGTCTACTGCTGACAAACTATCAGAAAATCGAGCATATGAGCTATTGCTATCTATTGCCTCATCAAGCTGAATTGAAAAAAATATGTCACTCAGCTCCCCGAAAAGCTGATATTGTACATCTTCAGCTATATTACCAATTTGACGGGCAACAGTATCATTTGATAGAGGTGTGGACTGCAATTGTTTGGCAAAATTATCTTCAAACAAATTTTCTACAACCTCAATTGCAACTGGCAGAGTAAGCTCTTCACCAATGGTGTGAAGCTTTTTACATCTGGCTATTTGATGTGAAACTTTGTAAGAGGCAAGCAAAGCTCTTCCATTCATAGACAAGGTGTTTAAATTAATGGTTTTTGCTTTTTATATGATTTTAACTGCAGTTTGAGGAATTCTCGTTAGGTACTCACTATGAAGTGTTTCCAAATGTCGTTTAAGTTTATTATGTTTCAGTGCTGGTAAACTCAACCTTTAAATAATTTTGAGAATATTTTATTGATTTTTGTTTTAAACCCACTCTCGTTTGTGCACTTGCTGATGCTCGCTTACGCCCAGTTAAAAATGTATCCAAGATTCTGTATACACTGAATTAATCCAGTGCTATTCGAATATCGTGAATTGCAGTTAACATGCCAATTACAGCATAGACATTCACGGTAGAAGGATCTATTCGGCTGAAACTGGCGGGAACTGAACGAGTTGCAGCATTTATACATGCGGCGCAGACGTTCTGGAATGTTCGAAACAAATCGGAACTTCTCGCTACGCCACGATATTGTCCGCTATGCTGGACGTAAGGGGGAGGGTCTAGAAATGTGATTGAAAAGTCGCAATTGCTTGAGAAAAGCTGCTTTAATTCATCTTTATTTTTAAAGTTTCTTCTGTGAATTACGGGTTTATTTTAGCGTTATTATATGCATTTCTAATGCGGTGGAAATTAGCGGCGTGAAGACAGATGACTTGTGATCGTAGAAATAGCAGTGGGTCCAAGAGATCAGTGGCGTGCGTCTAATTCAGTATCAACTGGAGAACAAACAGTGGTTGGCTTCTAACGGTACCGATTCCAACGAATAAAGCGCTTGATCATATTTCAAGGTAGACCGTTGCTTCACCTCAACCAGTAACCGCCGCGTTTACAGGTTCAGGTGAGGATACCCGTGTTTGTGTCATTATCTATAAATATGTTTGCTAACCCTTTTGTAATAAAAGGATTGAAATGAAGTACTTTTGGGTGGCTCATTGGATTCAGACTTTAATGTAGTAATGTTGCGTATCGACATTTTCCACCTACACTTAGTAACTAATCCATACAAAATATCTGGAGAGAAACCATAACAAATCGCCATATCTATAATTTTGTTCATCTTTGAATTATTGCGCGCACTGTTGAAAAAACTAAATAAACTCCGAAAAAGAAAGCGCAAACACCGGATTTCGAGACCAGAAAGGTGATTTGCATATGATGGTGTGAGACGATTTGTAGAAGTAACTTTTCTGTAAACAATTCCAACCTACATTTTTGATGATAAGAGTGTCAAGAAATGATAATTGGTCATTGTTCTTAATTTCGTAAGTTAACTAAATTCGAAGCAATCTACTGTTGAACTTATTAAGAAAACTGTTAATGTTATATTTACTAAGGTCCAATATGGTAAAAACATCGTCGACATATCTTAATCGAAAAATAATCCACCGCTCTTGGACTCACTCTCAAATCGGCTTATAGAGCATTCAACAACGAAGAAAGACAATGGATTTTGCATTGTAACTCTCTCGGTTTACAAATAAAACCTCGCCGAACGAAATAAACTCCGAGACATACATAGAGACGTCAATTTAATATATACTTCCACCTGTATATCTGACACGAGGTCACCATAAAGCATGTCCCGAAGATACTGAAGAGCTATGTCGATTGGAATGCGGGGAAACAAAAACTTGACATTAAAAAAGATTAGATCTTCATTTCGTCTCAACGTCATACATTTAATTCGATTGTTGATTTTAGTAGAAATTTTCACAGAAAAACTAGAAGCTTGAACTCATAATATATTGAACTCTTTGGATAACGATTTGCAAAGTTCTCAAGTCGGGGAACCGATACCAGAGATGATTCCTCTCTTTGCTTGGCCTATGAACTTTCGGGACAATAAATACAAGGTACGATTGAGTGGAATAAGGTAGCTCTCCTGACTTTTATTAAAATAACGCAACGTTTGACTATATTTTAAACGGAGTTATTATCAAAAATTCGCGGTAATTTCTTTTTATCCTTTTATTACAAAAAGATTAGAGAAAATATTCAAAAATAATGAATTTAGATTTGTTTATTTAGTGAGCTTGGAGAGCTCATTGACTGGACCAAAGAATACTAATGACTTCTGACGAAAATCAATCATTCATCAAATAACTTGTAGTAGTTGCAAGAAAATATATGCTAGGCAAACACCGAGATCAATAGAAAGACTTGAAAAGCACATAGCTCATTTCAGATAAAATACGATTGACTTGGGACATAAGATGGGCAATAGTGGACTTATCTTATTGAAAGTAATTATCACAAATTAGGTGTTTTGAAAAGTTGAGAAATCCGCTGAGTGAACTCATATATGGATCCAGTTAATTCAACGCTTTGAGATATAGCGCGACATAAGCTATAGTGCATTCAACATCCACACAACAACCCGTAGGCGTTGTCACGGACTCCATAATAGTTCATACAGACTTGGAGAATATTTCTCTGGCTTCAGTGAAGCCAGAGAAGTATTCTCCAAGTCTGTATGCAGTATGGACAAGTTTCACCAAGTAGGGGCAACAACAATCAATGAATCCATAATAGTTATTTGATTGCGTTATTCGATATTACATAATTTGGTATTGCGCCATCCAGTACTGAATTATCCGGTATTGCACCATCCAGTATTGCATCATTCGTTTATGCATGCTTCGTAGTGTAGGTGGAAGCCTATAAACTGCATTTATAGAAGTAGCATATACCAGACTATTTAAGTAACCCGCCCCATTAAACGAAATCCATTGGTGTCATGTCTGGCAAACGTGGAGGCCAGTTGACGGGTGCATCAATCCATTAGGTTGGAAAGTTTTTCTATAACCATTGTCTTGTTGTACTGTAAGCAAGTGCTTCATCACGCATCTACCGCATACTTGATTAGGCAGCTAAATGATATATCTAAATAACAAATAATTCCTGGTTAAAAAATGTTAGATAGCAAGATACTCTAAACTGATACGGGAGAATGAATAGACCAATAAGGGTGTTTCCAATAATTCCGTGCCACGCGTTTAAAGTTTCTGAACTAATACCGCGAGTGAGCTCCGTGACATGTGTAATTAAGTATGTGGATTTTCAAATCCAGACTGTAACCAGAAAACATTGTAGTAAACTAATTTTACATTTTATCTTTTAGGGAATATGGTTATTTTGATAAGCGGATAACTTTTCGCTGGGGATTATTATCTCCAACTACAAAATTTCGCAGAGATATTTTGTTCAGTTTCGAAGATTTGGTGGGTAAGCAACTCAGCAAATTTTCTTAGAGCATGTCTAACATATATTTTTTTCAGTATCCTTTGGAGGCACATTATCATTGTTTTTGGGAATGAGCTTTATTAGTCTAATTGAGACGGTATTTCTTATCTTTGAAAATGTGTATACGTACTACAAATTGTAAATAAGTTAATCTACGGCAATATAAACAATTGTACACACACACATTGTTATTATATAAAATAAAGTAATTATACTGGTGCAGTATTCTTTTTGTAGTGAAACATTATTTCGTAATTATACGTAACAGATATTGATTAATTTTAACTGCATGAGGACGATACATATAGATTATTACATAGCTATAAAACTTGGAAAACTATTATTGATTAATAATTTAGTATTATAAAATTACCATTTATAGGTTTTTATGGTTGGTCGGTTGGTTATGGTTGCAAGCTGGTCTCGAAAGTTTCCGTTCATAAGTTTAAATGAAAGTCAAAACTTCGTGATACTGCATATTAGGGGCCAACTGGTTGTAGATAAATCGACTGCTGATAGATGAAGTTTACCACCTTATATGCGATACTATTTTAATGTTGTGGAAATTCGTTTTAGTATTTTTTTTAAATTCACTAATGAGGAGATCCCGACATTTCAATTTTGAAACAATTTCTTTAAATGAGCGCTAATTAGCCCCCCTAGAACACATATCCGGAGTCGGTTTCAATTTTGATATGTTTATATATATATATATATATATATATATATATATATATATATATATATATATATATATATATATATATATATATATATATATATATATATATATATATGTGTGTGTGTGTGTGTGTGTGTGTATGTGTCACACCGATAACTCAAAAAATAATGGGCCGATTTTGATTAAATTTGGTGAATACCTTCCTTTTGCAAATGGCTTGAACAAGTTCGTTAGCTAGGAACATCGGCCCTGGTTTTCTTGAAAAATTTTGTGTTTTATTTCTAAAAAAAATCATATCTCTAGAAAGGGCAAGCTTATATCATTATACGTAAATTACGTGCAAAAATTTAGCTCTGTAAGTTAAAAGACAAAAAAGTTATGGTCATTTAAAGAAAAATAAATTGAGGTTTTCTTCAAAACATTAAAGTCGCGATTTAAAACGTCAAAATTGGCAAGATTTAGGCAAATAACCTGAAAATAAACGGGCTATGGAAATAAAATGTCTCAAGAATAATGTTCTATAAACCTTGAAGCTTTATCTTCAACTGTCATTATCCTTCATTTTACTAAAATATTTCCAGAAAATTAATTTCAAATAGACCCTTTCTCTGATGCTTTAGCGTCAGTCTTAGCTATATAGCTTATAGTTTAATGGTATATAATTTTTGTCGAATTTTCGTAAAAAATCAATAAAGGTCAATATATCCGTTATTATACAAAATACGAAATAAATAGTATACATTAATTATAGGGTATCTTGAGCTACATCTTGAAAAATTATTTCTACAATCACAGAGTGGCCCATAAGTCGTTGGTGATACAATATTCCTTTTTTTTTCCAGCACGCCTTATGTTATTGCATTTTTGCATTTTCCTTCAAAATATAATGCATGTTTGTAAGAAAAGAAATTAGGGACGCAGCAAGTGCGTTACGGTAGCGAATTTTCGTTAAATGCTTCAAATTTGAATAACTTAATTTGCTATTAACCTATAAGGTTGAACAAGAAGCCAGTTTTTCCGGAACACCTTAAGTTTACTTTCGGAAACTTTTGTACATTTTCAAACAATAAAGTTATTTTGATGAAACATGGCGCATTGTTTCTACTATACAAGTTATACAGGTAACCAAATTTGATGCCTGCTTTCTTTAAAAAAACACACATCAAATACATTTTTATGAAATTTCACTACCATAACGCACTTGCTGCGTCCAGACTTTTTATATTTTGGGAATCTGCTGTTGCCGAGTTATTGACATTAAATACTAGATAACTACCGCCAATTATCCATAATTTCTAACCTAAACAAAATTTTTAAAAAGCTATTATTTGCATGACTATATGACTTTCTAGGAAAAAAAATATATTTTAAGTGTAACACAGAATGGTTTCGTTACATGAACATCTACAACAAGAGCTATTGACCAACTTAAAAAGTAATTGAGGCAATTAATAATGAAGAGCTAATTTTAGTGAGGGTTACTTTGATTTATCAAAGGCTTTTTATTGCGTTGACCCTGAAGTGTTACTTGGTAAGATGAAACGAATGGGTATAGGAGAAGTATCACTAAGGGTAACTAATTCATATTTAAGTGACAATATCAATGCGTAAGGTATGATTCACTGTGCCTGGAACTAGTCTGCACAGCGATTGGTACGGTGAAGTTTTATATTGCTCTGTCTCCGGTCTAGACTGACCGTAGATTAGTTGTCTTTTGCGGTCCAGAGCTTTACACTCGCACAAGATGTCCTGTGCTGATTCCTCCCCATCGCCTCAAAGCCCGCGTGCGAGATCCCCCTCGAACCGCCCCATCTCATGCAGCTGTTCCTTGACGGCCATGTGTCCTGTCAAGAGGCCTGTTATGTTTCTGAGCTGTCCTCTGTTAAGATTTAACAGATCCACAGCTCTCTTTTAACTGGGTTCGTCAATACTGACTTCCATGTCTGAGCCCTGGACAGTCTGACCAGTGCACCTTGTCTTCGTTTCTGACCCAGGCCTTAATGGCTCCACTGGCCGTGCTCTTTTTCACGCCCAGAACCGATTTTGGTCGCTTAAATGGTTATGCTGACCCACTCTTCGCGAGACTGTCAGTTTCTACATTGTCTTTGACCCCCAAGTGACCCGGCACCCAGATGAGGGTGACCTCATTCTGTCCAGCCAGGTCACTCGTCTCGTCTCGGCACTCACTTACCAGCCTGGAGTTTACCCGTGGGCTACTCAGGGCCTTAAGGGCTGCCTGGCTGTCTGTGGCTACGAGGATCCGCTTGTTGGTGTAGCGCCTCCTCTTGTTCTCCAGCACAGAGTGCAGGATGGCGTACATTTCGGCCTGAAAGAGCCTCCAAGGGAAATACTAAGGCTTACCCTCGGTCCTTCCGAATAAACACCTGCCCCCGTTCCACGCTCCCCGCCGGATATCCGTTCGTGAACCAGACGAGCGTGTCCCGTGGTAAGCTCGGCGTCTCCTCCCGCCATGCCTCGCGGTCGGTGATTTCCACTGTAAAATTGTTTTTCCTGCAGATTCGCGGGCTCGCGAGGTCTGATCTCATTTCAAGCATGGGCTCCTTCACGATCTCCTGAATTGTGCAATGGCCCCTTAAGCCTGGGTTGATCTTCAGTCTACCATTGCAGGCTAGTCTGTATAGTCCTAGTCTGGCCTCCCCCCATGATAACTACGTGTGTATGCGGGGGTGGAGATCCAGCAACACCTCCATGGCGGCTGTTGGGATTAAAGTCATGGCCCCTGTGATGCCCAGGCAAGTCATCCTTTGGGTCTTGCCAAGTTTTTGTTTGGTACTGGATTGTGTCACCTTAGGCTACCAGACCAGTGCCGCGTATGTTAACGATGGTCTGACCACCCTTGTGTACAGTCAGTGGACCAAACTAGGTCTTAGTCCCCACGTTTTTTCATATAGCCGCCTAGTGACGGCTAGGGTCATAACTGCCTTACGCAGTATTTTTTCAACATGACCATTCCAGGTTAGCTTAGAGTGCAATACGATCCCAAGATTTTTTACCTCCCTAGCAATTGGGATGTTTCTACCGAATAGAGTGAGAGTTCTGTGGCTCTCCCACTTCATCCTTCTCGTAAACAGTATGACGGTTGCTTTCTCGGGGCATACCCCGAGCCCTTGGCCAACCGTCCACCTTTCCACCACTTTCAGTGCTGTCTGTATGCGCTCCCACACTGACTGGGTAACCTTTCCTCGGACTATGATGACAATGTCGTCTACATAGCACTGTACCTCCCCTGCAGACACCTCGCCGCGACCCCGCCAGCAGACTCCCTCTCGCGAGTTAGGTGAACACTGCCCTGTCCCTGAGCATGGAGCCGATCCACCTGCAGCAGGACTCCTCTATTACACGCTCCCTGACAGCTGCCAGTGTCAATCCGAATGAGGTGTCGCTGAAGGCTCCCTCTATGTCTAGGAAGGCCTCCAGCGTCACCTCCCTGTTCTCCAGCGTATTCTCCAGTTTCAGCACTAGTTGGTGCAGTGCTGTTCCTGTTGAGATTCGTGATCTGTATGCATATTTTCCGCAGTGTGGGTGATCTGCTTCCAGTACACCGCCCCCAATGTGCCGGTCGAGCAGTTTTTCCATTGTTTTTAGCAAGAAGGATATGAGACTTATTGGCCTTAGGGACTTTGCCTGGTCTGTTGGACGCTCAGGTTTAGGAATGGATACAACCCTGGCCAGTCTCCATGCCCTCGGAATGTACCCCAGTGCCAGGATGGCCCTCGTAATGAGAATAAGCGCCGGCGCCAGTCTGTCTATACCCTGTTGGAGCATGATGTACATTATTCCATCAAATCCCGGCGATTTGAATGGCTTGAAGCTGTTAATGGCCCATCTTATTTTTCTCCAAGCAACCACATCTTTAGCGACTGTCCAGTCTACTATAGATGCCCGCATGTACGGCGCCTCTATTTCTGAGTATTCCTAATCCGGATGTAATTGGTTTATTATGTTACAGCTAGGGAAGAGCGTGTATGTAGTGTATATTATATAATGTGTCCAGTAACAAGAACTGAAAAAAGTCTGATGACCAGACACATCAAGAGGTGTGCCGTAAGGGTCGATAATCGGACCTCTTTTAAACATAATATATGCCAATGACCTACCCAATTTTATAAAAGGAAAATTGTTCATGTGTGTTAATGACACCACTTTTGTTTTCCCTTATTATAATAGAGACCAATTAGAACAAAATCTCAAAGTGGTCGTACTTGAAATTAAAGAATGGTTTCAGGAAAACAACAAGTGTAAATATGAATAAAACTATGGTAGTGGTAGTGTAATGCAAAAAAAGACAAAAAAACGACTGATAAAATAATTGCTTTAGTTAACACTACAACTATAGAATTATCAGATTATGCAACTAATTTTCTGTTTTTGGGTTGAGGTTGACTCTGGGCTACACAGACAAAAATCATATCAACAAGGTAGTTACAAAGATATCAAAATATACATACATAATGGGCACCTGGGTATTTCTGGTATCAAGACATGCATCACTAACTGCATACCATGCTTATGTTGAGGCCTCAATCCGTTATGACATAATACTGTGGCGAAACCCGGTGGATATGCAGAGGATGTTGTTAGCACAAAAATGATTCATAAGAGCTCCTGGATATATATGTGGATATATAGTGGATGTTGTATGGATATACATGTGGTCACGAAATGGATATCCATTATACATCTAATGGATATTGTATGGATATGCATATGGTCATCAAATATATATATATATATATATATATATATATATATATATATATATATATATATATATATATATATATATATATATATATATATATATATATATATATATATATATATATCGCTTTTACATGGAATGGATATTAGAGGCTAACCCACCACCATTATCTTTCTAACCCCATCCCCTCAATGAAACACTAATATAAGCAAACAAATATTTTATTGTGTTCTAAAATGATTTAAATAACTTTATATTCTTGATCTATGATCTGGCTCAGGTCTGCATTCTTGCTGTAAAAAAAAAGACACTGCTTATAATCAAACTCATAAGACAATCCAATAAATAATATATGAACAAATGTTTATAAACATTACTTTAGTTATTATAGCTATAACTACAACAGTTTAGTGGTTATTTCAAAATAATAGGTAATAACGATTAATGTTGAGTATCACGACGGAACTGACTATATACCCAATAGTTTTAATCACCTGTAAGTGATCTACTTTCATAATCTACCGGAAGTGATCTGCTTCTTGCTTCTAAGTAAAGACGAGGAATATCCACCAGTAAAATAAACAATTTTACATACACATAAACTTCCGTTATATAACTAGACAATTTTCGCTGATTTCAATAAGAAGTAAAAAATATTTACTTAAATCAAGAAGATATTTGTTTTCTAGTTCACGTTCACTAGCCATGTTATTATCAACCAACATGCTCTTTCCAGCTATAAATAATCTTGGTATTTGCGTAAATAAGTATAAAATAGATATTCCTAACTAAAAAGTTTAAGGTTATGTACTCACCTGTAAATTATTTACTGACAACAAAACTTATTAATAAAAACAACAAACACTTTATTTGGTGAAATATCTCGATCTTCTAACTATAGTTGTAGGCCTGTTATTCATTTTGCATTTAGCAGTTGATGCAAAATGGCAAGATGCAATTTTAAATGTTATAAGCTCAACTGTAATCCAAACTACTTCAAACCAGACAAATGCGACCTGCAAACGGGTTTTAGTCATTGTAACCAACAATTCAAGCATCCAGTGCCCCAAGGTGAGTTATTAAATGATCCCCCGTTTATTGTTCGGGCGAGCATTAATGAATAACAATATGATAATACATTCTTCTGCCGAAATAACAGACATAAACAGTAATACTCTCTGTATTGAAATAAAAATAATTTTATTATATGGTTATAATCGCAATGAGAATTTGGATGGAAATTTATTGTTGGCGCTAGTTTTAACGCTTTCCGGTAATTCTTGTGCTAGAACGGTATATTTTTCTTCCCTTACCTTTTACAAACGTAAATAACGGTTTCAATAATTTATTAATATTGTTTCCTGCTGGTGTGAACATATTAACGGAACATCAACTGGATGTACAGTGGACATCTAATAGATGTCTTCTGTATATCCATGGGATATCCAATGGATATCCATTGGATGTCTGATGGATATATACATACTTGAATAAAGTATGTACACCCAGAAATTTTACTGCATTTGTGAGTAGATTTTATGAATAAGAAATGCACACATGTTCACATTATTTCAGTTTTATTAATATTTTTCTGCTCAACAATATCCATTGGATATCCATCATGGTCATGGACGTAAAATGGATATTAGGTATATCCAATGGATGTCCCGTGCCGTGTCGGCATCTGGTATTCTGTGCTGAAAATAAATTAGGGGTTAAATGTGTGGGGTGGCATATTGTTGACACAAGTTTTGCTAAAACGACGTAAAAAGTCTCAAAACATATAGGAAACTTGATTCTGGAATGATTTTTTGTCTGTCTGTTAATAGACGCAATAACTTTCGAACGAATTGAGATATTATCTTCAAATTTAGTATCCCGCTAGCACCCGACAAAGGAACGCTTCGAGTTGTTTTTGGGTAACAACGCTTCAGGTGGTAGGGGATAAATAAGAGCTGATTTAGTGATTGACTTTTATTGAATAAAACACCAGTAATATAACGTTTCAAAAATTCATAGGGACAGGAATAGAAATATTTTCTTTGTGGTTAAGTCATGAGCCATAAATTCATTCAATGAGAATATCTTTTTGAAGAGAATGAATTATCACAGCTATGTGGAAGTTATGATTCAATTTGCAGCACTATTTATTTTTATATCCAATTCATATATTTACAAAATATTTAATGTTCAGTTAATCCAAACGAGTGAAATATTTTGAAGCTTTCGTAATATGCTTTCAAAACAACGGAAACGTCTTCAACATTAAATCGACCAGTAAATCAAACATCAACACGTTTGTGATATTTTTAGTGATATTAATTTCAGCTGTCTGAGTCTATTTAAAAATTACTAAAGTTGATTATAAATTTAGGTATGTAGATTTGCAGACAATAAGCAGTCTGTATAATTGAATTAGGTATACGAGATATTTGTTTGGCAGTTGTATGCAGTTTTAATTTAGCAGCCACATACCGTTTCGTACAAAAACCTGAAACTTTATTAAGAAAAGCACCAGTGCATAGGAAACTCTCTTAACTGACAGCCTACAACACATTGAGTTCAGTATGTGTGAAGATGTAATTGATTGTGTTGTGTGTATAAGTGTCTATAGATTGGTAAACAATGGATAGAATACTACTATGTAATGTGGTAGTGATTTCTCTCTTATTTACTTTGATAAAATCACTCACATTGGGTACGTATAATGCATTTAGCAAATGTTTAATACGGATTACAATAATCAGTCATCTGGGAAATCTAAGCTTAAAGTATAAAGATGTAGCAGGTTAGTTATGGTAGTGAATTTCCATAAAAATGTTTTTAATAGCAAATATGCCTTTTTTATGAAATCAGGCATCAAATTTGGTTACTAGTATAACATATATAGTGTACCATATTGCATCAAAATAATTTTATTGTTTGAAAAAGTACAAAAACTTTCAGAAAATAATCTTAAGATGTTCCAGAACTCGTATTTTTCTTGCCAACGAACCTCTTCAAGCTATTTACTCACCTGCCAAGATTTAATCATTCACAAAAAGCTTTTCGACGAAACTTCCAAAAATAATTTTTGCATGAAACTTTGTAATACAATTCCGATTTTAAGTGAATTTTGTTTATAAAATTCACTAATGGGGAGATCTATATATATATATATATATATATATATATATATATATATATATATATATATATATATATATATATATATATATATATATATATATATATATATATATATATATATATATATATATATATATATCGTACCGATAACTCAAAAAATAATAGACCGATTTTGATAAAATTTGGTAGGAACTTTCCTTTTGTAAGTGACTTGGACAACTTCGTTAGCCAGAAAAGTCGAAACAGTTTTTCCTGGAAAATGTTGGGTTTTCTTTCAGAAAATTTTTGTATCTCCTAAAATAACAAAGCTATGGCAACAAAATTTGGTGCCCTAGTTTATACCATTAAATTTACCCTATATGCCAAAATTCAGGTCTCTAAGTTGAAAGAAAAAATTATAGACATTAAAATAAAAATTTGGATGCCACTGATGACCAGGAGAACTGCAAAAAAACAAAATATTTTGTGTGAATAACAAAATCTGGTGTATATAACAGACAAAGATTCAGTTTTCTTGACGCAAAAAGGTCAAGAAATAACAGAAAACTTACTTTGATTTGATAGTTTTTCTTTTTACAATGTCAAAGTCGTGATTTGAAACGTAAAAATTTGAAATTTTTAGACGGTGAACCTAAAACAACTACGGATTAGGTAGAGGAAATGTCATAATGAATGTGTTTTAAAAAGCCTTAAGTTACAGCTTCAACCATCATTGTCCTTCGTTTTGCTAAAATATTTGAAGAAAATTCATTTCAAATATACCTGTTGTCTGACTATTTGGTAGTAGTTTTAGTTATAGAGTTCGTGTTTAAATAGTCTATACTTTTTCGCGAATTTTAGTAGGAAGGAACAAGCTTTGGAAACCGTTTTTCAAGAGCCTACAATTAGTTTGCGCAAATTAGCATCAGGAACTAATATTTCCTATATAAAGGTGTTTATAATTTGGAAAGAACAGCAATTATATCCTTACTATTTTAGCCAAGTGCAACATTGACTACCAGAGGATAGGCCATCAAGAGTCGACTTTTGTGAATTACCGCTTGAACGGAAAGCTATTGATCAACGGTTTTAAAATAAAATCTTAATTACGGACCAAGAAACGTCCACGAGGGCGAGCGTTTTTAATTATCATCACTCGAATTTCTGGGGCGAAGAAAATCCTAAGAGTTAGTAGGGTGTCTCACTATCAACATGGTTTTAAAATAAATATTTGGGTAGCTATTACTTTGGGAAATGAATTCCTAGGGTCTTACCTGTTTCCTGGTACCTTAAATGGAGTTATGTATTTCGTTTTTTTTTTTTTAGAAAATGATGTATTTCAAATATTGGAGAATGTTCCCTGACATCTTAGAAGGGGCATGTTCTTTATGCATTATAGTGCATCCTCAGAAGACTGCGACAGTAGTTAAATATTAATTTTCCAAACAAATGGATCGGGCGTGGTGCTGATGCACCAAAACACAGGCCAGCCAGGTCTCCGGACATGAATTCACTCAACTTCAATATTTAGTAATATATGAAAGCAAAGTTGTATGAAAATGAAATTAACACGGTCGAAGAATTTAGAGACAAGATAATTAATGAATGTATACATCTTCAAAATACTCGTAAAATGTTAAATAATCTAACGTTCAATTTAAACGAAAGATTAAATTAATGTATTCAAGAGAACGGGGGACATTTTGAGCACCTGTTGCGATTTATTAATTTTGTTGTGGTTTATTAGTGTTATTTAGTTGTTGTTTTTTGAGTTCGTAAATAAGCCTAAAGTTGTTTTATATAATGTTCTTTAAATATTACATTTGATTTTTTTTTTAATTTAAGAAAATATCCTGCTTCAACCTAAAAGATTATTATCAGGTCTTGGTGAGATATAATTAGATAATAATTAGATGACAACAATAAATACATACAATAAATATAATAATATCATAAGAAGGAGCAGTTAAAGTTTATTAGCACTAGATCTGGTTGAATAATGCACTTGACTTTTGGAATGTCAGGTGCTGAGTATGGTTTTCTCTGTTGGATCCTAGAAGATCGGTCAAGTTGTTTGGTAAATTTGAGGATATCCTATTTGCTTCGTATAGTGGGCATTCCACAAGGATATGTTTAACACTGTGCATTGTGTATCAGAGCTAAAGAGAATAGATGGGGGCAGCTTCTTCATTATATATTCGTGGGTGAATTTAGTATGGCCTATTCTCAACCTGAACATGACTGTCTGATTTTTTCTACCATTTGGAAGTGGTAGCTTATTATGGTTTGATATGGAACAGTTTTGAGGGTTTAGTCTCCCACATTTTTTGCCATTTGCTAGAGATAACTGTTTTTATATTGATCTTGATTATCCTCGTTCGTATGGATTTGGTAGACTGGATCGTTACAGGAAGTGGCGACTCCTTTTGCAAGTACATCCACAATTTCGATACCATGGATGTTTACGTGGGAGGGATTACATTTGATTATTACACCTTATTTTATGTTTTCTTCCTATACACTTTTATTTTTCGAGAATTTGTTATAAAAATACATTAAACAATATCAAGCTGACATCCTCCTAAGTTGCTTAATTCCTATCATGGACTATTTAAAAGATTTTCGATGTCATTTCGAACAAATGATTTCCAAAGCTTGAGAAACAAGTCAACATTCAACTGCAAATAACTTGTCAACGGCCAACTTTAAAGCATTTTTGCAGTTACAGGAATACCTTTTGTATGTAAAATAAATGAGGGTTTGAGATTTTCAATAAACGTATTAGATAAAACTACGCACAAAAAGAAATGGAAATTGATCCATTCCAGCCCCCTTGTAAGTTAGGCCTCTGAATAAAATATGAAGATTCTAATAAATTAGTAATATTTGTCATAAAAAACTACGCCCCTGTGTCAAATTTTGTTAAGGTACCTCTAGAAGTTTTGAAGAAAATGCCAAAAAACAATTTTTTAGAGTCCTTTTCTAGGGAATATAGCTCTTAAGGGGTGCATTTTAAGAAATAGTTTTATACAATAAACTACACTTATTTTTTGGGGTACTATATATCCTAGAAATTTTGGCAGATATTTTTGAAACAGCCTGTGTACTTAACCAAACTGATACGACACACAGCACTAAGTTCTGAATATCATATTTAGGATTACCCCTACAATGCTTGTAATGACGACTTAAGATATATTTCTGTGTTTTCACGTAAAATAAAACAATCAAAAGTCTGGACGCAGCAAGTGCGTTATGATAGTGAATTTTCATAAAACTGTTTTTAATATCAAATATGTTTTTTATTATTAAAAGCAGGTATTAAATTTGGTTACCAATATAACCTATATAGTAAAAACAATGTACCATATTTCATCAAAATAACTTTATTGTTTGAAAAAGTACAAAAGTTTTGGGAAAATAAACTTAAATATTCAAGAAAAAATGGGTCAACCTGTGATTGTAAAAATTATTTGATAAGATGCAGATCAGGACACCCTACAATTAACGTATACAATATTTTGTCGTATCTTGTATAATAACGGAAATATAGAGCTCTACCATAAAAATGCATCACCCTGTTTATAAGAAAATAGATAAACATTAAAACTAACCCCGTATCTGGATTCTAGGGGCCTAGATCGCGCTCATTTGAATAAATCTTTTCAAAATTTAAAAGTGTCGGTCTCCTCATTAGCGATTTTTTTACGGGAATTCGTTAAAAGTTATAGGCTATTAAACTCTATAACTAAAACTTCTGCCAAAGCATTACAGAAAGGGCGTATTTGAAAGTAATTTTCTAGAAATATTTTGGTAAAATGAAGAACAATGACGGTTGAAGCTGAAACTTAAAGGTTTGTAAAACACTCTTCTTGCTACATTATTTGTACATAATCCGTATTCGTTACTGGGAGTTCAGTTTTTATAATATGAACCCGCCTACGAATTTTGGTTGCCATAACTCTGTTATTTCCGGAGATATAATTTTTTTCCGGAAGAAAACACAACATTTTCCGGGAAAACTTGGGCCGATTTTTCTGGCTAAACTTATCCAAGCCACTTGCAAAAGGAAGGTACTCACCAAATTTGGTTAGAATCGGCCTATTATTTTTTGAGTTACCGGTGATATATATATATATATATATATATATATATATATATATATATATATATATATATATATATATATATATATATATATACATATATATATATATATATATATATATATATATATATATATATATATAGAGAGAGAGAGAGAGAGAGAGAGAGAGAGAGAGAGAGATAGATAGATAGATAGATAGGGTGGCGCATGGAAAACGAAACAGACCGATTTGCGTCCAGATAAACTTTTTTTAAGAAACGCTAAAACAAGTCAATTTTAAAATTGGGAGGAAATGTTTTGACATAAAACTCAACTTTGTCACATCAACCCCTTAAGGGTGGTGATAACAACCCTTATATTTTAAATAAGGAGCATGGGTCAAGTGTTACATCATTTGAAAGCTCTTTCTTTTCTGAATTCAGCACACAAATTTTTTTGAAGTTTTATCAACTCGTTTAAAAATTATTTACAGTTGGAGTTGCAAGAACGTATTTCATTCATTGTGATAATAGACGCACTAATTAGTCAATTTTTCGTTAAAAAAACTCAAAAACAAAACCAAACGTTCAAAAATGTTTATTCAGTTAAGTAAGTGTTCAAATTGTTGACCACCAGCTTCCATACAGAAGTACAAATTTTGTTCAAAACGAGCTCTGACATTCTGGAGCATTTGTGGAGTTATTAGACGGAATTCTTCAACAATGCGTCATCGTAATTCTTCCAAAGACTCCGGTTCTGTTGCGAAGATTGTACTATTTAAATGGCCCTCATAGAAATAAGTCTAAAAGAGTTAAATGCGGTGATCTAGGAGGCCACTCAATAGCACATCTACTGCCAATCCATTTCTCTGGAATTTCACTGTTCAAAAACTCCCTAACACGTTGTGAAAAATGCGGAGAAGCTCCATCTTGTTGAAACACTGATTGATTTTCTTGATAGCGATGACCATTTTCAACAATGTCAATTAGTAGAGGTTAAACGATATCTTCTAGTAACTCCAAATACATTTCGCCACTCAAATTGCCATCAAGAAAAATTAGTCCGATTACACGGTCTCCAAAAATGCCAGTCCAGGCATTCAATTTCTGTGGAGTTTGAGTGTGGTCTTCGAGAAAATTTCTTGGGTTATTATTTTATCTGCCCAATAACGACAATTATGACGATTAATAAAAATGTACACTCGTCTGAAAAACAGATATTGAACAGAAAGTTCCCCTTATCAGCTATTCGTGCAGTCATAACTTCACAAAACGCCAGCCGCCGATCAAAATCATCTTCATTCAGTTGTTGTACAATATGAATTTTATACGGGTGAAATTTATGCTGCTTATTCGCTGAATAGTTCTTCTTTTGATGTTTAAAACTGTGGCCAATTTTCTCATGCTCAATGTTGGGTCTGCAGCAATTTGTCCTAAAACTTCAATCTCAGTAGTCTCATTTCTAACCGGAAATTTACGTTCAGGATCCCGTTGTTTTGTTGGCTACTGAACCACTTTGTCGAAACTTTGCAACTAACTCTAAAATGTATTTTCTGTTGACATGTCTGTTCGGATGTCGTTCATTAAACAAGTTTGCGGTAACGTTGGCAGTCATCGTTTTTGAGAAAAAGAGTAATTACATTCTTCTACAGAATACACCATTGTGAAATTAATTTTCGGTAGTACTATCAAGTATCAAACCCACCGATAAACTGAAATAATAAACCGCATTTCTCTCATTCCGATAAGAAATATTCTGAGAGTCAATTTTTTTTGTTTACAAACCAACAAAACATTGACTATCAGCACATTTCTTATCGGAATGGGTGAAATGCGTTTTTGCATCTTCAACTGTGAACAATTTTTAAACGAGTTGATAAAACTTCCAAAAATAATTAGTGTGCTGAATTCAGAAAATAAAGGGCTTCTAAATGATGTAACACTAGATCTATGTTCCCTATTTAAAATATAAGTGTTGTTGTCACCAAAGCTTAAGGGTTTGATATGACAAAGTTGTGTTTTATGTCAAAATATGTCCCCCTGAATATTAAAATTGACGTGTTTCAGCGTTTCTTAAAAAAAAATTTTCTGGGCGCAAATCGGTCTGTTTCGTTTTCAATGCGCCACCCTATATATATATATATATATATATATATATATATATATATATATATATATATATATATATATATATATGCATCCATATAAAAATTGAAACCAACCCCGGATATGGGTTCTGGAGGGTCTAGTTGGCGTTCATTTGAAGAATGTTTTTTACAATTCAAAAGTCGGGATCTCCCTATTAGTGATTTTTTTTAATTCACTAAAACAATAACGAAAGTCAAGGAACCTGAAGCGCATGTTAAGGTCGCACCAAAATAAGTAATCTTGTATTAGAAACACTTGAGACCTACAAACGACCCAAACATAAAAGCGCCTAATATCAATTTAAATATTCTGTCTCCCAGCATATGCACTTTCGACTTGTGATGTGTAGATTTATTTTCAGCTTTACATATAAAAAATCTCTAGCCATTGCCTATAAAAAATCCCTGCTCCGTTCGCCGATCTTAAACTTTATGGGTTCCAGCTATCGTGCGAATAAGTTAAAATTAACAATCTGGAAGTATAAAACATGTGAAAGTATTATTATTACTTTTAAAGTAATAAAATGAATACTTTTCGGTAGTGGTGTCAGTGTTTGTCTCCTAATTTTAGCATGAGTGGCCTCATCAATCTTTCAACTATATCCATGTGGGTGATATTATTGCTGAACATGACACTGTGTTTTCGGAATAGACTTGTCTTTTCGTATGAAACAGGTACACATTTTTATTTTTATATACTCTGAAATACCTGCGATGTGTTAAAATAAATAATTATCACTTAGATAATTAGCATTACAGAAATACAAGTTATACTTAGTGGAGCTGTTTAAGGAAAATAATATAAAATTTTCGGACAGGTTGGTTATATATTTTTTTTCTAAAATCTTTTATTCAGCAAACTGAAGATTTGTCACAATGTGAAATAAAAAGAAAATGTATAAACTTAACACAAACGCTTACATCGATAAACAAAAAATTACTAAAAGCAAAATAATTTTCGGCTGATAGATTCCAACTTTGTAATCAGAAATAAATATAATGGTACACATGGATCCAAATTTATTTTTTATCGAATGCTTTAAAAAAATGAGGAGCTAATGATTTTGAGACTTTCGACTTTTTTGTGTTGTATTTTTCTATTTTACTCCGAAAAATTCATAAAACGGGGAAAATCGCTAAGACCTATTTTATCGGCTATAGATTCTCCGACATATAATTTATCAAAGTGTAGTCCGGTCAATCTAGACCAAAAAATGAGAGTGAAGGTGCATAAAGTCCCAACAAGCTGAAAATCAATAAAATTGTTCAAAACATAATTATAAATATAATTTAAAAGTTCCCCATCATTCCCGTGTATGGAATTTTTTAAATTCAAGGTCAAAGGTCAAAAAAATGAGTTTTTCGCGATTTTCAGCAAAACTGTAAGTTTTATCATAAAAGTACTTCAGACAAAAATTATAGACCATAAAATTATCTATAAAAAATATATCAATACTTTTTTTCCTACGAGCCACTGTTTCTGAGATAAAACGATTCAAAAAGTTGTAAAAGTTGTCATAATATGCATGAGTACGCCACGTATATACATCCCTAGAGTTGTTATATATGTTGAAATATTTTTCTATTGGTCATTGTAACTTATACTTAAAATATAAAATATACATAAGCTATGCATAAGCTATGCATGTTTCGTTAAAAATACTAAAAAAAAAAAACAAGTTCAATTAGCTTGTCTTCCTCCAACCTCAGTTGCTGCTCATCAACATTTTTTTCGGGTATATTACCAAGTTCAAGTGTGGCTTGGTTATCAGCTAGACCCTACAGACTGGGAAGTTGGTCAACAATATATTAGAGCCAGTTCAAACTTTACTCCCACCTGCGCCGGAAAAACTGCTGAACACAATTTTTTGCAACTGCAAAAAGGGATGCAGTGCTAAATGTGGTTGCTAAAAAGTCGGACTGTTTTGTTCTCTGGCATGCACAAATTGTCAAGGCCGGTCGTGCTCTAATGTTGAATCACCAACAGTGGAGGATTCGTTTGATTCCAACGAAGTGTCATGCGATACATCGCTATTGACGCAATTTACTTACATCCAAAATGAAGATGAAGAAGAAGCAGAAGAAGAAGAAGAAGAAGAACAAGAACAAGAAGAAGATCAAGAAGAACAAGAATTTGAAAGTTAAGAATCAGGCGAATGAACTTCACCACTTTTTTTTAATTTACATCGCTTTTATCTTTTCCAATCTTGGAAATTTTACGTTATTTTGCAATAGTTTCAAATTAAACAAGATCACAACTGACCCGTGGGGTAGGCCTACTGGGGAAACCACGTTAAAAAAACGCGCTAAGTACACTACCTCATAGGTGGCGTGGAAACGTGTGCATATTATGACAACTTTTACAACTTTTTGAATCGTTTTATCTTAGAAACGGTGGCTCGTAGGAAAAAAAGTATTGATACATTTTTTATAGATAATTTTATGATCTGTACTTTTGTGATGTAGTACTTTTATGATAAAACTTACCGTTTTGCTGAAAATCGCGAAAAACTCATTTTTTTCACTTTTGACCTTGAATAAGAAATTTTCCATACACGGGAATGATGGGGAACTTTTAAATTATATTTATAATTATATTTTGAACAATTTTACTGATTTTCAGCTTGTTGGGATTTTATGCACCTTCGAATGTCTAAATTGGAATACTTTCCACTGGACTTGTTCGAAAAGAACCTGTGACTATTCTAAGTGCATGATTTACAATAACTTCAAGTGGTTTTAAGGCTGATTTGCTTGCGGAAATATAAATAGCTGAGCAATAGTCAATTTTTGATCTTATCAGTGATCTGAAAATACTTAGCAAGACTGATTCATGAGCACCCCAGTTATAGTGTCCAAGAGTTTTCAAAATGTTTAGTCTAATAATACAATCAGCTTTGAGTACATTTATGTGAGCTTTCCAGTTAAGCTTTGAATCAAAGGTTATTCCTAGAAATTTGTGCTTTGTAACCTCTTGTAGAATCAATCCCCGTAGCTTGAGAGTGTGAGTAACTGAATGATTTTTCTTTTTCGAAAAAATCATAAACTTTGATTTGGAACAGGAAAAGTTCAATCCATTGTTATCAGATCATTTCTCCAATTTATCGATAGTCTTTTGAATTAGATTACATGTTGATAAGCTATTTTTACCTCTGCAGTATATGACTAGATCGTCAGAATACAAAGCACTCTTTACAGGACTACTTATTGATTGAAGAATATCACTTATTGCAACATTAAAGAGAGTTGGACTTAAGACTGATCCTTGGGGAACTCCATTTTTTAGATCATATGAATTAGATAAGGTGTTGTTAGTTTTCAGTTCTTTTACTAAGAAAATTCTTTATAAACATTAATATATTACCTTTAATTCCCCATTTGGTTAATTTTTGTACAACTCCATATCTCCAGACTGAGTCGAAAGCATGTTTAATATCAAAGAAAACAGCCACGAGTTCCTGATGATTTGAGAAGGCATCAAGAATTTCAGATTTAAGGCACATAACATTATCTAACGTGCTGCGATTGGGTAGGAACGCAGATTGATGTTGATCGAGATAATTGTTGTGTTCTATAAACCAAAGTAATCTTCGATTAACCATCTTTTCAAGTAGTTTACAAACTGTACAGGTTAAAGAAATGGGTCTATAACTGTTGGCATCCAGTTTAGATTTGCCTGGTTTGATGGGTAAGGTGATGGACTGTCTCCATATGGTTGGAAAAACTTGTTTTTGCCATATTATGTTATATATATATATATATATATATATATATATATATATATATATATATATATATATATATATATATATATATATATATTAAAAGTACTTCTAGTGCAACATCTGGTAATTGTTTCAAAAATATTCCTGGGATATCGTCTGGTCCAGCTGTGGAATTATGGGAAGATTTAACAGCTGATTTTAGTTCACAAATAGAAAACAGTGCATTTAATGGAGATGCATTATCTGATCTATCATAACGCTGATCGTTAGCTTCAATTTGATTTCGGTAAACTTTAAATTTGTTTGTATAATTGGTATCACTAGAATTTCTATAGATAGTTTCTGCTAAGTTATTGACAATGTCTGAGGTGTTGGTGATTATATTTTGGCTGGAATCTTTTAAGGCTGTAATGCTAAAACTTTTGTGGACACCTCTAAAGTTTCTAACTTTATTCCAAACTTCCTTGATAGGTGTTTGACCACTTAATGTTGCAACGTATAATGTCCATGAATCTTTCTTCGATTTCTTAATTATTCTCCTCATATTCGATCTTATTTTTTTGTACTTAATCAGATTTTCAGGGGTTTTGTAATGTTTAAGATGGTTCGTAGCCCTTCGACACTGTTTGACTGCTTCAGCACATTTATCATTCCACTAGGGGTTATTTCTGGCAGAAAAACTGATTTTAGTTTTACCTATTGATATTTCAGCAGGTCTTATTATGATATGGGTAATTTTGTTAACTATTTCATTAATATCATCCGAAATTTCAAACTCTGATAACTGTTCAGTAATTCTTTCTTGAAAATTATGCCAATTTGCAGATTTTATTTTCCATTTTACACTGGGAGAAGCAGTAGCCATATTGTCTTTCCCAACTGTAATTTTGATAGGGTAATGATCGCTATCGTAGAGGTCTGGAAGAACCTCCTAGATAATATCCGCTGCAGATTGAGCATCACAGAAACTTAGGTCAATACTGGAAAAGCTACCGGAGGCAGCATCAAGATGTGTGGCACTTGTATCATTTAGCAGTATAAGATCCAAATTTGTAAGTATATTTTCTATTATTTTTCCTTTGCTGTTAGTAAATGATGATCCCCAAGCTAAGCTATGGCTGTTAAAATCTCCAGCCAATATAAATGGAGTCGGTAATTGACTTATTAAGTCAGAGATATCAGACTGGGTAAAGTTAGTATTTGGAGGTATGTAGACGCTACAGATCGATGTTGTTTGGGGTTATTTTTATCGCCACGGCTTCTAGATTTGTGCTTAATAAAATAGGTTCACAGTGAAGAGATTCCTTTACAAAAATTGATGTACCTCCACTAGCTATGAGGCCACTTGTTCGAATGTAATTGAAATTGTTATAGTTTTTTAGTTTTGGGTTATTATTTGCTTTGAAATGGATTTCTTGTACACATAGAATATCTGGATTTTGATTTGAAATAATTGTTTTCAGAAAATCATAGCGGGACTAACCCGCAGCAATTCCATTGTAGAATAGTGAATGCTACTAATGAGATTCTTGCGAAGAAATTATATGGGCATCAGATTGATTGACTATCAGAGAGGCATTCTCTTGAGTATCTGGTATATCAATATCTAATTCTTCTTGTGATATGAAGGATGAATTTTGAGATGATATACTGACAATACTTGTTTCGAGTGATTCTTGTTGAAGTTGCTCTTTAATTTTTTTGTGGATTCGCGTAAATTTATTTTTCAACGACCTTTTTGGAAGATGCTTATATACTTTGTACATAGTTTACAGAATATGAGATATATTATCAGTAAATCGCTTTGCTTCTGAAAGCGGGTCAGGGTTTCCAAAAGCATTTTCCAATAAAGCTTTAAATGTGTCTAGGTCAATAGGTAGATTAATTTCATCTTTTTTAAAAATAGTTTCTAAGTATTTTAGTGATGTTTAGGGTTTCGGTGAAGATATTGGGTTTAACTTCTTCCGTTTTTTAACTGTACGAGTACTATGTTTTTCCACAGGCATTGGCAACAAAATTGAATTTAGGGTTGGTATAGAAACACTATCATCTTCTGTAGGTAGATTTGAAGCTGAGGTATTGGTGGAGGCTGCAGCGGGTCGCTTTCTAACAGTTGTGGGTCCGCATTCTTCAGAAACTTTAGACACCTCCATAGCAGCTATAGGCGCTATAGAAGGTGGACTAGGATTGATTTTTTCTGTAAGCTTGTTTGGGTTTGGACAATTATTTGCTAAATGGCCCGCTTGCTTACAAAGAAAGCACGTCATATCATCTGTACTTAAAAATATTCGGTACTGAGTTTCTGCATATGTTAAAAGTATGGATGATGTTGTTTCGAGAATACTGATGCTAGAGGGACTAATGTAAACTTGGCGGCGAAAACTGAGCAAATGGGAATAATCATTACCAGAGATGCCAGCCCTTAGGAAGGTAAGACGAGACAACATTTTGAGACCAATGGAGTTCAGGGAATTTTCAATAACGTCATGTGGAATCGTTGGGCATACATTGGATAAGATTAGGCGTTTGGCCGGAGTTATCAATCTTATGTCTACTTTATTGTTATAGACGTCAATTGAGTTGTGGGATTCGATTAGTCTATCTACAAGTTCCTTGTTTGATAGATACATACATATCTTATTGTTTGAGATTCTTGACGCAAACAATATATTTTTTGGTATTACTATAGAACCCAGAGCATACACATAGTCTGCAAATTTTATATTTTCTATGGCATTCATTACTATAGCTTGCTCTTTTTTGGGGAAGATCACACTCCGTTAATTTTGCTGCACTAACATATGACTGCGTTGGATTTGGTTCTAAATTAGGTTGGTTGCTGTTGCAGATATTATCTTGACTGCTTTTGTACTCAAAAGTAGCCATGCTTATTTGTTGCTTCAGTATTGATTGTAAAAAGGCGTAAAGTTTGGCACAACTGTCACCAGCTTAGATTTACTTACGTTTTTAGAACAATTAACGATAAGGGTGATTAATCCCTATCCCAAGTGGTGAACAGCCCTCTGCAAGCGTAACCGGTGAAGATTAGTCTTTTAAAAACTCGTAAATAACAAAAATTTATACAATTTTATACTACTGCACAAAAACTAGTTATTTATTGACAAACGCCACTGTCACTCAATTTGACTTTAAAGATGTTAAAAAGGTGAGGTTTTGATTTCGTTTGATGTAGCCTCTTTGTTTCCTAGCATGCTCACGAAACAAACACTAACGCATTTAAATTTGTTGAAAATGAACAGCATGAGTCAAAAGATTTGCAAAGAATATTTCACTTTAACAAACCTTTGTATCAACTAAAATATCTTTCAATTTAACAATGAGTTTTTTGAACAAACCCAAGGTACGGCAATGAACAACTCTGTCTCTACATTCATTGGGGATCTTTTCATGAGTAAATTTCAAATGGATTTAGAAAATAAAAGTAGGTAGGTATTTTCGTATTCCGTTATGTGGACGATTTTTTTTTTGCACTGTTTAACACAAACATATGCAAAGTAGATGATTTTGTTAATAGACTGAACACTCAATTTGATTCAATAAAGATCACTCACGAACTAGAAGTTAATAACAAACTACCTTTTCTAGAAGTACTAGTTATTAAAAACAATGTATCTCTTGAATTCGATGCCCACAGGAAGGAAACCACTACTCTTAACTTACATTCCAAATGACTCATTTCATACTTTTACACAAAAAACGGCTACTTTAATTTATTTAGTAAATAGATTTATACAAAGTAGACATAGCAGAAAATTATAGTACATTAAGCACGTGGCTAAATATAACTCGGTTTGCTTAGTGAAACAATTAATGAACAAATACAGAACAGAGAAAATGTTAGCGGATTCCGACATTCAGAACAGATAATCTAAACCAAACGTTTGTCTGCAAACCATTTTAATCGCGTATCACAAAAGATCTCTAGAGCATTTTTAAGAAAGCTGCTTTGTAGTTAACTTACCCCACAAAAAAAAATATTTAAAAAAATGTTAGGTAACACAAAATACAAGCATAAAGCCACTTAAATGTCAGGTATCTATGGGATAAGTTATAAAGATTGTAACGTTAAATACGTTTTTTTTTTCTCCGAAAATTACAAAGCTTTTTAACACACACACACACACACACACACACACACACACACACACACACACACACACACACACACACACACACACACACACACACACACACACACACACACACACACACACACACACACACACACACGCACGCACGCACGCACGCACGCACGCACGCACGCACGCACGCACGCACGCACGCACGCACGCACGCACGCACGCACGCACGCACGCACGCACGCACGCACGCACGCACGCACGCACGCACGCACGCACGCACGCACGCACGCACGCACGCACGCACGCACGCACGCACGCACGCACGCACGCACGCACGCACGCACGCACGCACGCACGCACGCACGCACGCACGCACGCACGCACGCACGCACGCACGCACGCACGCACGCACGCACGCACGCACGCACGCACGCACGCACGCACGCACGCACGCACGCACGCACGCACGCACGCACGCACGCACGCACGCACGCACGCACGCACGCACGCACGCACGCACGCACGCACGCACGCACGCACGCACGCACGCACGCACGCACGCACGCACGCACGCACGCACGCACGCACGCACGCACGCACGCACGCACGCACGCACGCACGCACGCACGCACGCACGCACGCACGCACGCACGCACGCACGCACGCACGCACGCACGCACGCACGCACGCACGCACGCACGCACGCACGCACGCACGCACGCACGCACGCACGCACGCACGCACGCACGCACGCACGCACGCACGCACGCACGCACGCACGCACGCACGCACGCACGCACGCACGCACGCACGCACGCACGCACGCACGCACGCACGCACGCACGCACGCACGCACGCACGCACGCACGCACGCACGCACGCACGCACGCACGCACGCACGCACGCACGCACGCACGCACGCACGCACGCACGCACGCACGCACGCACGCACGCACGCACGCACGCACGCACGCACGCACGCACGCACGCACGCACGCACGCACGCACGCACGCACGCACGCACGCACGCACGCACGCACGCACGCACGCACGCACGCACGCACGCACGCACGCACGCACGCACGCACGCACGCACGCACGCACGCACGCACGCACGCACGCACGCACGCACGCACGCACGCACGCACGCACGCACGCACGCACGCACGCACGCACGCACGCACGCACGCACGCACGCACGCACGCACGCACGCACGCACGCACGCACGCACGCACGCACGCACGCACGCACGCACGCACGCACGCACGCACGCACGCACGCACGCACGCACGCACGCACGCACGCACGCACGCACGCACGCACGCACGCACGCACGCACGCACGCACGCACGCACGCACGCACGCACGCACGCACGCACGCACGCACGCACGCACGCACGCACGCACGCACGCACGCACGCACGCACGCACGCACGCACGCACGCACGCACGCACGCACGCACGCACGCACGCACGCACGCACGCACGCACGCACGCACGCACGCACGCACGCACGCACGCACGCACGCACGCACGCACGCACGCACGCACACGCACACACACACACACACACACACACACACACACACACACACACACACCACACACACACACACACACACACACACACACACACACACACACACACACACACACACACACACACACACACACCACACACACACACACACACACACACACACACACACACACACACACACACACACACACACACACACACACACACACACACAACACACACACACACACACACACACACACACACACACACACACACAACACACACACACACACACACACACACACACACACACACACACACACACACACACACACACACACACACACACACACACACACACACACACACACACACACACACACACACACACACACACACACACACACACACACACACACACACACACACACACACACACACACACACACACACACACACACACACACACACACACACACACACACACACACACACACACACACACACACACACACACACACACACACACACACACACACACACACACACACACACACACACACACACACACACACACACACACACACACACACACACACACACACACACACACACACACACACACACACACACACACACACACACACACACACACACACACACACACACACACACACACACACACACACACACACACACACACACACACACACACACACACACACACACACACACACACACACACACACACACACACACACACACACACACACACACACACACACACACACACACACACACACACACACACACACACACACACACACACACACACACACACACACACACACACACACACACACACACACACACACACACACACACACACACACACACACACACACACACACACACACACACACACACACACACACACACACACACACACACACACACACACACACACACACACACACACACACACACACACACACACACACACACACACACACACACACACACACACACACACACACACACACACACACACACACACACACACACACACACACACACACACACACACACACACACACACACACACACACACACACACACACACACACACACACACACACACACACACACACACACACACACACACACACACACACACACACACACACACACACACACACACACACACACACACACACACACACACACACACACACACACACACACACACACACACACACACACACACACACACACACACACACACACACACACACACACACACACACACACACACACACACACACACACACACACACACACACACACACACACACACACACACACACACACACACACACACACACACACACACACACACACACACACACACACACACACACACACACACACACACACACACACACACACACACACACACACACACACACACACACACACACACACACACACACACACACACACACACACACACACACACACACACACACAAACTCGAAGTAGTCAGACGTGTTTTCTGTTCTTGGATCGAATTTTTCGTTTCAAGCGTGTTAATACGAGTTTTAAAAAATATAATTCTAATTATTAGTGTTGATAAACTACAAGTGTTGTAATTTGGTGCGGTTTTTAAAACTTTG
The DNA here is from genome assembly GCA_964006375.1 of Tillus elongatus. Taxonomy (NCBI): domain Eukaryota; kingdom Metazoa; phylum Arthropoda; class Insecta; order Coleoptera; family Cleridae; genus Tillus; species Tillus elongatus. The sequence goes on along the minus strand of OZ023262.1, from coordinate 117,203,597 downwards.
CTGCACCGTAAGGTGCATATAAAGACGATTGTGGTTAAAACAAAACAATAATAAATAATATACATATATTTTATATGTATATTTCCATCTTTTCATTTTATCACAGTAAGTAAACCGTTATCTTTTATCTCCTTTTTCCTTATCGCTCACTAATCAATATGTTCCTATATTGTTTGCATACCCATAAATGATGCAGGCTGTGCAGGATAATATTTCAAGAGACGTTTCTGAACACAGGGGCGTCTCAAAAAATTTTCAAGAAGGTACCTCCAGTAAAAATTCTGTAAATCAGAAAACAGCTACAACTTTTTCGAATATAGTAAAAGCTTCATGCTTTCCAAAAAAGGATCAAGCAATAATTTTTCCTGTCATAGATGGCATACAGGTCAAAGAGTACGTTATAGCAACTGCCGAAATAATAGACCCAAAAGATATAATATTTGCAAGTAGAATGTCGAACAATAGGATTTGTATATATTTTTCATCAAAGGACATAGTAAATAAATTCATTGAAAAAGAAGGTGGTGTTAATTTAAAGGATATATTTATACCCGCTAGAAAACTCATTATGCCTGCAAAGAGGATAATATTGTCAAATGTATGTCCCTGTATTCCACATTATATCATAGAAGACGCACTAACCGAGAAAAATTTGAAGATAGTTTCACCCATCTCATTTATTGGGGCTGGTATTAATAAGGATAAACTAACTCATATTCTTAGCTTTAGGAGGCAGGTATTCATATCAACAGAACAAGAAACTGAAATACCAAGTTCTGTCACAATAACCTTCGACAACGAAGAATATCGCATTTTCATTTCTGACGATAAAGTTAAATGTTTTAGATGTAATGAATACGGACACATAGCAAGTAAATGTACCACCGTCGTCACACCCATTGAAGTAACCCGAGACAATCCAATAGAAGCCAATAATGAAAATATTATTATTGAAGAAAACACACAAGATCCACAAACGGGAAATAAAAGACCCCATTCTCCAACCACAAGCTCTGTAGAGACAGAATTGTCTGTTACCAATATTGTATCCACCCAAACTTTAGACAGGCCAAACACAGAGCCAGTAGAGCAACCAAAAGAAAAAATTATAGTCACGGCACAAATACACAAAACAAACGAAAGTAAAAGTAGTCAAAAGTCAAAAACTTCAAAACATAAAAGATTTAAAACAGATGAGCCACAAAAAGAAGAAACTTTCATGGAGGCCGAACAACTTTGGAAAGATAATAATCCTCAAGTCTTAGATTTTATAAATTTTACTCAATTTCTTAAGCAAGTAAAAGGTAATGACAAACCATTAGAAGTGGCAAGAGAGTACACTAGTGACATTGAAGGGTTGATAAAATTATTAACAACAGCCAAAAGATTAGTTTCAGATCGTGCCCCAAAACAAAGGATACGAAGACTAATTGTATCCCTACAGAAAGCTCTTCAAACCGATAATATATCTATAGAAGTTGAAGATTCCCAATCAGAGTCATTGTCCAATTCACAAATATCCTTAAATTCGGCCATATCTCTCGAAAGTGTCAACAGCCAGAACAGTTATTAAATATGCATACATCTATATCAGCAACAACATTAAACCTAAAAAGTATTAGAACTGATTTTAAGTGGATACAAATGGAATGTTTTCTAAATGATAATAACTCCGATATATACCTTTTACAAGAAACTAACATAAAAGATGTTACCAAGAATCCTGCCCTTAAAAACTATACCATATTTCACAACCCTGCTATAGATGATTACACAGGAACGGCTATTGCAGTGAAAAAATCACATTTACCAAAAATCGTCAAACAAGAAAATTTGGTTCCCGCCTTTCTTCAAAAAATAGTTCTCAAAATATCTGAAGGTGTATGGACTTTCTACACGATATATCTTCCACACCAGCAGTCAACGGCTTTTTATATATTAAGGTCATTGCAACGCAACCTAATAAACCAAATGCCAAACAGTAATATTGTCATTGGTGGTGACTATAACTGCACAATAAATCCAGAACTGGATAGGTATGGATCTGCAGAACGGTACCCTGCTCTGGCAAAAGAACTCCAAAACCTTCTTAACCGACATGCACTAGAAGACTGTTGGAGGAGACTCTATAAATCAATAGCAGGCTATACCTATATTTCAAACGGAACCCCTAAATCTGCTTCCAGACTGGACAGATTATATTGCACAAAAAATACTGCAACACAAATAATCTCCTCCCAACTAGTAGCTTCTTTCTCAGATCATCTAGCCGTAAATGTCCGTTTTGAAATAAAGAGCCAGACACATCACAAAGCCCCTTATTGGAGGTTTGATAACATGTTACTTCAGGATGCTTTTTACGTACAAATAATGGAGAGTTTCATAGAACAAGAAGATAGGAAAAGACCACAAGAGGAGAATTTGTTAATGTGGTGGGATAACCTTAAGTTAAACATAAAAAATATAACAATTCTTTATAACAGACAAAAACGGAAGACTATGCAATTAGAATTTGTTCAGTTACAAAAAGAAATAAAAAATATTCTTCTGCATTCTACCTCTTCAACATCGCAATTAAACGAAGCCTCAATAATACAGAAAAGTGCAAAAGACTGGTACACTCGACGCAGTGAAAAAATTTTACTTAACACCAAATATGAAAGACTCATTTACTCCGACAAACCTTCGCTTGACAAACGCATGTTTACTTCATACAAACCATTAACGGAACTTATTGTTAATGGAAACATTGAGAATGATCCTCTAACTTTATGTGGTTATATAAAGAGGCATGTGAGTGAAAAACATTCCAGAAGAGATCGAAGTGTAAACAACCTATCTGTGATTTACGAAGATATCAAAAAGCTTGAAACAAGTGATAAAAACTACCTGGATACACCTCTTACACCTGATGACCTTGCAACAGCATTGATGTCATTGAAGAAAGGTAGTGCTCCTGGACTGGATGGCCTCACTACTGAATTCTATAAAGCTTTTTGGAACAATTTGTCTGGGGTTTTTTATAAAGCAGTCGTTAAAATGTTTAGCAAAGAAACATTACCCAGGTCACTAACGAAAGCAGTCATAGGCCTCTTACCAAAGAAAGGTGATCTTTTAAACCTAGAAAATTGGAGATTTATTTCAATACTGCAAACAGATTACAAAATTATTGCAAAAGCATTGTCACAAAAATTATCAAGTGTTATAGGCCATATCGTTGAACCAGACCAGAGTTATGCAATTCCAGGGAGATCAATTTATGACATTCTACACCTTCATCGAGATGCCATTTCCTATGCCAATCAAAAAAATATACCGCTGGCCATACTAAGTTTGGATCAAAAGGCAGCTTTTGATGGAATTTATCATGACTATTTGTTTCATATATTAGATATCTTCAATATAGGCGACTACTTCAGTAAATCAGTCAGAACACTATACAAAAATGCAGTATGCCACGTTAGAGTTGGGTCCTTACTCACCAGTGAAATATGTTTTGAACGGGGAATACGTCAAGGTTGCCCACTTTCTGGACCACTGTACTCGCTTGCAATTGAACCGCTGATGCTCCTTTGTAGATCCAAACTATCAGGTTTCCATATTCCTATATCCCCGCCCTTAAAACTTACTGTGACCGCGTACGCGGACGATGTGTCAGTATTTATATCGCGTAGTGATGATTTCGAAAAATTCCAACAAGTTTATAACGAATATGCAGGAGACTCTGGGTCAGTTCTCAACAACACAAAATCGGTTGGTTTTTGGACAGGACTTTGGAAAACACAACAGTGTCGACCTCTAGATTTTCAGTGGACCAACCAGCATGTTAAAGTGTTAGGAATAACTTTTACAGGTGACTTAAAACGTGACACAGATACAGCATGTGATGAACTACTTGCAAAATTGGATAACTCTATAGCAAAGTGGAAACAAAAAGCTGGAGCGCTCTCAATTACTGGCAGAAAATTGATTATTAATCAAACTTTAGCACCAAAATTGTGGCACCATTTTCAGATCCTCCCATTTAGTAAAAATCATTTAGAAAAGTTGCAGAAAAAACTGGTAGATTTTTTATGGACAGGAAAACACTGGACCAAATTGGAAGATCTTTGCATTTCTGTGAGTGATGGGGGATTAGGAATGGTTCATCTTTTATCAAAAATAAAAACTTTCCGAATATATACCGCAGCTAGACTTATGGACACCGCAGAATCACAGAAGTGGAAGACATTGATCGAATACTATATATCACAGAATAACCCATATTCTCTAGTGTGGCAATGGTTTTTTGTAAAACACCGAAAAACAATCAATCAGAATATTTCATTGTATGTACAATCCATATTAGAAGCCATGCAAGAAGATATCTACATCAAAGATTTTCCTAAGTCAAGAGAGGACATAGCAAGTATACCAACTGCAGACTCTCGTTTGATCCAGACATGTACTCCTCCACTGTTTAATTATCGCTGGGCAGAAAATGGATTTAAGACTGTAGGCGACTTCATGGGAAAAGATGGATGGCTATCTAATAACGAAATTAAAGAAAAACTCACATCTCAGTCCTCTGTTGTATTAATGGACCTACTGAATCATTATCAAAAGATTAAGGAATTCTTCAAACGGCAATATAAAAAAGAAATGTCCCAACATTCCAAACCTACATGCACTCTATGTTCACTTCTGAGCAAGATTCACTTACAGTTTTACATAAAGGAACAAGAAAAATATTGCAACAGAAACTTACGTCCGGTTTTTTCAATGTAAAAGGAAAAATGCCGGGAAAGTGGATAGATGATGAAGTGATATGGCCGTCGTTTTTTCTAAATAAATTATCGTTTGGAAACGAGGCAGAGGTGTCCTGGAGACTTACCAAAAATCGTTTGGCTGACTGTGTTTTTCTATCAAAGTCTCAACTCAGAAACTCGAAATACTGCCCCTTTTGCCCTGATGAAGTTGGTACATCATGGCATATTATTTTGACATGCTCCAAAAGTCAACATCTATGGGAGTTTGTGAAAAATGTGCTGACGAAATTGACTGGAAGGAGGGACATAACAGTGGCTAACATTTACTCTGGTTTCGACAACAAATCAAATGAGTATAACTTAGCCAATTATATTATAAATTTGGCAAGTACAATATATTCAGAGATAGTATATATTTTAAAACAGGTTAAAACTGACATCTCATATTTTGATGTTACAGGTTAAAACTGACATCTCATATTTTGATGTTTTTGTACGAAAACTTAGAGCTAGGCTTGTGAATGAATTTTGCTGGTATCTGGGAAAGAAAGACATGGACGCTTTTGAACGATTATGGTGTATCAAAAACCTTCTCTGCAAAATTGAGGGAAATGATCTAATCTTCCTGATATAATGAAAAATGTGAAAGATTTTTAACGGACGGGAAAATGAACTAGAGACTTTCAATCTGATGATATAATATAATATAATAATAATGAATTAATTAAAATTTTTTGTTGTTGATATATATGTCTCTGTGTATGAATATGTGTGAGAAATGTAAATGTAAATAATTTTATTTTTCTATGTATGACAAAAACAACAGTTTTAAATAAAATAATAATAATAATAATAATAATAATAATAATAATAATAATAAGAATAATAATAATAATAATAATAATAATAATAATATAAAACACACACACACACACACACACACACACACACACACACACACACACAC